>JAJLWE010000014.1:0-303483 GCA_030564625.1 Zygoascus hellenicus
CTGAGGAGGTTTCTAGAATTGTTTCGGTCGATTGCGTTGGTAACTGTTCTGACACAGATTCATGAGCTGTGTTCGCTTTGAACAAGACATCAACAAAAGCCTGAACTCCAGGCGAAGTATCCCGGGTCAGTCGCAAATCGTAAAGCTTGGTGACTGCATTTTCCCAACCTACTATCTGTAAATGAAGTGTAAGCTGGTCAAGGCTAGTAATGGAATGCTTTGGCTCACATGCCATCAATCCATTCAGCTTTTTCTCCAATCTGGAGATTGCAAGTCCACGTACATCCGAAAGAATTCTAGTGAGATCGGAACCAGGAATGGATCTTGATATGAGGGAGTCATAAACTTTGTTGACTCCCTCGATCCATGCTGAGAAGCCTGCTGTCAACACTGGCATTGACTCTGAGGAAGGTCCTAGCATGATGGCTGGATCAGAAATATCATCACTAAAGGTAACTGGGTGTGATGATATATTAGAAACAGACGCTGACTGAAAAAGTGGTTCAGTAGTCGAACTGTTGGATCTAGCGCTGCTGTCGGTAATATCCTCTCCTCTTTGTACTCTCTCACACTTCTCGATCTTCAATAATAATGCTTTGGTGGAAGCTTCCCGAAGAGCTGCTCTTTCCTGTGGTGTTATCGAATCTCGCAAAGTATTATTGCTGAATTCGTTTACATTTAACATCACAACATCAGGAGTGGATAAGCGAATCCACTCCAAAGAGCAGAGGAGACGCACATTAATCCACACATAAAGCTCAAAACGCAAATCGGGGTCGATAACTCTAAAGACAGGGTCCTTTTTCAGAAGATCCTTAAGATTGGGATCTTCCTGCCCGAAGTGCTGTGCCGATGGGCCACTATAGGGAAAAGCATCTCTAATGAATTGTTTCTCCTCGTCACTCTCTGGGCCCAATCGGAACAATGCTGTTTCTTGGAGAACAAGGATGGCATTCAGGATCTCATTATGACTTTCAAAATGACCTGTTCTATCCTCCAACAAATAACCATAAAACTGATTGATTATTCGTCTCCATACAGCACGGTCAGAAGCTTCCTCTGGGACCGTCTCAGGGCCTAAAAACTGTAATAGTTTGTCTGGAAGTGATCTCGATCGAACTCGAGAGCTACAGTTCCTGAGAGGCACATAACATCTTCGAATTTTATCATCCAAGCTCTCTTGTGCCTGGATGTTCGAGTTCGAAGAATGCTGGTTACAATGTCTGTAACAACATGGCGGATCATTCTTGATCGACGCCTCGGGGCTCTCTGGATGAACCGCTGAAATGCTTTCCTCTTTAATGCAGTCGTCGTTATCACATGCTCGGGGCTTTCTCCAGCCGTTAACACAGGAGGAGATACGAGCCTTGAGACTCATTACTGCTTGATAAGAGAAACTCTAAAACGCTTTGGTAATAATAGAAAAAAAACTGCACGTAGAACTTTGTAACGTAAAAACGTGCTCGGTAAAATCTTTGTGAATAGTAAAAAGAGAAGAAGATAAAGGCATTTGAAGTCGTTTATATAGACCATGAACCATGGTTCCAATGACCATAATCCATAATCCTACAAGATCTGTAGAATTTTGGGATCAAAGATCTGCCCCAAAATGCATGTTCCCGTGGTGTTGGACGACGATTGATACTTGTAGTAGAATCTCGTAATCATTACGATCATTTTAATATCAATAACCTCCGACATCTCTGTCGTATTACACTGGTCAGAGTGCTCCAAATGTTCTGAGAAACCCAAGAAAGACGGAAGTGAGTGTGGATTTAGTAGGGCCCAATATAGGGGTTAGGTCCCTCATAAGTCAACACAGCCGTGCGGCTCGGGGTATCGGGCCCTACCAGAGTTCACTTCTCCAACACCATGAACGACACCATAATCAGTTACTTTTTGGATTTTTCGGGGTCTAGCACATCCGCCCCTTGGTTGAAGCTCGAGAGATATCACCTAATATGGGATGGTAGTTATTTTCGGCTTCAATTTGCAGAGGTTCACAACCGAGTTGGCAGTGTCTGACAAGACCGGTAGAAAGCTAAACGCTGCTGGAGAATATGCCAAAAAAAAGAAATAAAAGCGAGTGTTTCCTCATCATAATAATACGTTTTCTCTCTTTAAGACGACAAACATGACCTGAAAATGGAAGAAAAATAAGATTCTTATTATTTTAGGGTCAAAATCTATAATATGGTCATTTTTGAAATATATACAGCACGTCTTTGTTGTTGTTGTAGAGCTTCAAATTTGACGTATTTGAGGCGAAAGGCGCATAGTAGGCCAGCACGCCGAACGACAATCTGAGAGAAGGCAGGAGTACATAGAACTTCATTAAGCTATTTTCTATAGGACTCTAAATATCAGAGAGTTTTAGAAACAATTTTTTCTCACAAATTAAAGTGCTGAACTGTAATTAGCAGTGAATTTGACACCATAAAATAAATCCTCAGATAGCTGTACCACTGAATGCCTCAGTGCAGGATATAATAAAATTCTATACTGCCGAATAAAAGACACTCCAATATATAGCATCAGTAAATCAGTCCTCCTCAACTTTGATTTATTGTGGCGGTAGCTTTTATGCGGTTGTTTTTATAGTCGCCTGAATTGCTTGTTTTTTGTCAGTCCGTATAAAAACAGCTCTCAAGTCGGGTCGCCTTGATTATTCTTGTAGGTCTCTCAGTTCCTCTCTCGCTCATGGAAATTTCATTGATTTTGTTTGCACCTAATGTATATCAATTTCTTTCATCACAGCCAAACAATATCAATCTGTATCCTGTACGAGCTAGCTTTCTTTGATAGTCTCTAAAAACGACAAAACATTTTTTTCACAACGGTGCGATTCCCATAGTATTTTTTATGAAATATCTAGTCAAAAAATTGAATTAAGCACTTTTATATTTGTATTACAGTAGAATCGCTTATTTATTGTTTTGATAGAATGAACGCTTTTGTAAACATACTTTGATCCTTCAAATTAATCTCTGCTTTGTTAGTTAGTAGTCAACCGTTTCACGATAATTTGTTAAGCATACCGATTGAGCATAGTATATGACCAGATCGTTTTTACTAGATTTTGAGATAGTTTCGGCTTTCAACTTTAGGCGCAGCCGTTTTGATATTCCTGCGTATCCGCTCACACAAGCACAAGAGCCTTATTTGAATCGGTAATGTCAGTCATATATGAATATCTTACCATAAAACTGGCTGTGTTTATTATTCGAATCTACAGTTTTTACCATGATGAATCTGATCTATGTATCTCTTTTAGCACATACGTGTGAATCGGTTGGTTCACGTGATATTTCAGGGTATCGGCTATGCAATCTACGATCTGTATTTCTGAAAAATAAATTATAAGATCCGTCGCATGACATTCTGTTTTATATCTAATTCAGTTATCAGCCGAATATGAATAGAAAAGTGAACAAAAGACTATCCATGAACGGCAACTTGGTATATAAATGAATATACTGAATGTATCGTACTCGTATCTTTCTTGGTCAGCCTTCCATTCAAATCGTGAAACAGTACCATAATTTATAACTAGAAATAAAATCTTCCTTTTATGGTAAATATTCATTGAACAGCCAGTAGATCGCTGATGGTTTCCTATGCAGGTCATGCAGTTCTATCTATATAAATATTGTTGGTCAAAGAAGATCATATATAGCTTTTTTGATTTATCCTCCAAGCCTTGGCCCAGTCTGCTGAACCGTCAACGCTTCCACCCCGAAACGCTAGGTAATATTCAGTTTCTCACATAATTTACCGTACATTTTGAGATCTTGGTCGTATTAGCAAGCTAAAACGTATCTCAGCGATGATGGACTAGATCATTTTTTTACTATACCTCAGCAATTCCTACTTGGAGCAACGAGGTAAAGTTTCAGCTATTGGAATAAAGACCGTTTTAATCATTTTTGCTAGTGCTGTAGGAAGCACACTCAATATACTCATAGTGCATAAGCTTGTTCAACACTATGAGAACCTCACGTGATACTGATGCTTCAGCCGTATTTCTCCGAGCTCAGCATAAGATTTATCGACAATTGATCTGGACGATATCGCCATCACGGAAATTGAATCTCGTATATGAATCTGATTTGCTGATGTGAATGATCTAACTATTGCTTCTAGTTTATTCTAGACAATTTATGACATATATGACGATACTTTGACTCCTAGACAAGCTCTTGCAGTCTGCCCATGCGTCATAATCATAACCTATACAAGCTTGCTTTTTCTTATCAGAGTGATACCACTAAATATATTGGTCTTCTCAGGATTGTTTCTTAGCAAAGCCTAGTTGTCATATCTAGCCGCAGCTTCTCCTGGCTTCATGCAATGATTTCTGTTATACCTCGGCGTTCCCATAGATTTCATGTTATCAAGTCCATTTCTGCTTCTCCATCTCACCGTTCCAGCTCGGCCATGTACCTCGCTCCCGGCTCCGCCAATCAAGATCGTCTACTAGAAAACAGGTCTACTCAAGCCAAGTCCACGGATATTGGTGAAAACATATAAAACCCCGTAAACAGACCAAATATTGCTCTAATTTTTTTTTTTATAAAGTCCCTCCATTTTTCTATGAATCGCAATTGTAGTTGCTGCAAGCAGGCCGAAATCGGCAAGGGTTGTGATGCAAAAAATGACTATACTCCCATCCTTCTTCACACTACTAGATCATGCTACGATTTTCGTCTCCCTCTGCAATTGCACGAGCTTCCATTCGAAGCTATTCTACAGCTCTCAAGACTCTCAAGATTGGCCTGATTCCCGGTGATGGTATTGGCCGAGAGGTGATTCCTGCTGGCCGACAGGTCCTCGAAGCCCTTCCCGAAGAGGACGGCTTGAAGTTCGAATTCATTGACCTGGAAGCTGGTTACGAACTCTTTAAGTCAACTGGTGTTGCTCTTCCTGACATCACTGTTGAGACTTTGAAGAAGGATTGCGATGGTGCTCTGTTTGGTGCAGTCTCCTCCCCTTCCACCAAGGTCGAAGGTTACTCCTCTCCGATTGTAGCACTTCGAAAGAAGATGGGTCTTTATGCCAATGTGCGACCAGTCAAGAGTGTTGGAGAAAAGGATAAGCCTTGCGACCTCGTCATTGTGCGAGAGAACACTGAAGACTTGTACATCAAGGAAGAACGTACTTTCACTGCTCCCGACGGCACCAAGGTTGCTGAGGCCATCAAGCGAATCACCGAGTCTGCTTCCCGAAAGATTGGTAACATTGCTTTCGAGATTGCTGGTAAGCGTGCTGCCATTCGGGCCTCTTCTCCCGTGAATCCCAAGGTCAATCACAAGTTTCCTCTTGTGACCATCACTCATAAGAGCAATGTCTTGTCTCAGTCAGACGGCTTGTTCCGAGAGACCATCAAGAGTCTTTACGTTGAAAACCGAGACAAGTATGATGAGAACTTGCACGTCAATGAGCAGATCGTTGACTCCATGGTCTACCGAATGTTCCGAGAACCCGAAGTGTTCGATGTCGTTGTTGCTCCAAACTTGTATGGTGACATTCTTTCCGATGGTGCTGCCGCTCTTGTTGGATCTCTTGGTGTCGTCCCTTCTGCTAATGTCGGTGATGATTTTGTCATTGGTGAACCTTGCCATGGCTCTGCCCCGGACATTGAGGGCAAAGGCATTTCCAACCCTGTTGCCACCATTCGATCAGTCGCCCTTATGCTTGAATTTTTGGGTCATGTCAAGCCTGCTGCTCGAATCCACAGTGCTGTCGATGCTAACTTGGCTGAAGCCAAAGTAGCCACTCCTGACCTCGGGGGCTCTTCTACTACTGAGGAAGTTGTCAGTGATATCATTCGACGATTGTAAATGGCATTTAGCTAGTTTCAAAAAAGTAATTTCTAGAAAAAATTCTACGGTTCTTTTCCTTCTTTATTCGATGCCGACCGGATTTTTCATGCCCAACCTAGCATGTCGCGCTGATCCCGCGATCATCAGCCGTACCATTAATAATCCTTAGGGAAGCTTGACCGACCGACTTAACTTGACGATTAACCATCTTTTTCTCCACTGCAAACATGTCTAAGCGTTCGCGAAAAGACCAAATTGATATTTTGGATTCGCCGCCTGAAAAACGTCGCAAGGATCCTCCGTCACGGTCCGAGTCTGCAATTCTCTCCGAAAACGAGTCTGAGCCAGGAGCCGAACCTACCAGATCTAATCCCACACCTCTTAACCGTCTTAAATGCTGCGTTTGTTTTGATAGTCCTGAAATATGTGCAGTGACTCCTTGTGGTCATTTGTATTGTACAGACTGCATATATAGAGCTCTCACCTCTCAGATCAAGGCCACCAAAGCCAAGGGTGTTTGTAGTGTTTGTCGGCGGCTGGTACCATACCAGAAAGTCACATATCTGGAATTCAAACTTCCGACTGCTAAGACCAAACAGTCTGTGCAGAATGTTGGAGAATCCGCTGCAAAAGTGTGAGGATTCTAGTTTTTATTTATTAGGGTCTTTAAGACTCCATTCATGCATACAATTTTATCATATTATATCATTTCATATCATTTTTCCTGCAGACCACCCCAGTCGGAATATTCTGATTCTGACTCTGAATCCTTCTCTTCAAGGACTGGTCCATGCCGCTCCTTATCCTCTGGGTTTCCATCCTTTGATCCGTCTCTCTCAAAGCAAGCTGCGAAAAAGCCAATTCCACCGTCTTCGATCGGCTTGGCTCTAACGCAGCTCGCTGCTAAAGCTTCTGGATTTTCCATGCCTGCAAACTCTTCAACTAAACCACGCCCTTTCCAGTTAGGAAGAACCTTTCCAGGTTCCGTAAGCTTCCAGCCTCGAGCTTCTACATCAGGGTCTTGTAGCAGTCTCTTGACCACCTGTTCATTCTCCTCTGCGTGGATGGAACAGGTAGAATATACAAGTTTTCTAGCATTTGGAAAGCTCATAGCATGACGAACAATTTTGTACTGAAACTCTGCCAGTTTTATCAGTCGGAAGCGGTCCTCTTGTGATGTCTGTCCCTTCTCTTGCTCTTGTTCATCGAAGCCCCGTCCAAAAATACCCGATCCCGAGCATGAAGGGTCGACAATAAAACCAGTAACTAATGGGAAATCATTGGGGTCTGATTCGGTAAAATCTCCCACAGTTACACTTATAGAATTGGTTGCTCCTGCACGGCCTATCATCTTTTTCAATATACCAGCTCGCTTAGTATCCCTCTCAAAAGCACGAATAGTGTCTCGAGTATTGTTAACAAATGCAGCCAGATGAGTAGTTTTATTTCCTGGGGCCGAGCATGCGTCAATCAACATGTCTCCAGGTTTAGGAGCCAGAATTGTGGCAGGAAAGCAGCTAGCCCGGTCTTGGATGATGACTTTGCCTTGCTGATAAATATCCATCAGTGTAAGAGGGAATTGTGGATTCAATCCATATAAGTAAGGAACATTTTCATCAATGTATAATGCCTGTTTATCGTTCTGAACAAGAGTCCATGAATCAACCACTTTGAGTCCGCGCCCTTCAAAAGCTTTTCGGATTTCACCGTCGCTGGCTTTGATAGTATTTGTCCTTACCCAGCGAACAGGGGTGCTATCTTGCTTGAGAGAAGAATCTTCCATTTCTGATGTTTCTTTTATACCATGTTTCAGTTTGTATTTTACCAGCTCTGCCTTGAGTCTTGTCTTATGCGTCAGAATGGAATCCTTGGTTTTGGACTTTCCACAGTTGATCCTGCCTGATTTTGCAAATAGTAAATCATGCACCATTAGCAGAGCTATTTCTGGCGTTATCTTCTATTAGTTACTGGGGGAAATCATTCCAAAATCATGGTTGTTCATACCTTTTTCTCGATCTTGAGTAATTTCGATTGCTTGATGACCTCCTCCAACACTTTTCTGTACTTGAGAGTCTCTGCTACAAGAGCATAAACTTGAGCAGCAGGAACTTTTGATTTGTTTTTCTCATAATGCGAGTAAATGATCGATTTCAGCGATCCAAACTTTCCTTTGTTGGAAATGAACTGACTGGCTTCCGTGTACAGAGACATCAGGGTTGAAGAATAAATTTTATATGCCATCTAATCAGCTTGTACACCGACTGAGAGATACAAATACATAACGATTCTCGACATGGCATAACATAATACAAAAGTGATATAACGCAAAGCAAAACAGAGTAAATTAGATATGTAACAGATGCATAAATAGGAATAAAGTCTATGATTTTACCAGGCTAGGACCATCAATGCTGCGAGCACACAAAGACCACTATTGAAAGAACCTGCTACTTTTCCGCTGGCAGAAGAAGTAGAGCTAGATCTTGAGGCAGAAGATGCAGCCTCGCTAGCAGCTGCGGCAGATGAATAGATGGTTCGCATTGAGGATGTGCTTCCAGAGTTTGCAGAGGTTGAGGTAGAAGCGGAAACCGACGTAGTAGTTCCACTAACACTTTTCGAAGAAACAGTGTCGTGTTGATTTCCTCCAACAGCAGTGACACTCACAGAGATGTCAGAGGTTGCAGTGGCAGATTGCGAAGAAACTGCACTCAAAGCCGAATATACAAAAGAGTTGTCAGGGGTAGCATTAGTAGAGGAGACGACTTTGCTAGCAAAGCCGACTCTTTGATTATCCACATCAAAGACAGAGTATACATTTTTCAAGAACACATCTCCCAGAATCCATGTGGTGTTTCCCTGACTGGAAACACCCTGAATGTTAGAGATACAGTAGTCGCTGTTAGATTGCAAAGACGAACCCACATAATCCTTAGGGGAAATTGTCCAATTCTGACCAGCAATCTGCAGCTGTAAAGTGATATTAGTTGAACAAGGAACTGCATAGTTGGTTCCATCTGTTTCGGCACCTTTGATGTAGCTATGGAGCTTCAAAGCATCACTAGGGGGGAGTACAAGGAGTGTAGTTCCAGTATCAACAATAGCACTTCTTGGACCGCCGAAATCAACTTGATACGGCCCCATAAAAGTGCTTGTCAAATTGATGTTCCATAGAACAGACTCATCAAGAACAGGGGTATAATGAATGTCGCCAGAATATTTTTCGGAGTCAACACCACCAAAAGTGATGGAGCCCTCGTCGCCATTATCGGAAGATCGGCCAAGATTCACACCGAAAAGTTTCTTCTCAATAAGGCTCTGATTATACAAAGTGGTAATAATTCCCGGGAACTCAGTTCCTGAGACATCCTTGGCACTGAGGCCCATAATGCCGTCAATAGGGAACGAGGAAAAGGTGGAGCCGGCGGAATCAGCCAGTCCAAAGTCAGCACGAGTGTCGAACCCGGAAAATGAAATGATGTCATTAATGACAGAGCCAGATACTGCTCCGGAAGAGTATTGGATCTTGAAAGTGTAAGGGAGTGATGAAGCAGTGGTTGAATTTTTCCGGTCATAGGTGCGATGATTTGCACACACCTCAGAAGTGCAATTGGATCCATAGACCCATGTATAATAAGAACCAGTGTCCACGACTATGCTGAAGTTCTGCTTATCTGAACCTAGCTGGGCATCAATATAGTAGGAAATATCGCTGCCGTCCTGGGAGACTATGCCGGTGGATGAGGAAGGGGAATCAGCCCGCTTGGCCAACACATCAGCGACAAGAACCATATCCTGTAAAGGATTCTCTTTCGATGCAGTAAATGAGGATAATCGACTAGTGGCAGAGAATTCCTTTGATCGTTTGTGTAACTTGTGAGTAATGGGCTCAGCGGCCATGATATTTACGTAGGACAGGACATAGATGCTGTAAGCCAATAAGCTTGAAACCTTCATGATCACACTGGCTATCGGCACAAATAAATATACACAGTCGCCCAACCTCGAATCCTCCAGGGATATTTAACAGACTCAACGACCCGGATTCGTCCAATCGATAAGCTGATTTTTCTCACAAAAAAATCCCCACTGAGCCGTAGGTTTTTGCTGTTGACAGTTGGCAGATGCAATGTTGTTGTTATGATACTTTTCCAAAAGAGTGGCAGCGTGCACTAAAATGTGTGTGCGAAAATCAGACAATGAATATTTGGAACCGAAGAAAATCCAGATGCACCGACCCAATACGAGAATAATAAACAAAGAACCAGAAAATAGGAGGAAGAAGGGGGGGTATTTTTTTTCAAGTGGTGAAGAGAAATCAAACACAGCAGCTGGATCTGGGTTTGAACTGAGATTCGAAAGCTCTAGTCCAAAATGCGCGGTTGACAGGATGGTCGTGCACCCCCCGTTGAATATATATATAAATCAGCACCTGGTTGGATCCACCCTCCCCCGATACCCCTAGATTGATATTTGTAGGCCCTCCCGAGACTGGCTGGTGGTGGTGGGTGACAAAAGGGGAAACCGACCTTCTCGCTGATGCCAAAAAAAGAACAAGGCGAGGTAGGGCAAAGCCAGAGTTTAATTCAACAGTGAATCCGGGATGATGCACTGGGCTGGGCAAGACAGTACTGACGATCTCTGGGACGCAGTGGATGAGAAACTTTGCTCCCCGTGCTGTTTTATTAGAATGGCTCGGCTTCCTTGATAGACTTCTGCTGCGCTGCTGCTGCCAACCCCGTGAGCACCTATCTCGGATCTAACTTGCTCCCAGCTCACTCCGTATCCATGGTGGGGCCCTCCCTTGTGGTCAATTGTTCGCGTCGCGCGGTTGGCGCAGGGGGTAGGCAAATCAGGGGGAAATATTCACCTTCCACCACCAAACTAGGTTCCAATATATCCAGCCGGCTGAGACAAGCGAAGGGGGTGATCAGCTTTGCCAGTACGGATGGCTGGCCAAGAATCCGGTTGCTATGGAGCTTTGGATTGAAGGGGATCTCTTGCATTTCGGTGGCTAGCTTTTTTTTCTGCCTTGGTTGTGATCTGCCTGGACGACTATCTGTCAGTCCCTCTGCTGATTGTGATTGTGATCTGCTTACCCCTTACAAGTTGCTGGTTCAGCCCGACCCAGCCAGCCTGCAAGGCCCAGCTTCACTCAGCTCAGACGGCTCACCACCACTGCCTATAGCCAAATGAGCCAAATGCCACAGCCATGTGGCCGGCTCTGGGTGGGATTTAGCAACTATCTGGCATATAGTTTACATAGTCCCCGCCCAAACAAAAAAAAATAAAAAAATAAAAAGAGGTAAATAAACGGCCCATTCTCCGGCTGCTCGGCCTGGCTTTGGTTGGCCTTTTGGAAGAACACACTGTTAGCACATGCTCAAGCACTAAAGCTCCACACTGCAGACATTGCTTAGGATTACTGCTGCCGCAGAATGCCAGAAACCAAGGGGCTGATTTTTTGTTCCGCTCAGTATAGTTGATCCAGACCGGCGATGAGAATCGGCCCCAGCCCCTCCTCCCCTTGGTAACATCTCATAGTTAAAAAGAACTCTCATCGTACTTACTACAGCTGCAAGTCTCAACCCTGCGACTAGTTGGACACCAATATATCAAACTTTAAGATGCATGACGTTCTCTAGCCGTTGCAGTTCTGCACCAAAGAAAAGCTTTGCCCAAATTTGAACCACTAAATGATAGCAATTTGATCGTGCATTGCTTGGATGGCTCGTAGATCAGATCATCGGTCGTTGGCTCCAGCGATGATCATTTTCTACATATACCCACCCCCTATTATAGAGATACGAACACGACAACTATATAGGCAATAGATAAGAAAAATCCTGGAATTTAATTATACATGGTTGTTTTAGTATAAAGCAGTAGTCTAAAGAACGAATCAGCTAGTATGCGACGATTCAAGTAAGGCAACATTCTCTTACAGGGGCATGCCGTAGACATGAGCTGAGAGGCACTCGTGATCTCCTATCATAGTCTAAAAACTATGAGATTATGGTTCTCATAGAAGCAGCAGCAGACGAAGCAGAGAGCACGAGTGGTGAATTTTAGAATTAAAGTATATGAAAGGCCGTTAGAGGCCATTAGAGACCGTTAGGGGCCATTGAAGGATAATGAAGAATATTATAGGATTAGTGGATGATTGAGGATAGTAGGGGATAGTTGCGGATAATAGAGGATAATAGAGGATACTTGAGGATAATACAGGATACTTGAGGATACTTGATGATGATAGAGGATACTTGAGGATAATAGAAGATACCTGAGGCGCCAACCAGCACTCTCTAAGGATATCTGGGGATCTCTCAGCAGCAAAAAGTCAAATCTCAAGCTATACGTATTCAATAAAACAAGCTACACAAAAATCAAGCACAGCATAAAGCAGCAGCTGGTAATTACAGCAGGGCTATTTCATATGAGAACCAACAGCAGAGAGCATTCCTGAACATGTCCTTTTGGATAAAGATGATTCGTATCAAAACTCTTCTAACCCACGCCAACCCGACATCTAATTGTGGGCCTTTGTGGATCTTGGTGGGTCTTCATATCGTCCTTCCCCATCACATCTACCCCTGATCAAACCCCCCACAGTTGTGCTTGCATAAGCATTAGCTAGCTAAAACCGTTCATATTCATGCGAATGCTCGTGTCAAGATATGACTATTAACTATAGAATTATTTACCTTCATAACTAGTCTCATACAAACTGTCGGCCCACACCCAACTGGTCAAGAATCTCACAGCTGTACAGCGGGATGTCTATAGCCTCCTTATATGCCTCCTCATCTGTGAAAAACCATCCTTGACTATCGGCCAGCTTCCTTGCCTTGTACTCGTACTCGTCGTTACATCGCTGCTTCATAGTTCTCACGTACTGGATCTCGGCATCACCGTCCAGCTTAGTCAGCTTTCGTGGAGTCAGTTTCTCCCCATCAACGGGCTTAATATAGTATGGTATATGGTATCGAGGGGTGAGTCTCTGCTCACTGTAAGGACCCTCTTTTTGAAAATTGAACTGTACAGTGCTTTCTTTGTTGCCGTCTCCAAATAAGCTGAGAAGGAGTGGAAGACCCAACAAAAGCAAAAGAGGAAGCAGCTCGATTAGATGTGAAGCACTGAATTGATTTTGACCTTCTGCTGCTCTTCGGCGGGTTTGAGCACCTGCTGCCTGACCAAATGCACCGAATGGGGTCTGGAATCGAATGCCCGTAGGTCCGCCAAAGCCTCCAAACTGACCCCCAAACTGAGTGGGGCCACCACCTCCAAAGAAGATATTGAATAGATCCTCGGGAGAAATATCTCCTTCAAAATGCATGCCTCCAGCTCGGCCAAATGGAGACGCTCCAAAGCCAGCTCCTGGACCAGCACCACCAGCACCACCACCGCCACGACTCTCTGGATCTCGACCAGTAGCATCATATATTCGTTTTTTGTCCCCATCCGACAAAATCTGGAATGCCTTCGATACCATCTTGAATGCTTCGTCAGCTCCTGGAGCCCCGTTCTTGTCGGGATGCATGATCAGAGCCAATTTCCGATATGACTTTCGAATCTCCACTTCCGACGACGGGGTCTCAATATCCAGAATCGAATAGTAATCATCGATTCTGCATTTCCGGACTCGATTCACGGCTGCAATCTGAGCTGTCGTGTAGCTCCGATCTTGTCGTCCCTGATTATGTGATCGGTTCTCAGCACTGGTGGCGTGCTTCTCTGATGACGTCG
Organism: Zygoascus hellenicus; assembly: GCA_030564625.1. NCBI lineage: Eukaryota > Fungi > Ascomycota > Dipodascomycetes > Dipodascales > Trichomonascaceae > Zygoascus > Zygoascus hellenicus. The sequence continues at coordinate 13,566 of JAJLWE010000014.1, forward strand.
AGCTCATGACCGGGGGTGATTTGATTTTTTCCTTGCTTGAGCAGCACAATCAATGATAATCGCCGCTGGCCACAAGATGTATTATTATTAGATGCTTGTCCGTCTTCTTGGTTGAATTTACTCCCAATTCAACCGGTTGCAACAAGTGCGTGCTTGTTAATGCTTTTGATGTGGGTTTTCCAACCAAACTGTGTTGGCTGCTGCTGCTGCTGCTGCTGGACGTAGCCTTCTCTCCTCCCCAGGTGTGACGGGAAAGCTGCTTCCTTAGCACCGTTTTATCGGCCGTTTGCACTGATGTTGAGCAAGTCTTTTTCTTTTTTTTTTTCTTTCAATACTTTGCAAATGATCACTAGGCAAAGGCTAGGATCAAGCTGTTGTTGTCAATCAGCACCCAATCGGATCAAAAATGGGGTCTTTTTGCAGCCAGTTCAAAGTCGCACGCTGATAGCACAAACTTGGGATTCTCGCTGAATAGAAAAGCTGAGAAGGGCCTGGAGATCCGCGCGAGGGGGGAGAATACCCTTTTATATAGTCTTGCAGCTAATTGATTCTTTTTGGATTCTTTATTGGCGAGATAATCAATCGATTCACTGCCTATTCTAAGCGCCCGTGCAACACTATAATTACCACTCCGTTATATTTGTCCTTGGACGGTAGGTAGTGAGAGACAAGTTCAGCTGGCAAATCTCACCAGGTAGGGAGGTGGGTGGGTTTTCAAGTGGGAGGGTGGGGGACAGAGAAGGAGGGAGGGAAAGGGTGAATCGGGACACCGCGCGGCTGAGTCGATTGCACGCGTCCGTTAAAGTAGCGAACCTAAATTAGTTAGAAACTGGTGATAATCAACTTGATTTGTTAACGTTTAGTGTTTGATTTCTGATTCTGTTGAAACTAACATGGTCCCAGTTGCAGTCGAAGATGACCGGGAGGCTAAACGCCTGAAGCAGACGGCACCTGAGCCCTCTTCGTTTGAGCAAGAGCTCACTAAATTGACCCAGGATATCAAGAGCTCGGACGCGGATGACCAGAAATGGGCTAGGCCTGGCATGGATAAATGGGATTCTAGCAAGCAAGATCTTACTTTTCAGCAGCTCGATGCCGAAGAGGCCACTTTGGATGGCGATACTATTGTGAGAATGTTTGGTATTACTATGGAAGGTCACTCTGTGCTGTGCAACATCACTGGTTTCAAGCATTATCTCTATGTGGCGGCACCTGTGGGGTTCAGACAGAGTGACATACCCGCGTTGAAAGCTTCCATGGATAATGTTTATCCGAGAATGGTAGATCGCGTTGAAATAGCCATGAAGGAGTCGTTGTGGGGGTTTTCGGGCAATGTTCAATCGCCATTTCTGCGAATTATTGTCACTGATCCGCGAAATGCTTCAAAAATCAGAGGTCAGTTTGAACGTGATCCTTCGCCTTTTGCGGGATTTGAAAACTCAGGGCCGCAAATGACTTATGATAATATCGCATATATTTTGCGATTGATGGTTGATTGCAATGTTACTGGTATGTGCTGGTTGACTTGTCCCGCTGGAAAGTACACCGTTTCTGGAGGATCTCATATGTCTAGTTCCATTTCAACTTGTCAGCTTGAAGTCACCATTTCATATCATGATTTGGTTTCCCATCCTTCTGAAGGACAGTGGTTGTCGGTCGCACCCTTGCGAATCTTATCATTTGACATTGAATGTGCAGGCCGAAAAGGTATTTTTCCAGACGCGAAAATCGATCCTGTAATTCAAATTGCCAATGTGGTCAAGCGTCAAGGAGACACGCGACCGTTTGTGAGAAATGTTTTCACAGTGAATACTTGTTCTCAAATCGTTGGCTCTCAAGTCTTTGAACATACTTCCGAGCAGGCTATGCTTAAAGCATGGAGAGATTTCGTTGTTGAAGTTGACCCTGATGTCATCATTGGTTATAATACCGCCAACTTCGATTTACCTTATTTATTAGACCGGGCTGATGCTTTGAGCGTCAAAGAGTTTCCATTTTTCGGTCGTTTGCGTAATGTTAAACAGGTCGCCAAAGAATCGACATTTTCTTCCAAGGCCTATGGTACCCGTGAATCTAAGGTGATCAATATTGATGGCCGCCTCCAGATTGACATGCTGCAGTATTTGCAACGTGAGTACAAGCTGCGTTCATATACTCTAAATGCTGTTTCGGCTCATTTTTTGAACGAACAGAAAGAAGACGTACACCACAGTATCATCACTGAGTTACAGAATGGAACGGCGGAGTCTCGTCGTCGACTGGCTGTATATTGTCTGAAAGATGCTTATCTACCATTGCGTCTAATGGATAAGTTGATGACCTTGGTCAACTATACAGAAATGGCTCGTGTAACTGGTGTTCCATTTTCTTTTCTTTTATCTCGTGGTCAGCAGATCAAAGTTATTTCTCAATTGTATAGAAAAGCTTTGCAGGTAAATCTACTGACCCCTAATTTGCGACAAGAAGGCTCATCAGACGAGCAATACGAAGGTGCAACTGTTATCGATCCTATTCGAGGCTACTATGACGTGCCAATTGCTACACTGGATTTTAGCTCATTGTATCCAAGTATCATGATGGCTCATAACTTATGTTATACAACACTGGTTGATAAAACAACCATCAACCGGCTTGGACTTGTTCTTGACAAAGATTATATCATCACTCCTAATAATGACATGTTCGTCAAATCTGACAAACGCAAAGGAATTTTGCCTATTATTTTGGAAGAATTGTTGGGTGCTCGAAAGAAAGCCAAGGCAGATCTGAAGAAAGAGACGGATCCGTTCCGAAGAGCAGTGCTCGATGGTCGTCAGCTTGCACTGAAAATCTCCGCAAACTCAGTCTATGGTTTCACTGGTGCAACCATTGGCAAACTTCCTTGTCTTGCGATTTCTTCGTCGGTCACAGCTTTTGGACGAAAGATGATTGAGAAGACAAAGAACGAAGTTGAGCAGCATTACACAATTTCTAATGGGTACAAACACAATGCACAGGTTGTCTATGGTGATACTGACTCAGTAATGATCAAATTTGGACCTTCCGAACTCGAGGAGTGTATGGAGCTAGGCCGTGAAGCTGCTGGACTAGTCACAGAAAAGTTTCAAAGACCAATCAACCTCGAGTTTGAAAAAGTCTACTATCCTTATCTACTAATCAACAAGAAAAGATATGCAGGATTGTACTGGACGAATTCCAAGAATTTTGATAAAATGGATACGAAAGGTATTGAAACTGTCAGAAGAGATAACTGCCGCTTGGTTCAGATTGTTATTGAGACAGTTCTGAAAAAGATTCTCATGGACCACGATACTGATGGTGCAGAAAGGTATGTGAAGCAGATTATCAGCGATCTTCTTCAAAACAAAGTTGACTTGTCGCTGCTAGTCATCTCCAAGGCGCTTTCAAGATCTGATTACGCTGGCAAGCAGGCTCACGTAGAGCTTGCCGAACGTATGAGGAAAAGAGATGCTGGTTCTGCTCCTAACTTGGGTGACCGTGTGGCATACGTTATTATCAAGGGTTCGATGAGTGGTAAGAACTATGAGAAGAGTGAAGATCCGATCTATGTTCTTGAGAATAACCTACCTATTGACACCAAGTATTATCTTGAGAATCAGCTAGCAAAACCACTAGAGCGTATCTTTGAACCTATACTTGGCGAACAACGAGCACAGCAGCTACTTACCGGCCAACACACTCGAACCATCTCGGTTGCTACGCCCACAAGTGGTGGTCTTATGCGATTTGCAGTCAAAACTGAGCTATGCAAAGGATGCAAACGACCTTTGAAAGGCAAATGGGCTAAAGGTGCCGTTTGTGAAGATTGTGTAGAATTGGCACCGGAGCTTTATCGAAAAGAACTGAGCCAGGTCAATTCTTTGGAAACCAAATTTGCGCGACTATGGACACAATGCCAGAGATGTCAAGGATCGCTACACCAGGATGTTCTATGCACAAGTAGCGATTGCCCATTATTCTACATGCGAAAGAAAGCTCAGAAAGAATTGCAGACCGGCATAAATGAGCTCAAGAAGTTTGATAATACCGATTGGTAACTTGTGAAGAACAGCAAGAATCAATCCATGCTGGAAAGCATTCACCCCAACTTATCATTGCATATGAAAAATAAATAATTCCAAATCCCATTTTTCCGTACATTCATGATACATAGCATTATATAAATAAATTGAAATTAGGCAGCCATATTATGTTAGCAGAAAGTTTCTGAAATCATTGCGGTGTAGTTCTTGAATGGTTAATATATCTTTGACAAGTAGACGGCAAACGACTCGTCCGCAGAATCTTCGATATTGAGAAAACCAGAACGTATGCAGGTCAGACTTGGTTTTAGATCTATTGGCATCTTCCAGCTGATTAGTGTCAAATACCATTTGCTCCAACTGATCCAAGGCCTCAGCCAACGTGCTCACAACGCTGAGATAGTCGTGAAGATTTGAAGGCATTGACTTTGTCACCGATGAAGCAAATGATCTGATAGAAACCGCATCCGAGTTATCCTTGGTAGTGGTTGAAGTTAAGCCCGCCATTTCCATCAAACTACCCTTTCTTTTGAATCGTTTGAAAATAGTACTGGAACTTTCTCTCACCGTAGACATGGTACCATTACTAGACACTGAGGATGTGTCCTGTGTCATGACAGGCTTGGTTGCCAGAAGGGAAGATCGGCGACTCGCTTTTGCTCCACTGTTTGATAACCTGGGTGAGCGAGAATTAGGCGAGTAAGCCGCTGTGTTGTGCTGTTGGCCAGAAGCTTGCTTGGGCTTTTCTGACAGAGAACTAACGAAAACATCATTGAAGTCGTTTTCAAATACATCTAGAATAGGCTTGATATCATCTGACCCAATTCCATTACAGTAATCAAGACCGAACTTGGCAAAGCGATCAATCACTGCAAGTCTCTTTTCAAGCTGTTCGACGCCGGGAATTTCAGTATCCCATAAGCTCGGAACCAAGTAGATATGATCGCTTATGAAAACACCTCGAGGATCGCTTTTACTTGCAGTGACTCCTTTGAGTAGCCATGCAGGCATGTGCTCAGGTGCATCAGGTACAGCGCTTCGTTTTCGTGCTGGCTTGGCAAGAAAAAATGAGCTATATTTGTCCAAAGCAAGATCCCTGCTTCGAGGTCTTGTAACGTAACTTTGATTGGTCTCGATGGGTGCAAGTGTCGAGAATCCCGACGATGTGCGCTTGCCATCTCCAAGTTCAGAGTTCGTGAGATTCACAATAGATGCCTTGTGTTTTGGTTCGTTATTTGTAGGAGTAGCTCCGAGAAGCGATGAGAGTCTGAAGCCATGCGTTCCAGAGATATTTTTTGGGCGAAATGAAAGACGATTCTTCATCTTCTTGTGGTCGAACCCAGATCCTAGTCTACTGTGTTGTCTGCGAGGCCTTTGGTCATTAACAGCAGTAACTGTGGAGAAGCTTTGCTGGTCCGAAGTCATCACGGATCTAGCATCAGCTGTCATTATAGAGCACTGGTCGTCATCAATTGTAAAAGGTTGGCTAATGACAGAAGCATTATCTGCGTCAATCATATGCAGATTACCCATATGATACTGCGGAGGGAGATGGGATAAGGTCGTAGGACTAGTATCAGAGGCTATCATATTGCGTATCATCTTAGGGTTCTCTTCAATTGATTCTCCAGCTGTAGAAGAGGAGGTGGAATTGACAGTAGAAATGGACCTTCGCGACTGATTATTGTTCCTCATGCCTGCCAGTTTACGGAAAAAACCGAACCCTTCCGATTCATAATTTGGGCTTCCAGATGATTTTTGCCTACTAACTGAAGCAGGTGATTTTGGAGTTTTAGGCGTGATGGGATTTGCAGCCGATAAAGACCTTGGTGAGGGCCTCACATCAGAAGCGTCGTAAAAGTCGCTGTCTTTATAATCAGTCTTATCATCAGAAGAATCGCTATCAACCATGGGGACAGTTTCAGCTTGGTCCAGAATATCCTGGAAAGCCTGGGGGATTTTAGAAGCAGAATCGTTTTTGAGCAGCTGGATATCCAGAGCACTATCGCGTTGGGTCACCACAGGAACCTCATCTCCAAACAAAGATTGGATATCCTTATCAAATTCATAGAGAATTTCAGATTCCACTGAATCTCTTTGATCACCGAATTGGCGGTTTTGAGGAGACAAGCCAGGGAGTAAAGAAGCTGCTTCCGTCATTGAATTAGAAGCAATAACAACACCAGTAACAGCAGAATCACAAGATGATCTAGAAGATTTTGAACCAGCCTGAAAAGAATTTACAGAAGGAGGCGAGGGGTGTTGGTCAAGTATTCCGTTTTGTGCAAGTGAGACAATGCCTGCAGGCCCTGTTTCAGGCAGGGACGGTGGACGATGAGCACGACTATCAGGGGTACACGTAGAGACGGCGGAGGAGTTGGACCGCGGATGCGAGCTGGATAACTCATTAGAGGGGTGGTTTTGGTTTTGGTTTTCGTGGGCGACAGGGGTCTTTCCCAAGATTTGGATGGGAGGAGGTGCTTGAATGGACTCGCCTTGTGCCGATAAGGGGAGATCCGATGCGATCGAAGGGGTTCCGATTGAGCTCTTAGTATCGAACGAGGTGGGCCTTGTACTTGAACCCATTGAGCTAGCACTATCGTTGGATGAGTACTCTACAGAGCTGTTGATATTATGTGTACCAGTTTGAATTGAGCGGCGTGTCGGAGGCTGTTGTTCATGGTCGTTGGTGCTTTGGTTCATGCTGGCAGAGTGCGACGACGGGCGAGGGGCTTGTTCTGCACTACCAGAAGCAGGGGCCAGAACAAGCGGAGCAGCAGGGCTAAGTACAGCGCTAGAAGCTTGGTCTTGAGCTTTAGACGGGGGTCCATCCCAGTAATTACGGATATTTGATTTCCAGGAATATGAACTAATTCGCTTTGACGAATTGCCAGCTGCCGAGGTATATGGTGAAGGCTTGGTACCGGTATCACTTTTCCCTCGAGACAGATCCCCTGGTGAAGATATAGCCATGGGAATGGCGCTAGTCAGGACCGGAGTGGTCGCCATAGAATCAGGTGTATTGGCAAGTCCATTTGCAGCAGAAGCTGTGATTTTAATTTCTTGTACTTCTGTGGTTCGAGATTCGATTTGCTGTTCTTTGGCACTGCTACCTGCATGGGGGGCTGTAGCGGTACCTCGAGAGACATGGCTAATATGAGCGGCCTCATCATTAACTTTCTAGAAAGCCTGAGTTAGTAATTGCAAAAAAGGAAAAGTATAATGAGACGGGAGAAAAACAAAAATCTAGAAAGAAAGTAGCCTCGCCCAATTGGAATAACAACGTTGCCAATGTCATGAAAAACAGGTTCATTTCCTGATGATTCGTGGTATAATGTGGTATATCCTGGTAGGTTTTTGGTGGTGGTGACACTGGTGGACTTATCTGCAGGCAGAAGAACGCGTCGTAAAATGCCATACCATAGCATGCCATTTCCCAAAGTATAAAGAAAAGCGGAAAAACGGCATCAGATATGAGGAATTTGAAACGAGATTCAGAATAAAGACCTTAGATGATTGTGTCGGCTATACGCATCATGACGGGGTATCCTGGTGATTCCAATGGCCTAAAAGGCGTGGTAGTGCTCATCAGCATGGGTAGACTTACCTCGTTGACGGTAGCCGCCAAAAATGGGCTATTCATAACCAGCCGACGCTTGGTCAAGTCTTCGAGAGCTCGAGCTTCGTATTTCATGAAAAACAAGGCAAAAGCCAAATATTTTCGTACACCGGGGCCTGCCTCCGCAGCTCTGTTTGGTTTCACTTAAAGTTGAAACTTGCGAGCTGGTGGTGATAGCAAGGGGTGGTCGGAAAAGATCGCTAAGAATCTAGCCAGGGCTGACAACCTCGAAAGCTCAAAGAGGGATTATTAGCAATGTCTGACAGTGGAGATCAGCTGCAACAACAAATTGGTGGGTACAAGCTCACAGCTGAGGAGAGAGAGAAAGGGGAAAGTATATGGCAGAAGTGAAAAATGGGCATTGGCCGTTGAAAAAAATAAACACCCCAAATCTGCTCTGAGAAAGAGACGGCGGACGACGAACCCTTCTCTTTATCTGTGCCTCATTTGCCTCTGCTCAATTGGTGCCGATGGTCACTAACTTCACTAAATTTGTCGTTGTTGTGGAAACCGCACTGGTCTCCGGACCAGTTGCGCTTCTGGAATTCAGGGGGTGATGATCTTCAAGGAGAGCCGTGGATCAGAGTGACTAGGGTACGGATAAAACCCCCGCTGAACAGATCCATGACTTTGAACGTAGTTACAGGTGATATTTGGGCTTTTTCAATGCAGAATTCTTATGGATTCCCGACTGATTCTGTGTCTTCTTGGTACTCTTATTCTTATGCATATGCACGGATTCATCTGGTGTTCAGATGCTCGAGCCACCTCCAGAACTGCCTAATTGGGCAAGTGCTTTCAAATTCTACAGCCAGCCAGCACCAATTAGCAACCCAACTCCCCCAAAAAGGGGAATCTAATTGGTGGCATGGGATGCTGCAGACGGTTTCGGTCAATGGATCTTCCAATCGAGGGCTTTTGCCGATCTGCAATATCCGGGAATCTCACATGTACAGATGCCAACGTTGTGGGGGTTTTTATTTTTTTGAAATAGTCCTTTTTATTCCTGCTGCCATTCGTAGCCAGTGATATGCAAGATGCCGATATAGTTTGGAGATTATTTGCGTCATCGGATCTCTAATGGCTTTATCTCCAAGGATATTGGATCCAACGATCAGCTCAATTCTACGCCGGGTGAGAATATATGGTACAACTTATTGAAGAACATTTGGCTCTCCGATGGTTTTTCATAGATAAATCTGATGCTAGTCAAATTATTGCTCATGGTGGTAGTAACTGTGCTATACCAGGCAGGCACTGTATTATATTGCTGACCGGAAATGTTGATTTACATCTGGAGTATGGCACGATGTAACAATATACACTAACAAATTATCAAATTTTGGTGTATTCTCAAATGAAAATGTACAAAAGCTGATTTTTAGGGTATGAGGGTCATGTATAGTCGTCTAATCCAATCTTGAATCGAATTGCGTGAAAGTCTAACTCGAAGATCGCGATCAGAGTCCAATAAAGCGACCGAAGTTGAAAAAATAAGCAGATTCCTAAAGGAGCAGAAACTTTAAAAGAATCGTTTAGAATTTGTAAGATATGTTTTGCGGGGTGAGGTATCAGCGTAGCGTTTTGATAAAAAATCCGTTTCAATATCATAATAGTACGACAAGTGTCACAAAAAGCCAACCCTTCCAGAAAGTCAAGGTATTTGAAGAAATATACAGTAGCTCAATCTGAAGATGAGTCGGCTATGAAACATATTGCAACCTTATTGACCCGATGCAACTGTAATCATCATGTGAAGTCTCCGCGCCGATCCAATTACATTAGGTGGTTTGAAAGCAAGAATATCATAATCAACATAATATTTAAAGTATGAAATACATAATATTTATTCATCCTCTACAAGCTCCCGGATGAACAAAGTTGTCTCTTCGAATTTCTCACGTATCGTCTCATACAACCCCGTACTCTGGCATTGAACCACACGTCCGAATCTCTTTCTTGGCTTTTTGGTATTGATTGATGGATCCCAAGCTGAATGATCATGGCTGGTAAATATCAAACTACTTTTGAAAAACCAATCTGCAACATACTCGTCAATGATAGGAACGATACTTTTCAAAGCAGCGTTACCGATGTACGAAATCACTGCGTCAGCTTTGTCTCGCACTTCTCGATGCCCGACCAAATAAACTATTCCAGCATAAGCTTCACCGATACCAATAAAGGTGATGTTTTTAGCAGAGAAATATTCGATATAGGAATCCCATAAATAAAGCATAGTCTCCTGTGCACACACAGTTTGACTATAATATTCATCTTGATGTTTACTGTCCTCCGGTATACTCACATCAATAACACCATATCCGCACGATACAGCCCATGATATGTAATCTTCCGCCCCATCTAACACAAGGCTTTCACCAGGATTGATATTACCGAGAAGTGGATCACGGTGAGCCCATATCTCAGGAGAATCATGCACAATAACAATAAGAGCATCTTTCTTGTGAACATCAGGAGTCGCAAGAATTTGATTCTCAATCGGAGCCGCAAAAGTACTTTTTAGCACTGGTAAGGAGGTCAGATCATACTTATTGAAAAGCGTACGACTCTGGAATTCTCGCAAGCCATCCGACAAACGAGCCGGCAACTGAGCCATTATCTTGAGCACCAAAGCTTTGTTATCCTTCCTGATCTTTTGTTCAGACTCAGTTAAAGAGTCATCTTTTGTATTGAGCCCATTAACCTTTTCATCATTTGTGCCCATTAATGCAGTCAGGGCAGGATCAACAGTGCTTCTAATAGAGTAATAGCCTGGTCTGATTGATTTCCAGTACTTGCTTTGAACCTTTAGGACTTTATCTATAACCTCGACGGCAGCCGTACTTGGAAGTCTTGTTCGTATTATTCCAGGGGGGTCTCCTATCAGGACCTTGGTCACTGCAAGAGCGGAGGCTGCGATAGCTGATAAAGTATAACCACCTTCCAAAATAACAACTAGATTACCATTGGATAATCCTTTTAGCATATGTGTCATCTGTCCATAAGCTGCCGGAGTTACCATGCACCCGCCGATGATGTCTCCTTCTGCAGCATCAAACCCAGAAGATATGATGACCAGATCGGGATCGAACTCAAAAGCAATCGGCAGTACTACTCTCTCAAAAGCATACATGTAATCACCATCTCCCATACCTGGAACACTCCATGGTATGTTCACATTGTAGCCTTCGCCTTCGCCTTGGCCCACCACAGTGTGAGCACCGGCCGTTGTACCGGGGTAGAACTTACCACCTTCGTATCGATGGAGTGAAATATAAAGTACACGAGGATCATTCAAAAACGCCTTTTGGGTGCCATTTCCATGGTGAACATCCCAGTCCAAAATCAATATACGACGAACTGATTCGGGATATTGTTTTAAAATGGCATTAGCAGCAACTGCAACATTACTGAAAAGACAAAAGCCCCCGGGAGCGTCTGGTTCGGCATGATGGCCAGGTGGACGAACCACAGCAATGGCATTTTTCACTCGTCTTTCAACGACAGCTCGGCAGGCTTCGATAGCACCACCGCATGACAGCTTGGCTGCAAGATAAGAATCATTATTGAGGTAAATAGAATCACCTTTTTCGGTTTCTTCTATGAGTCGTTCTCGAGAAAATGTAGTTGAAGATTCAATGAAATCAAGGTGCTCCTTGGTATGGACCAAAAGAATCTCCTCATCAGAGGCCTCCCGAACAGGGATCTTCTTCATAAGGGCCCCTAGATCATCTGTTCCTTGAAGCATTGGATCAGTAATTAGTCCGGCCTCGGCAATAGCCTTGTATATTCTGTATATACGACGGGGATCTTCGGGATGAGGGTCAACATAGTCATATGAGGAGGTGACGATCCGCGAGTGATAACGCATTCTGACATCATAACAGATACCCGTTTTCAGATTATAATGAGACAGCTGCGGAGAAACTATAGGTACAATAGCCGTCTGTAGAAGGAAATTCTCCGTGGTGCCATTGCTGACCAATTCCGACGGCTTTTTGTTGTCCTCCACGCTTTCGTCGTCTACACGCTTCCTCTTCTCGCCAGCAGGAGCTCCATTGTCATTTATCACTGCTGTATCTTTCATATCCACATCATCTTCTAATGGATTTCCAGATCCATTATATGTGACTTGTTTTTCCTCCTTCAGCCCTTCCTTTTTCACCTCCACATCTGCTTCAGTAGCACCTACAGGCGCTGGGACAGGCACTGGTGATGCCACAGGCACTGGCACTTGAGTACTAGGGGCCTCTTGTCCAGATATATCAACCATGATCTAGAATATTCCGAGTCTTGTATCACTAGAGGCGACCAGAAATGTCCTGTTTGTTGGCAATTTGACTAGATGACGAAACGCGGGTGACAATTCGACACCTCGAATGGTTAACAAGACAAGTTAAATTTCACAATGTGGCTGGGTTTAGCCACGGACGATAACATCAGACAGTGGAAGGAGAGAAGTTGCTCAACAGATAAGAGCTTTGTAGTATTATAATTATCTAGTATTCATTGTAAAAAAAAAGGAAAAACAAAGAAAGAAAGGCTCGCTAGATATTAGGAATCTACGGGAGCTTTTGTCGGTCGTTTTTTATTGCTCGTGCGTGGGTGTTGGGTTGTGCTTCTAATCAGCAGCCGACGTTCCGCTCCGATAGCAGCGAGCATGTCTTCGATCTGTAGATTCGAAGCACTGCTTCAAGTAGAAAGTTTAAATAATCTGCCTCTTTCTAACGGGAAAGTCAGTGTCAAATGGCATTTGCACGATTCCCATAAGCCGACATCCCGAGGGAAGACCAAGGCTGCTAAAGTGACGGATCATCGAGCTACGTTTGACTATTCAGCAATCTGCTCCGCTAAGCTGAGTATATCATCGAAAACTAACAAGCTGCGGTCTTCTCTTATAATTTTCAGTGTTTCGTGGGATCACAGCGGTCATAACAACAGTGTCTCTCTTGGAACCTTGGAGATTGATCTTGCCCAGCATGTTATCAATGATGCAGATGAGGAATCGTCTTCTCGATCTCAACCTCACACATATTTACTGCAAAAGTCCAAATTGAACTGTGGGCTGCGATTATCTTTGCGATTGCGCCAATTGGCTGGTCCCACGGATTATATCATTCCGGAATTCGTCCCGCCTAAGGTGTTTTCAGAAATCACCGGAGTTATTCACACTGAAAAGGGAAGTAAGGGTATCCAGGATGCCAATATTGATAAACTTGCAGAGATCCTTACAGGTAATGGCTCATTTGAACTCAGTTGGTTTTCGAAGCCGGGCTATTATAACCCTCGTAGCACCGTTGACGACATCTTCATGGGCGGAGATGGCTTCAATCATAAAACTGCCCTGAAGGACAAACCTCCTCAGCCTACTGATGGTGCCACAGTTATCAAGGAAGGTGACGAGCGAGAAGATTTCAGATCCTGGACCGTTGATCCAGAGTTCTCATAGCTTGTTGCTAGCAACAGCTAGTTTCAACTACAAGCATAACAACAACCACAAGTACTCGTTGGCTTATTCGAGGGGGTCTTTTCACACTATTTGTACAAATTACATATTTATTATTATAAGGTCAAATCAAAGGTGTCTTTTCTTTTAATCCTCCCCTGTCTCCTCTTACCTCTCGGCTCCTCCGCAGTTCGGATCATCTATGTTCCTATCCACCCAGCTAATCAATTCCACCATCCTCGAAATTATGGTAGGTAGAGCACACCAAGCTTGATCCACCACTACTAACCAAATGGTAGAGTGCTAATTACTGGGATTCTACTCAGAGGGCACATTGGCAAATCAGCCGAACCGAGCTGAAAAAGCTCCGCGAGATTGTCAATGATTATGACAAGCAGCGGGCTCTCAAGACCAGCTTCTCAGCAGCAGACGGGGACATGCGTATTTTCTTCCATCTCCAGCTGCAGACGTTTGGCCGTCAACTTTCTCTCAGGCAAAGGGTTTTGGCTTCTGCAGAGGTATATTTGACTAGATTCTTCCTCAAGGTGTCAATTCATGAGGTGAATGTGTATCTGGTGATAGCTGCATGTGTCTATTTAGCCTGCAAAACAGAAGAATGCCCACAACACATTCGTACCATTGCCTCAGAAGCCCGGGTTCTTTGGCCCGATTTCATAACTCATGATGCTACGAAGATCGCAGAATGCGAGTTTTATTTGATCGAGGAGCTGGATACCCAGCTCATCACCCATCATCCTTACAAGTCACTGATTGAAATTGCTCGATCCATGAGTCAGTCTTATAACCAACTTGCATTAACAAGTGAAGAAATTCAATCTGCGTGGTCCATCATCAACGACAGTTATGCGTGTGATGCGATTTTCCTTTCTCCCCCGCATATAATTGCAGTTGCTGCTGTTTTTATCACTGTGGTTCTCAAGTCTCCTTTAGTTCGTCCTGCAAGGCCCCCGGAACGAATCAAACAGAGAATCGATCTCTTGTCACTTTATCTTGGGGAGAGTGGGATTGATCTTGAGGAGGTTGCTGTTTGCATTCAGGAGCTCATTTCCCTCTATGCGAGATGGGAGCATTTTGATGAAGCTGCATGCCGTGGAGTAATTGCACGGGAGCTTCTCGGATCCGGCTAGTTTATTTAATTGGCATTTGCATATCTTATTTATTTTATATGACTATGGCTAAAGGCTGTGGTTGGAGTGTGTAGCCAGAGGAGTGTAGGAGTGGTAAGAAGGGCCGTCACTGTGCTAGAGAAGAGCTGGGGTTGAAGAGCGACCAAAAGTCCATGTAGATTAACGGGGTAATTGTTAGATTGACTCCAAGTTAGTTTGGCTGAAAATTGACTACTAAAACAAGTAACATACATTGCATGAACATACTGCATCGATTGATCCATGACAAGTTAAAAGCAGGTGGTGGCAGGTTTGTTGGCTGGCGATAGAAAAGATCTATGACGACATGATGTTAAATTGATGGAAAAATGACAAGTTCTATACATTGTATAGACGTACTGGGTCGACTTGATTCATGACAAGTTAAAAGCAGGTGGTGGCAGGTTTGTTGGCTGGCGATGGAAAAGATCTATGACGACATGATGTTAAATGGATAGGAAAATTACGGTATTATGAGGTTGAAGTGATATAGGGAAGATACATCGACTGACGCATGGGCCTTAGAAAAATCTCTGTTGATAGAATGTTCTTGCTGGAGTAAGAGGATGAACAACAAACAATTGTATTCATGAAACGCAAAAATCATACAGCAACTACTCTCAGCTCACATATCAACCTGAAAAATACACGGTAGACAAGAAAATAAACAGCGACTTGTTCGCCGCCTGGACTACCAAGATAGATGACCAAATATAGCTCGGATCTACCAGAGCCTTGCTAGACATCAGCTCGTCCTTGCTCACATACTCAAACAATTACTTTCACAAGATATCTAATATACAGAAATACCTATACGCTTAAAAATCAAGGTATGAAATGGATTACACAAAAAGAGACACAGCACCCAAAGAAAGAGCAATGATGACGGTAGAAACAGTGCTGATAGAGGCACCGCTGACGCTGGAAGATCCGGAAGTAGCAGAGCCAGAAGCAGCAGCAGAGCCAGAAGCAGAAGAACCAGTAGCAGAAGCAGCAGAGCCAGAACCAGTGGCAGTGGCATTGGAGCTACCAGTGCTGACGGCGGTGGCAGAAAGGGTTAATGAAGTTCGTACTTCAGTAGTGCTGGAGCATCCAGAAGAGACCTTCTTTCCTTCCAATCGCTCCATAAGCCATTGAATAGCATAGGCTTGACCAATGCTTGAAGTGCCGATATGAGTGGTGTTTGGACTGACCCAGTATTCAATGGAAGCACCATCATCACAATAAGTGGAGTAAATTTCATCGACAACCTTGATAGGAACAATTTCGTCCTTTCCACCCTCGTAAATAAACATAGGAGCAGTAGGGGCATTGGCACCCATAGTGTTGTTCTCAAGAACTTCCTTGATATAAGGGACTTCAAGAATTGCTTCACCACTCTTGAAGTAATCAAAGAAATCCTGGAAAGCAAAATCCAAAAGATCTGTCTCAACGCATTGCGACAAAACCTTCATGATTCGAGAGGAATTCTGAGGGTAAAGATCAGAAATAGTGAGGTTGTAGAATTCAGGGTACTGACTGGCCAATCCAAGCAAACCAGCAGGAATGAAACCAGTGGTTAGAGCATCATTAGCGTAGATCATAACAGCAGTGATATTGACAACAAAACCACCCACAGCAACACCAGAAATGGTCAAATCTTTAGCATATGAAGGCTGGAGCTGTGCGGCCCAGCCAGTGGCCAAGGATCCGCCAGAGTAACCCCACATTCCGATAGTAGCATCGCTATCGACGCCAGTGAAGTTTCCAGAGCTCAAAACTGCTCGGATCGAGTCCAATACAGCATGGCCGGCTTGGATACCAGCAGTAAAGGATGACTTGGGACCCTCGTAGTCAGGAGTACTGACATAATAACCCAGGTTAATGAGCTGTTGAAGACTGCTATCAGGATCATTTCCAGCCTGAGTCAAAGTATAAGAAGGGGCACAGCCAATCCAAGCAGCATCCTCGGCAATCTGGTAAGAAACAAGCATAGAAGAGTTGCCATTGTTCTTGGGAATCAAAAGAGTGGTGACTGCAGCTTCAGCATTGCCAAGAGCGTTTTCAGTTCGGTACAGAATTTGGTACGACTTGGCAACGCCAGTCATATTGACAGGCGTATCCACCTCTCGGTGATTCAAAATAGTACCAGGAGCTAGATTCTCATAAGTCGAGATTCCCGGATTATAAAACGAGTCATTAGAAGGGAGTGCATATGTGGTGGCCTGAGCTACGCAGTAAAGCGCAGACAGGACGGCGCTGTAGAAGAGCATCTTTTGATCAATGTGAGATATACAGGAAGATGCGACCAACAGATGAGCTAGACAGCAAGCAAACGAGCGAGCAATGGAAATCTAATCTTCAACAATTGATTTATGAGAGAGCGAATAGGAAAAAAAAAATTCAAACTGGGGAGGGGGATACCGCAGCCGCTTTATAGTTTGTTGGTTTCGGGCAGCATCGAGAAACTGTCACAATTTTGTGAACAGAAACCATTCCAAATTAGGCGGTTTGGCGGGGTCGCTGCTTACCTAACTGGGGGCACATAGTCAGAAAGAATGGTTGATGGGCTCGACCAGAAACAGCTACAAAAACCAATTTTTCGGGCTCCATTGGATGGGTGTTCCCAGGAGAAGCAGAATGACAGTGGAGACGGGAGAGGGGAAGAGATGGAACAAATTGATTTCTTACTATAACCGATGACCAGCGGACTTTTATGACTGGTGGAATGCGCGGGGTCTATTAGGTCCGTTGGAGGATTTGCATTGTTTCTCTGCAAGTACGTCTTAACGGCGAAGGGGAGGAGCAGCAAATGCGGGGTACCCTTTGGAGGCTGGGCAGAATTTGGAGAAACAACGCAGCCAAGTTGTTGGAACAAGGAAGCTTCTGATTGTTGGAAGTAACTGATTTCTAAGATTGACTTCTTGCTATAGAATATTTCGTTACGGATTGGAGGGGGTAGTGGGGTGGAGCTCTGGTAGCCTATCCAAGTCGATACTATGGTACTAATTTTGGACGGGACACTTCTCAAGCCCCGTCGGAGCCGAGTTTCACTGAAGGGGGTGGCCGGCCCTTTGAACATGGCTAGGGGCTACAATGAAAACGGACTTATATGGAGTCGCGCTGCTGTGCAGATTTAATTTGGGAATGTGTGGCTATTAGTGAGCGATTTTTTGGTCTTTATTTTTTTGTTTTTGAGGGTTGACTAGTTTGGTTTGAGGATCCTCGAGGGAGTGTAGAAGTGGCTGTAAGGTGAGATGCATCATTGTCGGGCCATTAGAGTTAGCTTTGCAGGCTTTTTCTCGTCCCATTGTTTTGGCCCGCATGTAAATCTTCTAGTTAGTAGACTAGCTGCTTTTGGAGCATTTATGACTCGTCATTTAGTATAAGTTGGTTGTGCTATGCCGGAGAGCTTGGTTCGGGTCTCTGATACTGGTAATTGATCGGGCATCACCAACGAGGCGTGCAAAAATAAGCCTGTCCCAAAATGGTACGCTAGAATCAGATAAAATTGATCTAAACGGTCGGAATAAGGAGCAGCACAATCAAACGGCCACGTAGTCATGCGGTTGTGAAAGTATAGCTAATACAGAATTGGCAAGGAATGTCTGCAACCTATGTAGATCCGATGCAGTCTGATGAAGGCGACCCCGATGAAGACTGGTTATTACACCAATCAGCGTTTATACCAGCATTATACCATTTAAATTGACTAATTACTTATGACAACCTTATAGTCACATCCCGTGGACGAATCGTAATAGTAGTTTCTTCCAAAAGTGGCTTGTTCTGAACCTCATAAGGCATGAAAATGTGGGGGAAAGCCTGGACCAGCTTGACAGTGACCAGCCCTGCTTCAATCAGAGCAAACTGCTGTCCAATGCAAATTCTTGGACCACCGTTGAAAGGAATGTAAGCCCAGCTATGGCGCTCCTTCATTTCTTCTGATAGCCACCTGTCAGGGTTGAATACTGAAGCATCAGGACCCCATATTTCCTTGTCGTTGTGCATCAGGTGAACAGAGTAGATTACTCTCTGGCCCTTTTGTATGAATACTGGCTGCTTTCCGTCAGGACCACCTCCTAGAGGAAGCTCGGTATCTTTGAAAGCATATCGGTAGTTGACTGGCACAGTAGGATGAACTCTCAATGCCTCATTTAAGATATTGCTGAGATATGTACATCTCTTGAGTGATTCAAAAGTAATGTTTTCGCTTGTAGTACCAAAAGTCTCCAGGACTGTTTTACGCAGCTTTTGATAAATCTCGGGATTTTTACCCAATTCGTAGAAGATGTAGGAGAGGAAAGATGCAGTAGTATCTCTGCCAGCAAAAATCAGCGAAAACATCTGATCTCGAATAAAAGCAGTGTCTTGCGTCTCCTGCACCAGTTGATTCAAAACTACACACGAGTTTTCATCTGTCAACAATTTCTCTTTGTGGTTTTTGACCTGGTCAACGGCTTGGTCAATGAGATATTCCACAAAATCATTACAAACCGACACGGCTTCACGGAACTCACGGCCATTAAACATCCAATAGAAGCTTCCAGCACGTGAACGCACTGATATACCAGAAGTGGCCTTCAGCATTGCATTTGCAATGTCAGTAGAGAGCACAGGACCTCTTCTGGTTTCTAGATACTTGGTAGTCGATGAAAGTGAATCAACCGTTTGACCAAAAAGTATATGAGTAATAGTATCCATGGTCAATTTCTGAAACAAGTCACCAATATCCACTACTGACCCCGGGGATTCGCATTGCTGTCGAATTCGTCGGATCAATGTTTCAGCATGATCATCAATTACTTTGAGTCGGCCCAATTGCTCTCGGGAAAACATAGGTCTCAGAACTCCTCTGGCATGTTTCCAGTGCTCTCCTTCAGCAGTGAAAATTCCAACTCCTAACAGCGGCTTGAATTCTCGAGATCGCTGTCCAATTGAAAACGACTTTGCCCCTTGGCCGCTTAGCATGGCCTTTATGTTGTCCGGCTCTGCTGTGGTGAAATCCCATTGTAGCACAAAATGCCTGACAGCAGTACGGGACGAAGTCTCGTTGAACCATTTCAATAGCAAAGGGATGAAAAGTCCACCTCTTATTCCACGTACAAATTCTGGTAAAGGCTTGAGTCCCAACGGGTAGTTGTAAGCCATCGCCGTTGGCATAGCATAACCTCTTCGTTTAGCTGCAATCCAATATCTGACCGGAACGCTGGTATCATACACTACCAGCGCCACTAAGAAGATTCCTAGCCACTTCACTATATTGAACAAAAAGTTCCACATCGTATCCAATAACTCGCTAGTAATTACTCAACGATGGCCGGCCCCGTATTTATATCAGGAGAAGTTAAGGTTTGTTCCCCGCAGCCAGCGCCAGGGTGGGCAGAGGGGTATCATCGCCGCACCCCGTATAACAAGGCAACACCGTCATGATAGAACATGCGCGGCCGAGGCTAAGAAAAAGAGTTTGTAATACTAATGCTTATCATATTTTTTTCTTGAGACATCATCTAAGTGAGTTTAGTCAAGAAAGTGGGGAGTAGTTTATGGGGAATAAACTCTGGAGAAGGCATTGACCTCTTGTCTGCAACATACACAGCCTTTGAAGCTTTGAAACGCAAGTGCTACTCTGCACTCCTCACAGATAGCAAAACACCTACAAGGCCATACCACCACTTCCCGGGGTTGAGCCTTGCACACAACACACAGGTACCGGTCGGTATCTGTGTGGGGATCAGGCTGGCCAGTCTCCTTTCTTAAGGCCATCTGCTCCATTGCTTCTTTTCTTCTTTGATAGATTAGCCTGGCCATTTCATAAACTTCTCCATAGTTCATTGGAAATGCTCCTGTAGACCGTGAGCTTCTTCGCCTAGTCCGAGTTGCGAAATCCCGACTCGGGTGATCTGCCGGTACGATGACCGATTGAAGAATGTCCACCGCCATGTCAGAATCTTTGAAAAGCTCCAGAAGCTCATCTCCAGGGCATACATCTTTTTCCATAGAGTACTCGTATTCCTGCTCTTCCTCCATATCTGCATCACTTTCATCAATATCTTCCTGTCCACTTTCTAAGTAGTCTTCGTTCCACTCCGCTTCACTCTCATCCTCCTCTTCGAATACGGCTTGGTCAAACTTTATCCATCGAACCGAAGTATTCGCAGAATTATCCGTGTCAGAAGAAGAACCAATCTCGTCTGTGTTGTCGCTACGAAGACTTCTCAACCCTAAAAGTCGAAGCACTGCAACTATTGCAACTACGCCAAAATGGCGTATTAGCTCCACTGCATGAAAAATGCGATTGATCGTAACGATCCCAGTAGGACCAGATCGAATCAAGCTCCATTGTTTTTGCTGGTTGCTTGGCGGTAAAACCACCTCTTTATTGTAGTGAGTTTGGATTTCTTCATTTTCTCTTTCAAGCCATGTGCTTGTAGGAGCAGTAAGACTGGTACTTTCTGTAAGATATGTAGCCTTGCTTGCGGATGTCAATGCAATTAGTGACAGTTTCATAAGACAACTGTAGAAATCATCATTATCATCCAATCGGAATGCAGAAGTATAGCTGGTCACATGCTGATAGTCTCCAGTAATGATCGCAGTCAAAAACAAAATGCAAAAGCATAATGCAACAATAATAGCAATAACTAGTTGCGGTAGATAGCCAATGACGCATATGGAGGGGAAATACAAAAGTTGCCCAGCGAAAACAGCTGCTCCATAGTAAGACAGCAAGGCACTGCCAAATAATATGCTCAATACTAACCGGTATCTATCAGTATTGAATATTCCTTGAACATGAAGAGCAATTTGAGAGCAGACACTAAGCAAGCTGATGATAAGGATCTGCTTACTGAGCATCTTGGACATCTCGACTTCCTGGAAAGCTGCAGAGTACTCGAATAGCGTCATGCCAGTTTCAGAGTACGGGATTCTTCCCTGGATAACGGAAACAAACGTCTCAACCAAGTTGCTCAGTGAGATTGATTGGTAAAGTCCCCATAAAATGCTAGGATTCGGGCATTCTTCACCAAGCTCGGGCACTTGAATCGGGATGAAATGTCGCAAATTGGGAACAAAAAAATGCAATGCATGAAGAAGCGGAAGCGAATGATACACAAGGCCAATAATCGCTACGGATCTGAGAAATACCCGGCTGGGCCAGTCAAGCGGAGTAGCATGCCGTGTCGTCGCAAAAACAGCAGTTCGGTTGAGCACAATGGCCATGCTCATACATAAAACGGCGAATTTGGATGACAGGTAGCTCAATGCTGGAATCCAGCGTGAATCAGTCCAACTGAAGTTGCTGCTTGTAACCATGCGATGAATAGCTCGTGATATTCGCAGAATGATAAACTCCGGCTGTGCTCCTAGATCCGACCCGTCAACAGCATCTGTAGGAGCACTGGATTCCACAGGTGTCAAGATCATACTAGGAATTGACGAGACCACACTAGCAATGGTCTTGCTCGCAGTCTCTATCGGCTCTTCGACTGTATCGGTCATCAGACCAGAAGTACTAGGAGGGGTGCCAGCAAGGCCCCTTAGAGCCCGGAAAAACTCATTGATTTTGACAAAATTGGCCCAGGAGTCCTCCCCATAGACTCCTCCTACAAATTCAAGTGGGTTCATCTTACTTTAAACAGCGTTTCCTGGGGGCGCTGGTTGTTTCCTGCTTATGAAGGAGTTGGTGAATCGGCCGACATGCCGTAGCACCAAAGTGGTGAGAGTCCGTTGCCATGGCAACTCCCAAAATCCAACATGCGACTGCTATCGCCCTGGCCCTGGCCCATATTTCCCCGACAAATAGACCATCTCTTCTCCGCGCTTCTATCAACTTACACCTGACATTGGGCTAGGAAAACAAGAAGAAAATGGTAGTGGATTATTCTAAGTGGGATAAACTGGAGCTTTCGGATGACAGTGATATTGAAGGTGAGTAAAGTGGACGGTGTGGTTGAATATGAGGAGGTAGAGTTGAGCATTTTGTTGGACTTGTTTGTATTTGGTTGGCGTTGATTGCTGACTGGTGGTAGTTCATCCTAATGTCGACAAGCAGTCGTTCATTCGGTGGAAACAAAGGGATATTCATGAGAAGAGGGAGCAGTTGAAATTTCGAATGAAGCAATTGGAAGTGAACCGGGAAATGAATCAAGATTTATTGAGCATGGTGGATGCATTGCTCAAGGCTAGTCAGAGTGAATCGATTTCTACTGATATACGAGCATCGGTGTTGTTGGCTACTAGTGGTACGGACAAGACTCAGCCTGCGTTGGTGGGGGAGGATGAAACTGCGCCTAAATACGCGGATATGATTGAGAGCCTATTGTTCCAGATCAAGGCTGAAATTGACCCTTCAAAAGGTGATGAGGAGGCTCAGACAGTTGAAAAATTGAAGGAGCACCGGGGACGCATTGTGGATGCCTTGGAGGTGGAGAAGAAAGAGTATGAAAAGCTTGCCGACGAGAGAAGCAAGCACATATTGTCGGAGGATATTCATACTGGCTTTGACAGTACTATGATCAACAAGAATGCGTCGACATCTGAGAGTGCAGCTGCGTCTTCTAGTAACAGCACCACTCAAAAAGAGACCATTGAGGTTCTGAACTCCCCATCTTCAGGCTCTAGCTCAAAGTCTGAAAATGTGGATTCGGAAGATGTCAATCCTGACATTGAAGCCTCGGCTGATGCTGTTCAATTCAGCAAAATCCCCGTTGGTGACTATCATGGAGCCGAGGCGTTTTTGCGGTCCCATCCCCAGATTATTAGTGAGAAAGACAAGGATGGGCTCATGATGCAAGCGTTTGACGAGCAACTTGCAGGAGATAGCACATCAATGGAACGCACAGTGCATAATGCTCTGATGCTGCAGTACGCTGCGACAATAGGACGGGCAGCTACTGAAAAGCTGTTTGAACGGCTCAGTAACCCACTTCATCCTGCATCTCAAGCATTCTTGAAAGACGTCCAGCAAACAGTGGAGCATATCAAAAAGCGATGCAAGATCATCGAAGAGGAGCGTTCAGATACCCTGGAGCAAGGGGGTGCAGAGCAGATCCAATTGCATGCGGTGGACCCTGACACAGAGATTAGCATTCGAGTACCTGAAAAAGGTGATGAGGGCTATGAAATTTACGAACAGTTCAGCCCTGAGCTAAAGAAAGCCATTGACAGCAAGAGTCTTGATGAAATAAACAAATATCTTGGTGATTTGAGCATAGAGGATGCCGAGAATCTCATTGGACAGTTTGATCAGTGTGGAGTGCTCATGATTGAAGAAAAAATCTACGATGCGGAACAGTGGCAGGCCAAGAAACAGGAGCTGGAACAAAACTCCTCTGCTCCGCAAA
Source organism: Zygoascus hellenicus (assembly GCA_030564625.1). Taxonomy (NCBI): domain Eukaryota; kingdom Fungi; phylum Ascomycota; class Dipodascomycetes; order Dipodascales; family Trichomonascaceae; genus Zygoascus; species Zygoascus hellenicus. The sequence goes on from JAJLWE010000014.1 coordinate 37,169, forward strand.
AATCCGCCGCCGAAGTTCTGGTTGACGATGTCGACTAAATGAGAAAGTAAAAGACCTCGCTTAATTCGGCTTATTTCGGTGCAATGGATGAGTCTTGAGTGGTGTGGTTCCATAAGCGAGGTGGATGACCAGCCTTGAATGTAGCAAGCACCACAACATCCAAGGCACTTCTGATTGTGTCAGTCACATCATTTCATATCACAGTCTAATCAGAAATCCTCATTGCACCTGCAACTTTTCATGCGGGAGCACAACTTTCTATTCATAAAAGTCACCCGTCCCCTGATTTCTTCCCGGAGCCCGGGCCCTCCGACTGGCCGTCTTTTCCCGACCTAGTACGTCTACCCCGCGCGGCGTGCGGCTGTGCGTCCTCCTGATTAGCGCCTAATACTCATATATAATGTGAACCTGCCAACAACAGAGGTTTTAACTTCGTAACGTACCCAATGACTCAAAGCGTATTCTCTGTAACTGCAGCGCCTCCTGATAGCCTGTTTGCTCTCGTAGCTAAATGTAAGGAGGACACTCATCCCGACAAAGTGGATCTATCCATCGGTGCCTATCGTGACGACAATGGCAAGCCTTGGGTTTTGCCGGTGGTGCGAAAGGCCGACAAGATAGTGGCCGATGATCCGAATCTGAATCATGAATACTTGCCAATTGCTGGTTTGCCTGATTTCAGAAGCAAGGCTGCTACGGTTGTTTTCGGTAAAGATGCTGCTGTTCTCAAGGACAACAAGGTGGCCTCGGTACAGACCATTTCAGGAACCGGTGCCAACCATTTGGCTGCAGTGTTTTTGCGTGCTTTTGCTCCAAGCGGTGGAGATGGAACTGTTTATATTCCTGACCCGACTTGGGCCAATCACAAGGGTATTTTCAGCGAAGCTGGGCTCAAAGTTAAGGTTTATCCTTATTATGACAATGTCAACAAGAAGCTGAAATTTGAAGAGCTGATCGAGGCCTTGAGCAATGCCAAAGCTGGAGATGTGGTTCTGTTGCATGCTTGTGCTCATAATCCCACCGGTTATGACCCCACCCAGGAGCAGTGGAAGCAGATTGCCAAGGTCGTGCAGGAGAAGAAGCTTTTCCCCTTGTTTGATTCTGCCTACCAGGGATTTGCTACCGGTGATTTGGATCGAGACGCATGGTCAATTCGATATTTTGCCTCACTGGGTCTGGAATTAGCCGTGTGTCAGTCCTTTTCCAAGAACTTTGGTCTCTATGGCGAAAGAGCCGGCAATCTCCATGTTCTTGTTGAAACTCCCGAGCTTGCTAAGGCTGTCGAGTCTCAGCTGGCTGCTATCGAGAGAGCAGAAATCTCTAATCCTCCTGCCTATGGTGCCAGAATTGTTTCCAAGGCTCTTGGTGATGATGGCTTGTATAAGCTGTGGTGCGATGATCTGCTCACCATGTCCAGCCGAATTCTGAGCATGCGAAAGGCCCTCAAAGAGAACCTCATCAAGCTTGGAACCCCGGGTACTTGGGATCATATCGTCGATCAGATTGGTATGTTTTCCTACACTGGTCTCTCCAAGGCTCAATGCGAGCACCTAGTTGATGACTTCCATATCTATTTGCCCAACAATGGCCGAATCTCCGTTGCTGGCTTGAACACTCACAATGTCGAGTACGTTGCCAAATCTATTGATGCTGTTGTACGAAAGTATTAAGCGTGGTGACCTCCTGGCAATTGATAATTGACAACATTCATGGCTACTTGTGTACAATCACGTATACTTATAGATTGCTATCACGAACACACAAGTCGCTTTATAAGAGTAATTTAGCTGTTAGAAGCCATATACGAAAATGAAACATACTCGCATAATACTGTGCTCTAAAGGCGTGTCTCTGATTATACAAAGCCCAGAAAGAAACGAACATGTGGAATAGTGAAAAGATGAAGATTTAGCATGATATGATAAGCTGCTTCCTACGACACTGTTAGTCGAGTGCTTAGCCAAGAAGATGGGTAAACAGATTCCAGCTCAAGGTTTATAAGAAAGTGAGTAATAGCATTGATTGGTGAGATTTCGTGGAGTCGAGTTAGTTTGTGAGATACAAATGCCCTGAGATGTACTTGGTAGTTGAAGGGGCATCGAGTGAGCAGATTGTGTGATGATCTGACATTTATGAGCAAGAAAAGGAATGAAGATGAGTAAAAGTAGAATCAGTAAAAATATGGAATTCCAGATGAAACTCTGGTGAGCAATTCATGATATGAAATGGCAGCTCAAATACTATGGTGAGTGTCATTTCACACTGACTGAAGAGACAGAGCATTAGCTATATAAAACGCAGATTCAATAGCGGCATGGCAAATATGCTTGTTGAATGATCGGATGATGTGAAATTTTCCAAATACATCATTATCAATTGTTAGTTGAATTTACCGGCATATTTCTTACTACTAAAATCGAGTCTGTTTGGAAGAAAAATGCACGGTTCAACAGGGGAGCTTTGATGAGAAGATTTTACAACAGTGCTGTGAAAATTGAATGGGTGAATAAAAATCATTCACCTATTCACCTATTCAATTCTCACGTATGATTGCGTGAATCATCTTTGTCTATTGAATAACAAATGAACCGCTTCTAAGGCTGCTGTGATTCCAGCAATGATGCTTGTCGAGAGGCATGTTTATATACTCCATGTCTTCCATTCAATGATCAAATCAAAAATACGAAGCTGCAATTTTCCAGAGATTGCATACTCGCGTGCTCTAATGCGCAGAACTGGTTTCATAAGCATCCCTGAACCAATGCCGTACAGTCTATCAGCGGTGATCGCCGATGTGGCCTATCGAAAAAAATCAGCTGCAATAACTAAAATGCTACAATAATAATCAACTACTTTTCCTGGTCAACGTATTGTGTAGGTAGGAAAGGTTCTTCTTGCCCATTCATCGATGTTCCACATAGCCAACCCATTGTCAGAACCCACTACCAATGTTCCCCCATGCAAATCAGACCATGCCAGGCCAGATATTCCAAAATCAGATGTGTTGTAGCGATAGACAGAACTTCGTGATAAAGGCGTTTGACGGAATTGCTCGTCACTGCCTCGGACAAAACCTCTTAGCAGGGATGAAGTAGGAACTGAAGAATCCGAAGAATTGCCTGCAACATATGACACATAGTCCCTTACTACTGTGTCTTGCGGTGTGGAGATTTGTCGGTAAGTACCGTTGATTATCTCGTCATGTCCATAGGGTGGAAGATTACTATCCAGCTCACTCATAGACGGGAGACAAGTATCAGGCCCATCATCTGAATTCAGCGACAAGAGTCCTCGCACTGCAGAAGCATGTCTCGATACAGACGGTCGTATTTGACTCTCTGATGATCGTTGCCTAGTGCTATTGGAAGGCTCTTGGTCACTAAATACCGGCGGAATACTGAGCACCTGGTGCTCGTCGAAATCGCGCAAGTCCACTACATGAACTCGTTCCACCTGTTCAGATAAAAACAGGAGATCCTCTGAGCCCTGGCTGAATTTCAAGCATCGAAAAGCACCCAGTTGTGTTCCGAATCGCGACGATCGAATGCAGGTCACAGGTTTCGATGTGTTTCTCATGTCGAACAATAAACAATTACCATTTTGAGAAGCAACGCCAAAACTCATCCCTGTAGGATGAAATGCAACAGAGAATCCATAGTCGGAATCTGTTTTGATGGTCTTAGTGACATTCCAGCCTGTGTTATCACCGCTTGGGTTCAGCAGAAACACATCTGACGAATCACCACAGGCTAGAACCGTTTTGTTATCAGGGCTGATTGCAGCATGATTCAAAGGCGCCTTCAGTTTCATGTAGGTCAAAGGCTCAACTCGACTATTGTCAATTTCAAGAAAATACAGACCCCAGTCATTGTTGCAGACCAAAACTCGATCAGTGTTCGAAGATGATGGCTCTTTGTACAAAATCACCGCATTATTGATCAGTTCTCCTAGCATTCTCGTATGCTGTTCTCCTGTCGCAGGATTATGCAAACTGAATCGGCCCCGGTTAGAATTGGATGCTGCCGGTGAGCCGCCGTTATCATCGACGCCGCCGGCAGCAATCCAGCCCTCGTCAGAAACCTGAATGCAACGAGGGTCGAAATCAAACTCGGCTTCCACTTTCTCATTCCCGGTGATCATGTCAAGCGAATTGACATTTCTACCAGTAGGGAACAGCACCTGAGAAGGTCGTCGGTTGTTGACGGCAACTAGATCACGCAGTTGCCAATGTCTTGGATTAGCAAGAGCAAGTAACAGATAAAATGAAGAAGATATTTACTCACCTGATCGTCACTCGTGTAGAGAAATACCGATACTTGTTGCTTACAAGCGCTTTGGCCTGCCATTTGTTGCTTTCCCGTTAGTTGGTCATTTGCAGCAACGATCCATACACAAATACTCACTAATCCCAGCTGCTATTATCGTCATAAGTCATTTTGTTCGTAAATTGTAGACAACAAAGACTACAAGCTTGGCCTGGCTGATATTGTAGATGCTTGCTATTACCACTAGTGCTGCTCCGCCTGTGATGTGTTCGAAAGTGGAAGCAGCCAATCAGTAGCTATGAATAGTTTTCAAATGAATTAGCGTCGCCCAGAGGTATTCTGAAATGCTGAGATGATATATTCAAGAGTCTTTTCCGATTTCCATGAGTTAAATGTAGGACGGTGAGCTGATCGCTGCTGTTCACCGGCAATTATGGCGGGCGGTGAGAGCGCCGCCGGTTGTGCGGCTCTTATCTTCCGCTCGATATTGCGGGGAATGCCGCCATATGCCATAGAAGGACCGGTAAGAAAATATTCTGATCAGACTATGAAAGTATATAGAATTGACACTCGGCAGGATATCTTTGTTTTTTGGTGCAGCTGTCACGATATGTGCTTGCAATATTGGATTGGACCATATCTTATGAGCCAAGCCTAATTAACCCATGGTGTACATCGAGATACTGCTCACCTGACACCTGACTAACCAGCTATAGCCCAAATTGCTTTGTTCGCTAAGCTTTGGGTTATTGAGCAGATGATGAAGTTAGATTGTCATTGTATTCTAGCTGATTATGTTATTTGTTTGGATTTGTTCAGCTGAGCCGGTAGTGCTGATAATATGGATGGTGTAGCATAGAGCATAAAATTAAATAGATGGCTTTTCACAGCACGGCCAAAGAAATGAAAAACACTATTGTAAATTCTTGACCTGATTATATACATAAGTTGGCAAATTAGCTGATTTCGATGAGACTTTTCAGTGAAGCCTGAAACTTGCCTGTTTGATCTATCAGTGCTGATTCAAGCTCTGAACAAGCAATTAACAGCCAGGCCGCGGCAGCAGAGCATGGTTTCTACGACTGATTTCATAGGAAATCAAAATCATTCTGCATTTTGATTTCGATGATCATCTTGAGTTAGATTTTACGCTATATGAGCTTAAGAACTCAAATTCTGTAGAATAAACTGTGGTATATCAGTGGACGTCCCCATTTGCAGGCCTACTGTTTTTTGTAGTCTCCTAGAAAGATGACGATTGATTGGGAATTTTTTAAAAGCAATATCTCGGCTCATTTTCAGTTATCAATATTGAAATATAGGATAAAATGATGAAGCAGTCTGGTGTAGCTCGATTAGTCACGAGAGAAGAGTAATTTATTGAGGGCCGATCCTGTAAAGACCGTCGTTGTTATTAAATAATTATTGGGCGCAATTTATATATACCAAGATTCAAAAATTAATTAGCATACTTCGATTTTCCTCGAAGCTTGGGTCCAATGGCATAGAAAATGAAAGGAATGGCAGCCAGGCCGACAGTGAAGAAGCCAATCAATGTGGAACCCCATCCGACAGGATACTTTTTAGATCCAAGATTATTGAACATAGCCTGCCCAAATAAAGGGAAAGAAAAAGCGAAAACCGATCTCATAAAACCGTTTGATGCAAATACGGAGGCAATGTATCTGGGGTATGACAAACTCAGATACGCAAACGCTCCCTGAAAAATGTTGTACATAGCACATACAAAGAAAATCTCAGAGATGATGGGCAAAATCCAGTGAATTTGAGCAGTCCATCCGAAGAAAAACAGTGCAAATGGAAGAAGCCATGAAACCATCATCGGTAATTTCAAGAAAGTTTCCGGTTTGAAAGTATTGTTCTTGAATGCCGGAACAATGACCTTCATCAAAAACAGTATTAATGTAAAGAAAGCAATGACACAGCCTACCTGGAATCCCAAGAAAGCTAAGCCAAGTTCAACGTTTGTGAAGTTGTAAATACCCACGAACACAATGGGGAAAGCCTCGAAAAACAGATAAAATGCACCATAGCCAAGGGCAATGTAGAGGTTGAAAGCCAACACACCAGGTTCACTGAATTGAATCAAGAAAGGCCTCAATGTCAATTCTTTAACATATTCTTTGGTTGAGATTTCTCTGTCAAGCTTCTCTTGTAGGGTATAATATCGATTATCTCCGGTCTCCTGTCTGATTCTCTTGGCACGTCGATGAAGAATGTTAGGGCCATAGGTTTCCATAAAGAAGAAGTACATAAGGACGAAAGTAAAGCCAGCGCACATCATCAAGAACCAAAAAATAAATCTCCAATCAACAGCAACGTACATAGCAGCACCAAGCAAAGGAGCTAATACAGGAGCAGCAACAGCACCAGCAGCCCAGGCTCCAATTGCCAGAGGCATTTTCTCCTGACTAATTATATCACCTAGAGATGCACCTCCAGTGGCCAAAGATGGCGAGCACAGCACGCCGGTGATGAATCGAAGAACAACCATTCCACCAAGATTAGGAGTCAAAGCACATCCAATCTGGAAAATCGTAAACAAAAATAGAGTCACCAAATAGATGTGATTTCTTCCAATAACTGCAACCTCTGAAAGAGGAGAAAAGACAATTGGACCAAAACCATAGCCAAGAACGTACATAGACAACGGTAGAGTGGCAGCAACATGTCCAATCTTCATCTCCTCTTGGAAAGCTTGTTGGCCAGCGGTATAAATAGATGCACCAGCATAAGTGACACAGGTCAGCAGCATAATGACACCAATATGCCAGCCTACCCGGCCATTGCTCCAATTTTGTGGATTTTCAGGGTCTTTAGGGCCATTCCAGTCCACAAGGAAAGGATCATGCTCAGCACCATTAAGCTTTTCATCACTGGACTCGGAAGACGAAGAGCTATCACCCTCTACGGCTGGGGTGTCCCCGTGTTCTACTTGGTTGAGGTTTGAATTTGAAGTTCTAGATAAGCTTCTCTCAACCGTACGCTCAAATGAGACCTGCTGTTCAATTTCACCCATGTCCTTGTCAATCATAACGTCACTAGTCTCACTCCGAGGCTGGAAATTCGAAGAATATTTCCATATTCCAAGATATTCAAAAGTGTCACCAAGACCGGAGTTACGGAAAAATTCAGGCCCGTTCGTCATATTTGATAAACACTGCAATACTTGTTCACAAACTTTTTTCTGAACATTGACACGCAGCAGGTCCGATATATATATTTATTTATTCTTGTGAGACTGGCGCTTAACACCACCTATCTCCAGTCTTGCTGAGAAATCAGCGAACCGCGGACATAACGGCGATGACTTGGACAATGCCAGGGCCCTTCCAGTGGCAAAATAATCCACCACACAGCCACGGAGTTAACGGCCCAACTACACAGCGAGGATCCCAAGCCCCTGAAAATAGCTCTCCTGAACACCTATCGGGTGCTCAAATAAGCCGCAGACGACTGGTCCATTTCAAATTCGGTGGCGTAGAACTCCGGTAGTATTGTAGAGCTATGTGCATTAAAGAGAAGAGCAAGGTTAATTTTTCTGGTGTGTAAAAACGAAATTGAAGCCAAAGATCAAGCAAAAAAAATGAAACAATATTTTGCATAGATAGCTAGAGAGCTAGAGTTCAAAACGAAATTTCTGAGATGAAATTCTAGTTGAGTTTCACGAGAAGGACATATAGGCCCTAATGCCGCGGCGATAATCATTCCGGTGAACTACAACAGCGTTAAGTCCTCTGTACTCGGTGGAACTCTTGTCGATAGTGTTAAGTCCGAGTTTTGAGTAAGAATCATTTCATGAATTTATTTCCTCTTGCTTACAAAAAAACTTGTAGCTGTCTTTGAGCACATGGATGTGGTAGAATGTATGGCTCGTCGAAAATACTATAAAGTATGAGATGAGACGCTGAACAAAATTCTCTAATAAATTTTGTGTCAATTTCTATGAGGTTTTGGCATCGCAATCGAGTTACGGGGATTTCAATGCCACGGCACGAACCGCTTGCCATTGGACATTGATGACCATCTGTTACTCTTTTTGATACGACTAGGTCTACAAAGGTCAAAGATAGGCTCAAAAAAATTAAATATTATCATCCGAATTTGGCGTTACTAATTATATAGGTTTGAAACTTGTTGTCTTAAATTATTTCATCCGTTTATCGGCTTCATACTAGTTCCGAGCCTTGTAGCAATAGCATGATATTCACCTGTCGGTAATCTTAAAGTGAAGAGTAATCGCATAATACTCGTTATTTAATATATATCCCGTATCGCTAGATTAGAAGAAATGGAATTGAAAACTATTGCGTGTTTTGTGACAAGGTATTCTGTTAGTCTCAACCTCTGTGAGAGTACTCTCGTTCTGTTTCTCTCCGAGATCTAAACACTGATTAGTTAAATTTGATTCTAATATTTATTAGGCGTGATATTAAGTAATTGAAAATCAAAAGAAGGGTACCCCTAGAATTGTCAGTTGCAGGCTGATGCTCGAAAAAATACAATCATCTCCGCCATATTCAAACTTGTAGTATGGTTCATATGGTCCTTTATCATCTGAACAAAGCTGTCTTGATATTGCACACATAAAAAAAATCAGTATTGCAAGGAATACGGTCTTATTTCTTTTTGCGGACTTTAAGCCGAGTGGATGATTTTTTGCCGCAAGGTTGACGATGATTCATCTCGACAGCCGTGTAAGTCGGGTGCTGCGGAGATAACACCGATCTCCGCAGCACGCTCCGTCATCCCCGAGAGAGCCAAACAAACAGTCGGGTCCGGAAGTAGTCAAATCAGTGGTAAAAGCCGAAAGGAATATTTACCTTCCGCTAGCGCTAGTTCGCCAGTGAGTATTCAAGACGTAATTATACTTCCCAAAAAATGCAAAGCTATGACTTGCATTCCAGTTTCCTGCTCATCTCGGCCGAGTTCACCAATATTGTACTTGGGCGTCGAATTAACAATATGCATTGAAAAATATTTGGTCACAGTTGTGAATACAAAAACCAAGACCTGAGAAAAATCTACAAGCCTGAGACGACGTTGGGACGACATTGTCAAAATGGCCGCCTGTAAAGTTATGGAAGAAAAACAGCTAATAAAGTATTCTAATTAGATTCAATCAGCCCGATACTATTTTTTTTTTTTTTTTTTTTTTTTTTTTTTTTTTTTTTTTTTTTTTTTTTTTTATTTCCGTTTTTTTAAATCTCGGGCTTTTTTTTTCATTCTTCTTTCCCTTTTTTTTTTTTTTTTTTTTTTTTTTTTTTTGCACTTTCTTGCCAAATTCCCTCGGTGCCCCGATCAAAGAGATAGCCCCTTAACCTCTCAGATAAGATGCCAAAGATGATCCACATTCATGTAAACAATAACACTCGCCGAGGTTCTCGTTAAGTATGGAAGCTGGATGCAATCGATTTCCCCCATGAATGCTAGAATCTAGCCGATTGGTGGTGGTAATACAGAGTTTCTCGGCATAGAGAACTTCCCGAGTTGTGTAGTGTTTCCCCTTACCCTTATGGCAGAAACGGTTTTGTGATTGATCATTTTTTGGCACACCTTCAGGACGGTTATGACAAGCGCCGAGTAGAACAAGACTCATGCACTGTTTAGCGCCGGGTCATTGAATTTAGAGTTTGCGCATAAAAGTGAGATATTCTGTGTCCTACCAAACCATTCGCTAGAACTTTCATAAATGATGAATATGTTCTCTCCGACAATCAGCCGTAATCCGGGTTCCAATTGCATCCGCATAGATTATTCTGTATAATTTGTATTATGTATCCTGTTATTTTGACCGGTCAAGGATGCATATGTAGTATGTGTAAAGGTACTGAGACCAGGGGCCTTCTCTGCTTGACCCCTTGAAACTAGCTTCACTAGAGACATGTACAACAGTTAACTTAGACAAAAATTGCAATTGCAGGTGGAAGAAACCTTCGGCCAATTGATAAAGAGATAAAGATTGTTCCCAGGCAGTTTGAATTTCTGCTGTAAAAGCTGATAGATGACGCTAGTCAATTAAATTTAATTTACATATAGAACTAAGGAGCTAGGACTTATTTTTTGTATACGGTGCCAATTATAATACCATTTTTCCCTTTGCGAGCCTTGATCCATCGTCCAAGTCTCATTTCCTTGGAAACAGCTGCTGTTATAATAAGCTTGTCGTCATGTTCCACTGCATCAATCTTATTAACTACTCCGCTGACCCCTTGCATAGAACTGAGCTGCTCGAACGATCGTAGGTCATCAGAGAGTTTCCAAATTTTAATTTCTCCACTCCAGCTTCCAGTTAAGAAGATGTTGGAATAAGGAATGGCGTAAATGCTTGTAACGTATCGGGGTTGTGGTTCTGGAGCACTGATCTTGGCGATTTCATCGGCAGCAGTCTCAGCACTATACATGTCTTTGCTCAAAGCATCTTCACGACCATGTGACTCACGGAAAACAAAAATAGGACGTTTTTTGTTTGTACTCCATAAACTTATGCTGCCGTTATCTGATCCTGTCACAAAGGTTTGATCGTCAATCATGCTTATACAATCAATACTGCCCTCCATGACTTGACCGGGCAAACGTTTGGTATCACCACCTCTAAAAATCAGTCTGGATTCCTCGGAGATTTTCCATAACATTGTTGTTCGATCTCTACCACCAACAGTGACACATTTTTCCTGGTTGAGTGCCGAAATATCGGAGACTTGATCCTGGTGACCGAACAGAGTCTCAACCTGTGTAAGTTGATCAATATTGTAAGTTCTCACTTTGAGATCAGCACATGAGGCATATAATTCGTTAGTATTTCGTCGGAAGACCAGACCTAGAACACTTCCCTTTCTATCCTTAGTCTCCAGAACTTTCAAGGGAGACATTGATTCAGTGCTCCATATGACAATACGTCGATCTCTTCCACCAGTAGCGATAAAAGTACCGTTATGATTAACCGCTATGCATAAAATTTCATCAAAATGGCCCTGGTAAGGCTCTTCCTTCCATGCTCGTTGTATTTTCTTCTCCTTTCTATCACCCTTGATATATCTGACAAGCTTGATATGCTTAGGATCAGAAATGTTCCATTTGGACAAAGTCAAGTCCTTGGATGTGGTATATGCAAATGGATAATGCATGGCAACCGATGTCAAAGCATACGGTTTAACTGAGTGCGTTTTCACGGTGTCGTCATCTGCACCCAGCCGATGGAAGTTGTAATGCTTTTCGAGATATCTGTACACACGGCCCTCTTGCTCTGCGACGTCTTCCTTTAATCGTTTGCTGATGATTTCTCGGTCAAGATCTTTGGCATCGAATGCTTCGCTTCCTCCACCTAACTCCTCCTGTAATGTTTCCAAGTACTCTTTGGCCAATCGTCGTCTCTTGTCCGCCTCAGTCTCGTGAGCATATTCGTCTTCACTTTCAGTGTCAGTTTCGGCGACAATAGACAAATCGCTGTCAGAAGTTATCTCATCGTCAGACGCCGCCTTGTTTTCACGCTCAGCAGCCGCTGGCGCAGCCCTTTTGGCCCTGGCGTTTGCATTTTCTCGCTTTCTCTTTCTTGCTGCAGGATCTATAAAAAACGAATCAACCATTGTGAACTCGTTGATGCGATGCAAAGTGAAAGGTTGATGAGAACAGGCGCTAAAAAAATAATTTTCAGAATATCAAAAATTTAAACATGTGCGGCTGTGATCTAGCATGGCTCCGAGCAAAATCACCAGCAAAGCACAAGTTAATGGAGAATATCATGTAATAATGCTATATGCAAATTTATACTGCTATTGAAAACGAACAGAAGATGGATCGTTCAAAATTTTAGATTTTGGTTGTAGCTGCTTGTTTGAAAATAGCAACCCTGTTGAAAAATCAGCTATTGAGGAATCACAAGATGATTGAATAACAAACGAAAGTCGTACCATTTTCAAAAGCTCGCAATGACTGGAAGTTTTGAATATTTAGTTGTTGTCCATGTAGCTGATCAAGATAGGAGAATTCACGGTGTTCAAACAATGCGTCGGCGATGAAGGAGCAAACATTTCGAGTAATACAGTTACACAGGGGCATAGGGCCGTTTTTTTCCGACACAAATCGCATTTTAGCGCGAGAATTGTAAGCTCTAGCTACAATCACATGCTGCAATAATTTGTCAATACTCGGAGCAGAGGGAAGATCTTCAGGGATCACACTGCTTTTCTCCTTCTATGCTCCTAATTCATGGCAGAAGTCATAGAAACAAAAACAAGAACAAACCTTAGAAAACAAGAGATAAATTCGTAAAGATATTAGTTTCCCTTCACTTTTTGTCGAATCATCAAAAGGTCCAGCCGAGCTTCGGCATTGTTAGTAGAAGACCAGGCAGTTTCTATCAATTTCATCAGTTTTATCTCAGCATGAGACACACGAGACTTGAGACCTACCACCTGAGTATGGCCATTGTAATCTTCTATAAGCCGTTTGACCAGAACATGCAATTTAGCTAGGCGCTCGAGATCTGCCACACTTTGGTTTGGAGATTCCACTAGCAATTCCAAGTCATTCAATCCACGCATCAAGGTCAACAATCCACTAGCCTCGGCCTCTATTTGAGCAAGTTCTTTATGCTGCTGAAGGAGAAGTTGTGTCTCAGTTACTTTATCATCGAGCCCCTGCTTGATCTTTTTCAGGCTGGATTGAAATCTGCGCACTTCTAACTTGACGTCTTTGACAGAGTCTTCGCCACTGTTCAGCGATTTCCCCAAACCTATGAAGCTGCTGTAATCCTCGTTCACAGCGTCTACCAATTCTTGAGCCAGCACATTATCCCAGCTTCTGAGTTGGCTCCGAAGGTCATCCAACGTCTGAAACTTGTGTATTGATTGCAAAAATTCGCCAGCGTCAAATTTTTCGTTTGCAAAATCGTCTCTTGTGATCAGACGTACCGACGGTAGATCCTCCTCCGTGATCTGTGTGTCATCAAAATACTGGTTCATGACGGTTGCAGAGTGAGGTGTTGACAAGCAGCGTTTAACTTAGCCTAAGCGCCGGCTCTGGCGCCAGTAGCAGAGATTGAGAGGCTGAAACACCAGCACCCGCCCCTCACACTGCTTGATGACCAGCCAGATAACTTGACTTAGTTTAGCTACCTTGAAATGGACGAAAATCAATCTCTTTTGTGATTAATTCGCTCACTATAAATAATTTCTGGTTTATTTTCCAATCAAAAATATCGTATTCGAGAAGCTTTCTTGGAACCACTTGAAAATTAAGCCATGCCATTCTAGCACTAATGCGGCCTAGATACGGCTGCCACTAGTATGTCAATCTTTCCAGCATATATGGCTGAATTTATGGAGATCCGAATTAGAAATATATAATAATAATTGGCAAATTTGCATCTCGTATAATACTATTGTTTTTAGTCTCAATTTGGTGTTCAATTTAGCGTCAGTTAGCTTGGGCATTACCATTCTCTTCTTTTGGCTCAAATTAAAACGCGACTCACAACGCGTCTTCCTATTATCTCAACTTGATCGCTAATGAGCAAACTTCTTCCTAAATACGCTCACTCGCCAGGCAGAACCAATCTGAGCTATTCGCCAGATGGAAGATATTTGTTCTCTGTAGGAGTCGACCGACTCATTCGAAAGTTTACAGTTGGATCAACCGATGAACCTGATACTATAGAGCACCACGATGGTGATATACTGGCAGTATCCACATCTGACAAAAACTTTGCTACTTGCTCTGAAGATGGTACTGTGTCATTATTTGATATCAAATCAAATGATTATAAAGGACTGTTGACTCGCTCCAGCTTGCCGATCAGAGACATTGCCTTCTCTCCTGATGGCAAGTATCTAGCCGCTGTTGGCGACGATGATTCCTCGGCTATAATCCGCGTGATCAATGTGGACAATATTCTGGAAACTTTTGAATTCACTCTTGACGATGTGGACTCAGTGGGTGGGGTGAGATCAGTGGGTTTCAGTACCAATGGTAATTTCATCACTGTATCCTGTGGAGATAATTCAGCTAGAATATTTTCCTGGATAGACCGTCATCAAGTCCACAAAATTTCAGGAGTTACTCCATCTATCAAGAGTCTTGGCGATGAAGCTTGTACTTCTGTTGCATTCCACCCGGATGAGAAGCATTATGCAGTGCCTACCAAGGCTTTTGAAATTGGCATTTATGAAATTTCAAATTCAACCCGGCCTCTCATGAGCTTAAAAGGTGCGCAGAATGGTCCTATAACTGATCTCAAATGGTCGCCCAACGGTGGCTACCTCTGTTCAAGTGGGCCCTCTGGCCAGCTGGCTATTTGGAAAGTCGCTACACAAGAATTGATTGCGAACCACACAATCAACAATAGTATTTTATTTCTTCACTGGCATCCTTCTGCCAATGTTTTGTCTTTCACCACTGATCAGGGACAGCTCTATACCTTGACTGCTGCCATCCCTGGAGACTTGTCTTATGGTGCAATCCACCCTCTGAGTCTCCAGACGTCCAGTACTACAGAGGAGCAGGACGATTTTGCAGACGCAAATGAAGACGATATGGGTGGTGATCTCGAAGATCAGTTGGAAAGAAGTGGCTCAAGAACAAGAAGTACTTCCGTAGATATCATGGGGGAGCCAGACCAAGAAGATTGGATTGTGGATGATGATGGAGCAGGCTACAAAACCCAGAAGAAACGCCCTGCTGAGTATGAGCCTTCTAAGCCAAAGAGGCAGCATTTTGGTCGACCGACCACATATGCCCCGGAGTTGCAATCATCATTCCAATCGGGCTCGACCCCCTGGAGAAATTCAAGACGGTATCTTTGCATGAATTTCCTGGGCTATATCTGGGCCGTTGAACAAGAAGGAGACCATAATACTGTTACTGTCAGTTTTTTTGATCGGGAATTGCACCGAGAATTCCATTTCACGGACTATAACAAATATGACCTTGCATCTCTCTCGGAAGCAGCACTTTTGCTGGCATCCACAGACCACAACAAGATATTTCTCCGGTTCCATGATGGATACGCGGATAATTGGGAATACGAAATTGAGAGCGGAGATACCACTCGTGCCGTTTCTTTGTCAGAGTCTCTTGTTGTTATCACCACTGCACGTGGCTATGTGCATACTTTTAACCTTTATGGCACACCATTACATGTCTATCGTCAGAGCAGATATCCAGTCATCACATGTGCATCGTGGAAAGATTTTTTCATGATTGTGAGAACAAATCCTGCTGACGCTTCGCTGATATACTCAATTGAAGATGGAAAGGGCAACCAGTGCTACCAGAAGGATGATTATCTGGAAATAGGTGAGGATAGTACATTGGCAGCAGCTTTCTTTTCTGAAGACGGTGATCCCTGTATTTACGATTCTAATGGTGTACTTCTGGTACTACTACACTGGAGGAATCCACTGCAAGCCAAATGGGTACCAATTGTTTCATCGACAGATCTGAAAGAAGGCCGACAGGAGTCATATTGGCCACTTGGATTGAGTGCCGAGAACAAATTCCACTGCATTATAATGAAAGGTGAGGCAACTTATCCTAATATACCGTTGCCTATTAGTTCGGAGTTTGATTTGATTGTGCCGGTCAGGACAGCAGAAGAAATGGAACGACAGTATTTAACCCAGAGCGTTTTATACGAGCTGGCCAAAGATAGAGTATCTGATAGTGGTGATTCTCAGAGCGAATTACTGCTGAGCAGAAAGGAATTAGAGCTGGACAAGATCGTTTTGCGACTTCTTCAGCTGAGTTGTCGGCAGGGAAAGCACGCTAAGAGTCTTGGCTTGGTTGCTTTACTGAAGAAAGAACAGGCTCTTGAAGCTGCAGCCAAGATTGCTCAGAGACTTGAGATGAGTGGTCTAGCGGAGAAAATCGAAAAAATGCGAGAAGACTTGTTGGTTAAATGAAGAGTTCGATGATGGCTTTAAGTGGTAATGTAGATGAGCAGATATCCTATATTTAATTAGTTTGAAAATTTATCAATAATCATTTGACAATTAGTGTTTCATTACTGTAGTTCTATGAGTGGGATAGGTGTGATATTGTGCTCAGATCCAGCTGCTATGCCATTGGATTCCGAGAACATTCAATCGACAAATCCGCCTCAGATTGTTGATAATATCTAGTAATCAGAAAGAATTTAAAACTATTTAAAAGACTACATGCAGAACATTCATGCTTGAAGTGCTAAAATATTTTCGGCATTCTTCGAGCACTCGTATAATAATCACAAAATGAAAATATGAATGTTGCACCAACAATTCATACAGAAAAAGCATTTACGTTCTTTTCTGACAATCCGGATTCCCAGAAAAGATATTACGAAGTGATCGTACAGAATTTACGAGTAGTGCTTACCAGCTTATTCTCACCTGACCTACTCCAGCCAATTCATGACATATTTTGAGAAGACACTCGGGTACTTGAATCTTTCAAGCTATACAATTCACCGATAACTACAATGAGTTTTCACTATAATAACACAGTGCTAGTTACTGCAGCATACGCTAGCCATTTCAACTGAGTATTATCTGTTACCACATCACGAAAGCCAAAACAACACACCAGTCATGTTATTGAGTTCCATGACCACTAAGCGCTCATTATACTCAATTATAAAAGAACCAGTTTCTGCCTCGTATTTACGTTTGCAAAACAATTGCCCGGAACGAAAGTTTAGCATCATCCTCAGCTCATCATTCTAAACACATAGTATTCAATATGACATTATTATATGATGCTCTACTAATTGCCTCAGTGAAAAACAATTGATTTATATTTTTCCTTCGGTCTGGGCTTTCTTCAATGCCTTCAATGATGCAAAGTCCTCGTCGCTAGGCTTGTACGAGTAGCTCTTTTGCAAGTGGATCTGCTTATCAGCAGCGACTCCAGGAATCTTCTTCTCCAAATTCAACTTGTCGAAAACACACTTGTTCAACAGCTTTTCAGCGGGACGACATCCCCAAAAATGCTGGTTATTTTGCTCAAGACACTGCCAATGTAGCCGGAATTCTTCGAGACAGTGCTTGTTTAGGTCTTCAAGAACAGAGATAGCACATCGGGTGACTCGTCGGCCCTCCTTGAGACAGTCAATAGAACCAGTGCCTTTGGCCTCGGCCTTGCACAGCTCAAAGTCGTCGTTGTAAGGTAAACATCGGGCTCCAATGAAATAAGATGCGCTCTTAAGCGGTCCAGATGTAGCACCCACTTCCGGCACGTCGGGGATATCTGCCGGCATGGGCGTCGTGTCCTTCAAAAACGTCTTGTCTGTATGAGCTTCCGCCATTGTATTTGCTGTGCTCTTGAATCACTCCAAAAAACCCCCTCTGTTGAACCTGGCTTTGATCGTTCGAATGATGGTTTGGTGAAGAATTCCACGACTTGTGGTTGGTGGATCGCAGCTTGGGCCTGCGTTTTACCTAAGGACCACATCTACGCCTAGGGGGCTCTCTCTCGGCTCCTAACTACCCACTACCAAATCCATACATCACAACAACATCTACTACGCATTGTAGTTGACATTTTGATACTTTTCACCCTTGGAGCAGATGTTTGGCAATTCTACTGCTGGCTTTTCTACAGGGGCCAATCAGTCGAATGCGGCGACTGCCAATGGATCAGCTCTCGGCGGATCTCTGTTTTCCAAGCCTAATCCCTCTAGCTCTTCTGGAACTGGTTTGTTTGGAAACAATTCTCAGACTCCGAGCCAATCAGGAGGCCTTTTTGGCTCTACAACTGCAAATAATACGCTAGGTGGCGGTCAGCAACAGCAACAGCAACAGCAGCAACAGCAGCAGCAGCCAGCAGCAGGCCAGAGCGGGTTTGGAGGTAGTCTGTTTGGCAACACCATGAACCAGCAGCAAGCCCAATCATCCACAACATCATCAACACTATTTTCATCGAATAATCAGCCGCAAAACGGGTTGGCAGGCTCAATTTTCAAATCTAGTACAGCAGCGCGGCCATCACAGCCGAACAACGTGACGGAGCAGCTGGTCAAAATCAAAGAAGCATGGGATCCGACATCTCCAAATTGTGCATTTCAATACTATTTCTATAACAAGGTACCGGCAAATGAGGTCATGTTGTACGTCAAGCCTCCTGAACAAGACCAGATGAAATGGGATCAGGCCATGAATGAAAAGCCTGATGCCACCAGTGTTCCAGTACTGGCAGTTGGTTTCACTGATCTGCAAAAGCGAATGGCTACTCAGGAACAACAGGTGGATAGTTACAGAGCCCGCATTCATGAACTCAATAACAAACTGAACGAATTGACCTCGCGTCATGATTTGAACACCACTGTCAAAATCGCAGAAATGCAGGCAAAGCATGCTGAATTGGCCCACAAAACTCTCAAACTTGCCGTCAAAGCTCAGGTCTTGAGAAATCGAGGCCTCGTCCTTCGGAATGATGAGGAAGGTCTCAAGGAGAAGCTCGAAAAACTCTCTTCCAACCTCGAGGATCCTGCCATCTACGGACGCATCAATGAAATATGGGCTCGAATGACGGCCCTCCGTGAAATGGCCCGAGTCATGAATTCCCGAAGAGATGAAAGACTTGATGATTATGATCTCGGCTGGGATATGCAAGAAGAGCAGCTGGAAAGAATAGCTAAGATTCTCAAGGACCAGCAAGCCGGTATAGCATACCTGAGTAAGATTCTGACTGAGGATCAGGAGGAGGTACAGAGAATACTCGCGAAGATGGAGAAGAAATAGAAGAAGAGAGGATGCATGCTTATATATTGTATTTTACGACCGTAGTTAATAATAATGTCCTGAATGAGAGATGACTCGAGGTGCTTGGGTTTGACATCGCTTTCAAGCAGGATCACAAGAGAAAACAACATGCGCATTGAGCTTCGTTCAACTGGCAAGATGCACTCAAAATCAAAAAAGCCTGATGGTAAATGAAGTTCAAAACCACACCCATACAGGGAACAGTCTGATGCTGAGTTGAAATTGAGACATGAGAGATGACAGAAAGATACAAAAAGCTTGATGCGGGTCTGGAATGCAGAGTGGAACCAGAGCCAGAGACAGAGCCAGAGACAAAACCATTGAAGTTGATAGCTGAGGAACTTTGAGAGGCAGTTTGTGCCGATCCCGGAATTCCTGTTCTCTCGTAACTACTTTGCTCTTCAAAATTGAAGCTTCCAAGGCAATGAGAACGGCAAGACGCTATAACTGCAGAGCGAAGTTATCACGTACATATAACTCAAGAGGATAGTAGTGATTGAGCCACAGGAATAGCCTGCTATAAAAAAGGCTCTGAAGGACAGCATCTCTTTCAAGCAGCCAGGGACTGAAGAACATCAAGATGAAATGTGGATCAAACAAGACCAAACGGCATAGAAATCCGACTAAAATTGAAATCATGACGATGCTCAATTGCAGAGCCGAGATTTTGCTTGGCCATCCAACAAGAGGCGCAGATCATGTATTTTAGCCGAGTGTCAAGCTGGGCCAAGCACACGGAGATCGTCTGACCAGATGATGAACTGGAATACCAGCTTCTCACACGTTGGAGCAGAGCAAGAACAGCTTCATAAATATTACAAGACCCAGAATAAACAATAGAAAAAGACAAGAAGGTATTTACAAGAATGCGATGCCATGCCAAAATGCACCACCAAAAAGTGAAATCACAAGACAACAGGGCAACGAGACTTCAAAACAGCCCATTGAAACCCTCCAGAATCTCGTTTTTGCGGGTCTCAATACTCCTCTCCATTTTCCCCACATCTTCATGGCTATCTTTCACTTTGAAGTACTTTGCAGCACTGAGAGTCCGCGCAAGCTTGATTTGATCCTCCTCATTGCTGATAGATTCAACCTTCAAATTGAACTTCTTAGCACCATCGCTCGACTGAATAGTATGAGTCTTAGATTCCACTCGAGCCCTTAGCTCCGAGCTTTCGCTCTCATTGTCTCTGTCATCATGGAAAACCACTCGAAGATCGTCAGTTCTCCGTTTGGTCACAGGACAAAGACCCCCTCTGAATTGGATAATACTGCCCAGTTCAGATACCCCACGATATATGAGAAGAGTATCAGAAAGATTCCTCGGTGTAGGAGACACTTTGTATTTCACAACCAATGCGTTCTTGACAATGCTGTTCAATGTCGGATTCATAGTGTTGGATGTAAGAGGGAAAGAACAAGACGGGCATTCTACAAGGTTAAGCGCCAAAGGGACATATTTTAACACTTTAGTGATTTTCTATATACATAACATCAAGCCTGTTATTCAGACTGCTATATAAAAAAGGGGGTCATTCCTCAAAACCTGCCTTTAACAACATCGAAAGCAAGAGGAGCTATGACGGCGGTTAGCAAAGGTTTTTGGTGAGCAAAAAATGGCTAGTGGCAGTACTTACCAACCCACAAAGCAGTGGCGACATAGGCAGCTCGCTTGATTACAGTGAGAGCAAGGGCATCATAGGCCTGGATTTCGGCTTCAGAAGGAGGGGGAGGGGCACCGCCAAACATTGTTGATATTATTGGATTTGCTTTAAAAACACAAGAGTTGTGAGTTGAGGTGAAATTTGTTTGTCTGGGACAATTTGTCTTCACACCAACAACTACGAGTATATTACTATAACATGAGTGACGACGATAACGTTGCCCCCGAGCTTCGTTCTCATGGCGAAGAACCCGAGATCGACAATGATATTCATCAGTCGGAAGTGGAGGATTTGGTTGACAGTAATGAGAAGCTTATTGATGAAGAAGTCTATAAAATGAAGGCACATAGACGACGGCGAAGCCCAAGTGAGACCCCAAGTGCTCCCGCAGAGAAGCAGAAAAAGAAAACTACCTCTTATTCAGGTGGCGGAAAGACACTTGACGATGGTACAATTTTATCTGATGATGAGGGGCTGGAACAGGAGGAGAATTTCGACGATTATGATCCGGAAACTAGAGAGCGACGGCTGCTGGAAAGCAGAATGGACGCTGCACTTGCTAAACCCAAAAAGAAGAGAAGAATGGAGGGTGATGACATTGAGCAGATGCAGGATGACAGAATTTCAGAGCTCAGAGAGAAGATGCGTCAGGCTGCCATCTCGGATGCTGAATGCATTCGACTGGGTAAACCAGCTATTAACAAGTTGAATATGCTCCCCGAAGTCCGCGAAGTGCTGGAAAAGAAGAACCTCGCAGACTCTATCCTTGATAATAATCTTTTGGAAGCCGTCAGAATGTGGCTTGAGCCTTTGCCTGATGCTTCATTACCAGCATTTGAGATCCAGCGTGCATTGTTTGGAGTTATTGATAACTTGCCGATCAAGACCATTCACTTGAGGGAGTCGGCCCTTGGAAAAGTCGTTATTTTTTACCAAAAGAGCAAGCGGCCTCAACCAAGCATAAAACGAATCGCTGACCGTCTAATTGGCAACTGGACTAGACCTATCATGGGTAGATCTGACAATTACCGAGACAAACTTATCATGTCGAAGGAATATAACCGGGAGGAGGTTATGCGACGGGCTGCGTCGTCTGGCTCTCCATCTCTTCAGGAGGCTGAATCTCTGGCGGATGCCTCTGCTCTTCGACGAAACCGTGCCAGAATACCAGTTGTCAAACCTGTCAGCTATGAGGTTGCTCCAGTCAATCGTGTAGCTGAAGCTCAGGCATCTAGAAGAAGAGAAGCCCAGAAAGACGATCAGTTCAAGCGAATCCGTCAACTCATGACTAGCAACAGCCGTGGAACCAAGTCATCAAAGAAAGGTGGTGTTAGTATTGAAGGCAAAGAGCTTCGAACATGATAGCCAGACTCAGCCCAAGAGCCGAGTCAAAGTGCTCTTACAGACACATCTACACATCACTTATTGATGAATAATGAAGACTGATGCAATGCAGCAGACGCATCAAGAAATGATGACACATGGTATGAATCCAAGTTCTTTAACATTATCAACTAAATTATTATAGCATGTAAGCAAAGCTATTCACAAAGCAAAGAATTCAGAAGAAAGTAACAACGGGATAAGAGCAAACTACGAGGAAGAGCGGAAGGAATGAGATTGTGAAATCAGATTTTGAATGATACATTATACTTTTGCTTTCATTTTCATGCCATTAAAAGACAACCTATTAAAACGTCTGACCGTTTACGATCTAGGCTTCTCCTTCTTCTCCTTCCAGAGAGCAAGCAAGGAAACACCAGAGACCTTGACGACCTTGAATCGGACACCGGGAATATCACCCTTAGCCTTGCCCTTTCGACCGAAACCGGCGAGCAAAACTTCGTCGTTTTCGTCAATGAAGTTCAAACAACCATCGTTGGGAACGAAAGCGGTGACACGCTTACCGTTCTTGATGAGCTGAACACGAACGCACTTTCTGATAGCAGAGTTGGGCTGCTTGGCCTCAATTCCGAGCTTCTCAAGCACAATGCCCTTGGCGTGAGAGGAGCCACCGAAAGGAGATGACTTGTAAGCGGTTCCCAAAAGTCTCTTCTTGTATCCGTTGTCGGCCCATCGGTTGTCTCGTCGCGAGGTTCGAAGCTTTCGAGCGGTTCTCAAACCAGCAGGTTTACCCATTGTTGATGATGATGGTTAGCTGTGTGATGTGTAGAAGAAGGAAAAATCCCAGCGTGGAATTTGATGTTGGATGTGTGAGTGGGTGGGATGTTGAGAGTGCGTGTGACTGCTAAATGCCAGATTTGCTGTATATATGAGAACGATATGATTGTTAGCCTATTCATCTGAAGAGCACGGCTGACTCCCAAAAATCCCAAAGTGAAAAAGACCCGGCTTACCTCAGCACATGCAAACTCCTTCTCGTGGTTGCCGTGCCAAATTCTCTACTGGGCTCCCCCGCTTTCGTTGTGCAGCAAGGCGCCGGACTTATCTGCGCTCTGAATGGGATTTCCCTGTTGATCTGCTTTTAGGTTGAAATAATGCATGAGGACTAGACACAGTTACACAGTTAAGTGCCCACACCGATCAGGCTGAGCCAGCCAGCCAGCAAACTGGCCAAAATATGCTCAGCAGTACTCACCAGAGGCCCACGCCGGCTCGGCTCGGAAGCTTCTCCATCTGCTCCACTATCATGGAAGCGGCCCAGCTTAATTCAGCTAAGACTAGATCAGCTCTCTCAACTGGCCCTTTTTTGAGCCTAACCCCTGATTTTTTAGCCAAATTCTCGGGGAGTCACACAAAGAAGGCTAATTGCACTAATTCACTGGGCTGTTATGCCCCAGAATCCCTGGAGCCTCATTAGCCCTCTCTGTCTTTCCCCTCCACCTTTCAATCGGACACCCACCCCACAAAAAGACACCCTATTTACCAACCTCGGTACACTGCCTATAAGCCGACACCTGCCAGACTTCAGTACATATAAAAGGAAGGGCATCGTTCAATTTGAAAAAAAGGTTGACGTCAAAATATTGCTATGTTTCCAAGCCAAATTCAAGCTAAAATAAGGGACTTCCCTGAGGTTCTTCCTCCCGGAGTCACTAAACAGACTGATGTTTTCAAGGAATCATTTTCGTCTTTACCGGATAGCTCTGAAGACAAGATAGCAGTGCCAATTCCTGGGAGCAAGGAGCCCGGATACAGCCCGGTGTATCGTAATGCAAAGCTTCAAGAGGGCCTTTTGACGAATTACCACCCGGATGTAAGAACCGTTTATGATGCTCTACAGTTGACGGTCAAAACATTTCCTCAACGGCCTGCTCTTGGTAAAAGAGAATACAATAATGTCACAAAACAATGGTCCGATAAGTATGTTTTCCGAACATACGAGGATATTTTTGAGCAAGGAAGACATGTTATTGCTGGTGTTGCCAATTTGGTCGAGAAACTTGCTGGCAGATCGGTCTCTGAGCAGTACATCATTGGTTCTTACATGCCCAATTGCCCTCAATGGGTTGCTACCGACATCGGCGCAATTACTCAGTCTCTACCGAGTGTCTGTCTGTACGATACTCTTGGACCCGATACTACCGAGTACATTCTGAACTTCTGCGAGGTTCCTGTGGTTGTATGTTCCGTGGCCAATATCTCTAAGCTATTGGCAATCAAAAACAAGCTTCCGAAACTCGCTTTGATTGTATCTTCAGAATCTCTAGTGTCCGAGTTTGACCGGCCTGGTGAGGCATTGTCTACCTCTCTAAGAGCATGGGGATCTAGCGTTGGAGTTGAAATCAAGGACTGGAACGAGGTGATTGAACTTGGCAAGGCTCACCCGATCGCCGACAGACCCCCCAAACCATCGGATATTTACGCAATCAATTTCACCTCAGGAACTACTGGAAAGCCGAAGGGTGCTATTCTGCTACACCGAGCTATTGTAGCTAGTATCTCTGCTGATCGGGCACAGGGTGATATGGACATTTCCCAAGCATATCATTTGTTCAGCTTTTTGCCCTTGGCACATATTTTTGAAAGAATGTGCATTATTCTTTTCATGTCTCTTGGTGGCCGCATCAGTTTCCCCCATGGATCTGTGCTAGAGCTCATGGACGATATTGCAGTAGCCAAGCCTGAAATGATAGATTTGGTACCACGGGTTCTCAATAGAATTGCTGGAGTCTTGCGGGCCAGTACTATTGAAGCACCAGGACTCATGGGTGTGATTTCTCGTCAAGCATATGCTTCAAAGGTGGCCCGTTTGCGAGCCACAGGAAACGTGACCCATCCATTGTGGGATCGAGTTTGGTCTAACAAGATCAAAAAGAAGCTAGGGTTTGAGAATTTGAAATATATCATCAGTGGTTCTGCTCCTTTATCAGGTGAAACCATTGAGTTTCTCAAGGCTGCACTAGGTATTGAGGTACTGCAAGGATACGGGTTGACAGAAAGTTTGTCTGGTCTATGTGTGACTCCTACAGGAGAAAAGGATGTAGGAACAGTTGGTGCAGTATGTGTAGCAGCTGAAATTCGGTTGAGAGATGTTCCTGAGTTGAACTATACTTCATCGGATCAGCCGAATCCTCGAGGAGAGATACTCTTGCGGGGTCCTCGAATTTTCGCTGGCTATTACAAGAACCCGGAGAAGACAGATGAGGCATTTGATAAAGATGGATGGTTTTACACTGGAGATGTTGGTGAAATTGACAGCAGAGGCCGTATTAAGATCATTGACAGAGTCAAGAATTTCTTCAAGCTAGCCCAAGGAGAATATATTGCAGCAGAAAAGATTGAAAACATCTACATTGCCAACTCATCACTTATCAATCAGATTTTTGTACACGGCGACTCGCATCAGACTTTTTTGGTGGCTGTTTGCGCAATCAATGCAGACTCGTATGCTCCATGGATCAACCATATCCAGGGAACACACATCAGTGCCACGGACCTGGATCAGCTTGCCAAGACATTCTCCGATCCGTCTGTGCGACGCAAGTTTGTTAAGCAACTCAATGATTCGATCCCTAGCAACCAGTTGCAAGGTTTTGAGCGGGTCAAGAATGTCATTTTGGCATTTGAGCCCATGACCATTGAAAACAACTGCCTCACACCGACCTTGAAGATCATCCGGCCTGCTACAGCCAAGTATTTCCAGAAGGAGATTGATGCTTTATATAAGGAAGGTCCAATCGATAAGCCTGGCAAACCCAAGCTCTAAGCTGTCGATTTGAGATTGGGTCTGAATATGGCAGAGTTACGATGGCTGACTATGGCTGGTGCTTGTTGATTGTTGGATATGGCGCATGATGTGTGTTTCGGTCAATTGATGGATCGGGATTTTGTCACCGACCTCTTTCCAGCTTTTATCACCCATCATCTACTTTGAATCTCCTCGACTATCGTACGTCTTCTTTAGTCTTGTCATGCCTGCTGTTGGGCTCCCCCTGCCCCACTTGCATTGCCCTGCACAGCACTATGGGTCATAGTTGAGCCGACCAACTACCCCACATTCCGCGCCGCTGTACTTATCAGGGCCGATTTTCCAAGCACAGGCTAGCACCATCGGAAACCCTCTATCCAACTCCTCATATGCTTATATATACAATATATCCCATATGTTGATAGATTCATTAATGTCATCAACAGGCTATAGTTTGTCCCCACTGCTGCAGCCGGCCAGCCCGTGCCATGGCGGTAGCTCGGAGCCCTGTTGATCCCTCGCTCTCCCCCCCTCCCCTCCTCTGCCGGCTGTTGCTCCCAGCTTAGCCGATGCGGGGTGACAAACCAATGGCTCTGCTGGTTGGCATATATAAAAGAGGACTGGCACCGCACACAACCAAAGTTAAAAAGTTCCTCAAGCATTTCTTTCATCAACATGTTCAAACCAGAAGTAGAAGCGAAAATGATGTATTGGCCCCAAACAACACCGGACGGAGTGTCCAGTGACTCGAGTTTGTGGGGAGACTCGAGCATAATGCCACATCTAGGGCAGCTACAGACAGTAGCACTGCAAGGCACCGAGAAACCAGGATATTCCGCAATTTATCGAAATACTTTGAGTCCGCAAAAGGTGATTGGCTCTTACCATCCAAGTATCAAGAATTTGTATGATGTGTTCCATGCCTCGGTTAATAGCAGTCCCGACCAGCCGTTTCTCGGGGGCCGGCGATATGATGCGGCTACCAAGACCTGGAGCGCTGGATTCCATTATAGAACGTACCGAGAAACTCTGGACGAAGCGCGGAATTTGGGCGCCGCCATTGTCAAAGTGGTGGCCGATAAGGCGGGCCGATCTCAGCAAGAAAAGTACATTGTAGGAATGTACCTGCCCAATTCTCCACAATGGGTGGTTACTGATATAGCATGTTTTGGTCAGTCTCTTGCTAGTGCCTGCATGTATGATACCCTGGGACCCGATACCTCGGCCTACATTATGGGTCTGTGTGAATCTCCATGCGTTGTGGTTGATTTGGCCAATCTACATAAAGTGCTCACTTTGAAACCCAAATTGCCCAAACTTAAAGTCGTGATTTGCAGTGAAGATTTTGATAGCTCGTTTGATTCACCGGGAAGTCCTCTGGAAGGCAGTTTGAAAGCATGGGCTGATGAAGTGGGTATTCTGCTATTGTCCTGGAGCGATGCCCAGGACATTGGAAAGGAGAACCCCATTGCCGATGTTCCTCCTTCGGCTGATGATATATATGCCATCAATTTCACTTCCGGTACCACCGGATTGCCTAAAGGTGCCATTTTGACTCACAAGTCCGTCCTGGCTGCCGTGGCTGGTCTCCGTTGCTTGACTGGAAACAATCTTCCTGATCATTCCAAGGTTCTCTCATTTCTGCCTCTGGCCCATATTTTTGAGCGTGCTGCTCTTCAGTATTTCATCTCAAAGGCTTTTATTATTGATTTCCCTCATGGCGGTGTGCTCACATTGATGGAAGATATCTCCATCAGTAGACCCACTGCTATGAACTTGGTTCCAAGAGTCCTCAATAGACTTGCCGGTGTATTGAAGAGTCAAACTATAGAGGCACCTGGCTTGATTGGAGCATTGAGTCGGAAAGCATATGCTGCAAAGCTTGATCATCTTCATAAAACTGGTAGTGCCAATCACCCCGTCTGGGATCGATTGTGGTCAAATAAGATCAGCAAAAAGCTCGGTTTTGACAACACTATACGAATCATCACTGGATCTGCTCCTCTGGGACGAGAAACAATTGATTTCCTCAAGGTTGCTCTCGGGTTGGAGCTTTCTCAAGGTTATGGTCTGACAGAATCCATGGCTGCAGCTTCGGTGACACAATTCGGCGAGCCTGATTCTGGATCAGTAGGTGCTCTTTCTCCGGGATTGGAGCTGAGATTTAGAGATGTACCTGAACTGAATTACTTGAGTACGGACGAACCATTCCCTAGAGGCGAAATCATGCTCAGAGGCATTCAAATCTTCACAGGATACTACAAAAACAACGAGAAAACTGATGAAGCATTTGACAGTGAAGGATGGTTCCATACTGGAGATGTTGGAGCTATTGATGGCCTAGGACGACTTCACATTATTGATCGAGTCAAAAATTTTTTCAAGCTATCTCAGGGAGAGTACGTGGCAGCGGAGAAGATTGAAAACATATATGTGTCTCAAACGTCGCTTATCAATCAGATTTTTGTCCACGGCAACTCGCATGAGTCGTTTCTTGTTGCACTTGCAGCAGTAAACCCCGATGCATATGCTCCATGGCTGTCGCATCTTCTTGGAAGAAGGATAACTCCAACTATGATAAGCGAAATGAATGAGCTTTCACGAGACCCTAAGATAAGAAAGGCTCTTCTCAAGGCAATCAATGAGTCTGTAGCACCAGGACTTCTCCAGGGCTTCGAAAAGATCAAAAACCTTCATATGGCTATCGAGCCCATGACAGTGGATAACGGCTGTCTCACTCCTACAATGAAGATTGTCCGAAATGACACCGTCAAAATGTATAAGGATCTTTTTGATGGCATGTATGCAGAAGGTCCTCTGGAAGAGCCAAACCCAAGCAAGCTATAAAGCTCATGGAGGACTGCTAACTGGCTTCAGTGCGGGCGAACTCACGGCAATCAATTGAGCGCACGGTTCAACCCTGAAAGTCCTTACTTCTCTCATGATTTTCGTCCCACCGCCCATTCAACAGATCTTTTACTTTATCCATAGACCCCTGTACGTAACATCTTTGGCTCAAAGAATAGCAAGTTCAAGGCAGCGTGGAAAGTATAGTTTCTTTGCATCATGCGCATTCTTAATCTCGTATGATGTATGCTATTGAACAGCTACTGCATGATTAGACAATCACGACACTCAACTGTGCATAATATTCCTATTTCTTTTTATATTTCTCGAGGTGCTTTGTTAGTTGCAGCATGCAATGAGACTTCACCAGTAATTCCATTATTGAAGAGAAAATCTTTCTAGACTTTGACTATTTTTCAAATAATTATAACAGGAACTTTCACCGCAATGTCTCTCGAATGAGAAGCCCTTTTTTTTTGTCAGCAGACTGTATATCTTGAAATTCTGTTCCACCACGACTTACAGGAGAAACTGCTTCGCATTGTCCTTGAATGACAATTTATCAACGGGGCTTTTGTCCGATATAAAAAATCCAATTGAAGTCAAAATATCTATTGTAAATCACAAACATAAACTGCTGTGAAGTCAATTGGTTCATTGGCTCTTAGCCATACAGTTGCATAGCCAATGCTGATCTCTGCGAATTTAAAAGCCCAAGTCTCGCTAAAGAGTTCTCCAAGATTTCAATAATTGCATAATGCAGCTATTTATTATCACTGACATACACACATCTTTAATATACTATTATTTTGTGAGACAACCAGTGCAGCTGTTTCCACGGAAAGTAATTCACGTGACTGCACTTTCAATAGATCAGCCCTCCAACTTGGTCCATTCCATCTATCCTGTCTTTTAATCATGCATTCCAACGTCCCTGTGGATAAGCTTTTCGGTAGAGAAAGCTATACTGATATCACTGATGAGTTTCAGAAAGTAGCTTCTGTTTTGAAGACTAATGAGCTGGTGAAACGATCTGAGTTTGGTCTTCTTCAGGGCGTTCATGCTCTTGAGATCGGGCATTCTCGTATGGATACCGGCTTAATCTACCAGAGCTTGGAAGAGCAGCTGGCTTCTGCACCCAAAATTGAATCTTCTGAAGATGCTAGCGAATTGATAGATGAGTTATTTGCAAGAGAAATGTCCTGGCATACTGGCCCAATGCTTGTTCAGAATGTCTTCAGCTGCTGGTATGTTGAGGAGATACTAGAAAAGATCCTCGTGAAGCATAAGGAAGGAAGTCTGGAGCATTGGATTTCTTCGATGGAGATATCTTCATGGAAAGATGTCATTCTAGCTTATATTCTTGGTCTTACGAAGACGATTGACGAATGTCTGACAACTATCATGACTGAGAACTATGCCATATATCCCGAGGAAGATATTGTGGTGGAATTGAGTGGCTATGACCTTTTACACAATATTGATATTGGGCTAGTTGAAAGATTACTCAGACGGGCTGAAGCTTTTTCACGAAGCCAGGGCCAGGATGCCGAGGTTGTTGCGGAAAAAATCCTTTTCAGAATCATGTGGTTGAAACTTGCTCGACAGCGACTGGCTGATGTATCAGAGCTTCAAACTCTTAGTGATAAGCTGTCAAAGCTTCCTGAAGCTACTGATCCAAAGTTCAAAGGCGTTTTTACTGAGACGATCCAGTCGAGAATTGACTATCCCTGTCCATTGCGATCTCTACTGACCATTGACAAAGAAGATGCCTGGAAAAACTTCAAATCTATTCTCGAGCATAATCAAGAATTTTACACTGTACTGATTCATACGCAGAGGGCTACAGACAGAATGAGTTTTGCAGTCTCTTTTGCCGCAAAAAGGCCTAGACCTTTGGCTTGGACTAGAGCGGTTCTTGCTTCAATTTTACAGGAACCAGTACCTCCGGGAGAACCAGCATGGGCTATGAGGGATATCAGTGAGGTCATGGGACCCGAAGCTGCAGTTTTACCAAAGCTGAACAAGAAGGCCAAAGCAGCCAACCCGAAATTGGCAGAAAATTTCACGTCACTGATTGACATGATCAGTCTGCATTATAATGAGATGATTCTGATATTTTGCCAGAATCGTTCACGGCAGAGGCAGAATCTTAGCCATGCTATCATCAACTGGGATAGTCTACAAGTCACTGCCGAACATATTGAACAGCAGCTGTCAGAAGCCAAGCTGATGGACAGCATCAAATTGCCCAATGGAAGTGTCACTCCAGCATTACCTTTGTCTTCATGGATATATATGAGAAAACTGCAGATGATGATTTGGACAGTTCTTCTGGGGTTTGAGCTAGAGGTGTATCAAATATGGGAGTATCCGGTAATGTATGGGTATGCCCATCACGTTATTGAACTATCCAAGAATCATCTTGGAAGAATCAGACTCTATCTTCAGGGGAAATTGCAACAGTATAAAACCCAGCATCAAAAGCTGATTGCATTTGATGTGGCTCATCGATACGTGTCGGCCTTAGAACTTGAGAGCATGGCTTTAAGCCAGCTGTCAGAAGCCAATCAGTATCTTGCTCTTGCATTGGAGAAAAGAAACTTGTACAGTTTTCCAAGCGGCAGAGATCTCTATACGACACCCAAACTGCTGTATGGATTGAGAATGAAACCGTTCAGCAACATCAACCCAGAGGTGCCTCAGTATGAAGATGCACTTGCCGGCATGGAACGACTTACTCCAGAATTCTGTATTGCATTTGCAAAGAACATTGTGAGCTCAACAAAGGCTCTTTTGGAGCAGCTATCCAAGCTCTCCCGTGATAATCCTGAGTTGAATCTTCTCAAGCGATCCTGTGCTGGTATGGGAATTTCTGCAGCACTAGTAGAAAAAATCCCACAACAGCTTCTTACAAGCAAGAGAGCCGAGATCCAATATGATGGTTATCATTGGTTTTTCCCTGTCCTTAGCCTGAAGAACAAATAGACGGGCGCAGCAATTGCAATGGTGTACAGACGACTTGGGCTTGTTATCAAGTGATATGAGGACCATCAGAGCCGCCTGTAATACTGGGGTTGTTTTTTTTTGTGAAATGTTATGGCAGAATGGAAAAAGTGAATGTGGAAGGAGAGGTGGATCGTCCAGATATTTGATGTCGAGGCAAAAAAAAAAAACTGCAGATACTGATGTTGACGGCCTTAGATTCTCAGTATCAAAGACAATGATTGTCAAAGCTTCGAGCCAGAAAGTTCAGAAAGTTGAAGATACCACTATCAACCTCGAATGGAGATATTCAACATTTATTCTAAGTGCCAATAGATGGAAATAGTCCAAATGTTTATTGTAAATACGAAAAAGCACGAGTCAGGTGGGGCGATTGGCTATGGCCAATCGGCAATGTCTAATGATATTATTTTACTATTCGTACGCCTACACATTCATACATATAGGAGAAGAGTGAAGGGTTGCATGCTTTTTACTGATTTCAAAACAACTCGTCAGCATAAGGAAGCTTATAAGTCTCACCAACAACGGAAAGAACCTTGCTTCCAGAAACAAGCTGCTCAGCAGTCTTCTTGATGGAGTCAGCAGAGACAGCAGCGAAGTCAGCAGCAGGCACCTGGGTGGCATAAACAATGCTGGATTCTCGGGCAGAAATGTCAGCGAACTTGGCCTGAGCAACAGCAGCGGTGATGGCTTCCTTGGAGAGACCCTGGGCAGCAGTGTTGAGAGCCTTGACAGCCTCTTTAGCACCCTCGGCAATCACAGCAGTGCTGTCGCCAGTGACAGAGATGCTAAGCAAGGAGGCATCGGAGAAGTTGTCAACCTTGGCAGAAATGGAAGCACCAGTCTTGCCAGAAGCAACTGACAAAAGAGACTGGCCGAGGCTCCACTTAACAGCAGAAGAGCCACCCAAAGCATAGCTCAAGGCAGTCAAGCCGGCAGAAGGAGCAGCAGGGAATGCAAGCACAAGGGCAGAGTCACCAGAAGTCTTGACACGAGACTCGCCAGAGTAAAACTTGGAAGGAGCACCAGTGTTCTCAATGCCAGCAGACACAGAAGCAAACTTGCTGTCAACCAATTCAGCAAGATCCTCAGGAGTGACACCCTTAGCGGCAATGGAAGCATTGGCCTTGGTGAAAGAGGCCAAACCATATCGAGCAACCTGTTCAGCAGTGACAGAGTCGGTCTTGTCAACCAACAAGGCATTACCAAGGCCAGTTCGGAATGCAGCAGCATAGGCACCTTCAAGAGCAGTGTAGACAGCATCAGAGTAGGCCTCGGCAGACTGCAAGGAGGCGACAGGACCAACGAGCTCAGCCAATTCAAAGTCATAGTACAAAGTTCCAGAAGCGACATCACTGAAGGCCTGTACAAAGTAAGGCAAGTCCTCTCGAAGGAACTTGGCAGTAAGAATCAAATGTTCTCGAGTAAGCTTGGTGGACAATTGAGCACCTAAAAGCTCTGATTCTCGGACCAATCGCAAAGCAGATCGGGCTCGGGTATCCTTGAAAGCGAACTGCTCAAGCAAGTGGGCGACACCAGGAGCAGGCTGGTATCGGGAACCAGCCTTGAGCACAAGAGACAGCTCGGAAACGGCTCGTCCGTCATCAAGAGCCTTGATAGAAACACCGCTGGCAGAAGAGGTGGTGAACAGACGTCGAGTCACTTGTGATCGCGCTGAATTGACTGCGTTTCTGGAGATCATGTCGTAGGTGTGTAGAAGTGGTGGGTTGGTGAGAATTTTGGTGTGACTTGAGGAGGAGGGAATAGAGACGATGTGATTGGTTGTGTTTGTTCATCACGTGACGATCTTTCTCTCTCTCACCACTAAACGGCCCGCTACCCTTGGTGGTCCTTTTTTTTTTTTATTAATTAAGCTGTAAGATCACAATTGGGGAGCTTGGTCTGAAGGGAGAATGGATGACTCTAAGATTCATGATATCTGAGGAGACCGAAAATCGCAGTTGAGCATGCTTTAGGACCCGGTTGTGCTGCTATCGATAGTTCAAGCTTGGTCATTGCCAGTCAAATTATATTAGCAGATGCAACAACTATATGTGTATTGACAGCATCAGCCAGCTTGAAATTTCAGAGCACTCTCTGGTAGCAGTCGAAGTTAAACAATATATTATGATTGTATGTGTTTTTCAAATAAATTCTTCAGCTCTTGTCTCTATGTTTCTATGTTAATTCTAGCTTTTATGTTTTTAGTGCTCGTAGGCTGTCAAGTAAAGATAGAAGCATGGTACCAGCCAGTAGGGCCAGTGTCAGCCAGTGCCAGCCAGACTACTGATAGAAACACCCCATAACGAAACTATCGCATGTTAGACTATTTAGGCCAATTATTCTGATAAAAGCACGTGCAAAACCAGCCAAAATCCAGCCCACTTCCCTTGTCTCCTCAATTCCTCTCCTCTCTACCTCCTGCTCCTCCGTTGGCTCAGCCAGCTGCTAGCCGAGAGAGCATCGGACTACCTCACGGCTATTCCAACAACTCCACCGAGATTTTACAGCACCGTTACCAAGATCAAACGGGACATGTTTTCCAATCAAATATCTTGCTCTACTGAATGTAATTTACCTTTTCTAAAAATGTTCTCCCCCTCCCTTTATACCATTGTGTTACCTACTCGTCAGGCGGTCATGTCGAGAAATCCGTCACCCACCGCACCGCACCGTCAATCTTTTTTTTCCCCTTCTTTGGCGAAATCTCCAAAAAAATAATTTATCAACCACCATTGCACCTCCATGCCGTCCAAGCAGCTGACCGACCTCTGTCGGATTCTGCTAAAAGACATCTACGGTGATCTTGCTAGCCAGGTGGTCGGGGTCCTTTTCGACCGCGGAAGGCTAAGCTGCAAGGAGCTGGCCAGGTATACCAATCTGCCAGTGACTACTATACAGCGTACTCTAATAGCATTGATACAGAACCGGTTTGTTTTGTTCTGGACCGAGGAGCCAGGACATTCGAAGCGACCTGCTGTCACCTACTACATTTCAAATTGGCCGGAAATCTATGCTGTTTTATGGACTGGTTCCACGTTGGATCAGGTAGCCGAGCTCTTCTCCAGCAAGTCGAACCAGAATCGGCGAGGAATGGCTCTGGAAATTACCAAAAATATGCATGTCTACGGCCACATGAAGACCGGCGATTATTTGGATAGTCATTCCAATTATAATGAAGAGGAGAAGGCTGCTCTGGTAACCACTTTTACCGAGCTGGTGGGCTCCAAGCTCCTCACCCCTTTGCATGATTACGATTTTTTCCCAAACAACGATATGTACCAAAAGTTCCTTGGGGAACAGAAAATTAAAGTTGCTCAGGCTTCGGCCGGCTTGAGTGAATCGGCCAAACTGGCTCAGGCTGTCCAGGCTGCTACTACGCAAGTCAATGAGCTCAAAGCTCAAAAGCATGACAAGCATGCTGGACTGGTCAAACGAGACGATCTTCTTACTAATGGTAATGGCGTTAAGATTCCATTCAATTCCAAAAAAGGCTATGGTTCAAAGAATGCTGTGAGCATTGCCGATGAATACACTGCAGACAAGGATAGCGTGGTTGCCATGAGCCATGGCAAATTCTTACTGCTGGCTAGAAACAAAGAATTGGTTGATTTCTGCAGCAGACGAATCGGTAAAGTTACTGCCAAAGTCTACGCAGCAGTTCTCAAATGCTATGACTCGAGAGTTCATGAATGTAAACAGAAGGTCTTTGCATCGGACGAGTTCAACATATCGGCCATTGAGGTAGCTCAGAGACTCGAAAAGGGCACTGATCTTGTGAGTGTTTTCCCAAAAAAAAAGAGTAAGAAGAGAAAGCGTTCAAAGAAGAAGAGCAAAAGAAAGAAGATAAAGACTGAACATGGTGGTGTTGTCTCACTCGACAGTGATAGCGAGAGCGAAAGCGAGAGTAGTGACAGCAGCGATTCCGAATTGGATTCTGATTCTGATTCCGACTCTGACCGGGGATCTTCTCATGCTAAAAATGAGGCTTTGAATAACCATCTGGAGATTCTTTCCAATAGTGTCATTCCATTCTTACGACGACCCCCCGGGTCTCGAGGCGAATACTTCGTCCCATTTGCAGAGCTCATGGAGGTGGTCCGCCAATATGCATACGATGACATCGTCGAAAAGAAGTTTGGACAGCTAGCAGTGAGAATTTTGCGAGTGGTTCGAGAAAAGCAAAAGGTTTCGGAGACCTTTCTCAGCACTGTGGCATTACTTAACACCGTGGAACTGCGCAAGTACACCTCCAAGATGGAAGCTGCAGGATGTCTAGATATCCAAGAAGTGGCTCGCAGTGCTGATCGAGCTCCTTCGCGAACTTATTATTTTTGGTATCACAAAGCACCCCGAGCCTATTCGTTGATTCTCGAGGATTTGTACAAATCCATGGCCAATTTATATACCAGATTACTGGCCGAACAAAACACAAACAGCATACTTCTGGCCAAGCTACAGCGAGAAGATGTCAAAGGAAACGAAGACGCATACTTGAGTACTCAGGAGAAAATGGAGTTGGCAGAACTGAGAAGAAGGGAAGAAAAAATCATGGTTCAGATGATGAGATTAGATCAACTTGTACGGGTATTCCGAGACTACTGAGCTTAGCTGGAGCAAAAAGTTTGCTGAAAAATAATGATTTACCAACCATTGATCATTCGTATAATGTATTAGAATAACACTGGATTATAATGTAATTTTATGGTTGCTCCAGAATGCAGGGGGTGAAGGCAAGGAGCTAGTAGGTCGTTCACAAACAACTATTTCTCCAGAGCCCAAAGAATTGGCATAGACGACTGGTCTGTATTTCTGTGTGATCCAGAATGGCTGGCCACCTACTGATGGAGATGCTGGGGACGAAATAGCACTACCATTGCTGCTTATGCTGTACGTGCGGTCATCCTTCTCACCATGAAGAAGCTTTCGCTTGACCACTCTTTGAATAGGAATGTTGACGCTCAAGTCCAAAAAGGCCAGCCAATTGGAACCCCAAAGCCATACTCTGCTTGGGGTGGATTGGTCGGTGAAAATGCCACAGCATTTGTCTGGTTGGTTGGTCAGCTCTCGAGGAATCAACTCGCTGTTTCGCCGAGACCACTCAGTCAACGCTGATGAATCCAAGTCATACTCCAACACTTTATGTACAGCAGTGACAATCACCAAGCTTTGGTTGGGTGTGAAGTCGAGAGCTGAGACAGGCGTCTTGAGCTGGACCAGATTCTGTATATGCTTGCCCTTCTTCAATTCAAATAAATCAATAGAACCCGATGATCGTGCTGTAGCCATGATAAAGTTGTCGTTGATAGCGATATGGCTGATAGAATTCAGGTGGCCTAAAGATGATGCAGACTCTTCGGGAATATCAAACTGTTGTACAACAACTTCCTTAGTGAGATCGTAAAGAATAATCTCGTTTTCCGGGGAAATCATCACAACAAGTGATCGGCTGCGAGGAACAAACTTTGCACACTTGACTCCTTGGGATTTTAGAGCAGGGATATCACGTTTGCTGACTTTCAGAGCAGAAGCAGAGCTCTTGGCCTTGGAAAGATCAAAGACTTTTGTTTCAGCAGATGTGCACACAACAAGTACACTTCCATCATCAGAAATGACACAACTGGTCACATATTCCTCGGTGTTTAATGTGATTTTGGATACCAGATGCTTTCCGGGTGCTTCACCATCATCGGAAATCTGTCCCTCCAGCACCCAAATCTTCACACTTTGATCATTCCACATGGCAACGTAGCGAGAAGTGGGTACGCTAAAGATGCTAGGCTTTTGTTTAGTGATGCTCATTTTTCTGAAATTTCCGTTTTCAAAATTCTTGACTCCCGTGACAACTAGGCTCCTTTCCACACCGCCAGAGATCAAATATCCACTGTTAGCCGACTCATAGGCGGCAATACATCGTATGTCATTAGAGTGCAAAAGTCTGCTACACACATTGACCCATCTCTTTTTCTCTGCTGTTTGGCCAACATGCTTGTAACAGGCGATTTTTCGATCCACGCCTGCAGAGAAAACAGACTGACTATCAGCATCTGCAGCCAGACAAAGAACATCTGCTTCGTGAACCTTGAAACTTTTGCTCAATGAAAAGTTGCTACCGTCCCAAAATTTGACACTACCAGTAGAATCGCCAGACACAATTTGGGCGCCATTGTTAAGAACTAATACACTCCACACCAAAGTCTCTTCACTTCTGGACTTGTCAACCTTCATAGTAGCCACTATTCGACCACCAGACTTCAGGCTCCACACTCTTATTTTACCATCCGAACAACCTCCAACAAGCTGCTCATCATTGAGCCATGCCAAACTCATGACTCGTGAAGGCTGACGCTGGAGAATCTTATAATGCTCAGCTACACCAGCACCGCCAGAAATGTCCAGTACAGTGACACTGCCATTATCACACCCTGCAGCAAGATATTTGCCATCAGGAGAACTGGAAATCGACCAGATCACTCCACTGTTGCACTCGTGGTTAGCCAATGGTAGGCCAGTGCTCAAATCCCATTCGGTAATTGAAGTAGCACCGCCAGTGGAGAAGAGCCGGGATTCACCATCCACAGTGACCCAAACCAAACCTTCTATCGAGCGGTCTTTTCCGCCTCTGAATGTAGTTTCATGGAACCAGTGATATCGTGGGTTGTATATCTCGATATCACCATTGGCTCTGCCGACCGCAAGACGCAGATCAGCGGGAGTCTTGTCACTAGAAGACCGATGATTGAATGCAAGAGCAGTAATAGAATGCGGAGTAAAATCCACAAATCTGCACCGGTGAATCAACATAGTTGTGTTATTGGTGGCAGAATAGAAGCTTGCAAACAGCAGATTAGATGTTGGAATCCAAATTTTTTAAAAGTTTCAGGAACTTTTTTTTTTTTTCTTTCGGAAAAGGGCCTTAGTAATAGTTCCGAATATGGCACGATGACTGATATTACCTCCTCTGAGAAACATATCTGCCGCACTTCAGCCTTATTGTTTACACCATCACAGAATCAAACTCTTGGACTCCTCTGACAAGCTCACATCAGTAAGATGACCGATATTCTGAGGCTTGTCACTAATGACACACTGCCTAATGGCTTGACTACTAATGATGTTGATATTCTGCGCTCGAGAGTGGCCAATACGTTCCAAGAGGCGCAGAAATCAACCGCTACTCACCGAAAGCTCACCGTCACGCTCAGAAAACTCCAGGAAACCGCGGGAAAAGCTCAGATAGAAAAGGTCTTCAATGCCTTATTTGTGAAGTTGCTGCTCCGAGTACTTCCTGTCAAAAAGGGGGAGGCCAGTGCTACTCGGGTCATGAAGTTTTGCGAAGCTTACTTTGATGCCATCTCGTCGCCTGCTCCCGAGGCCGAGGCCGACGAAAGCCAGCCTCCAGTGTCGACTGTTTATACCCGTTTCATTGATTACATTGTGGAATTTTTGATCCAAGGAACAGAGGCTAAAGACAAGAATGTTCGCTGCCGTGTCTGCCAGCTACTGGCTTCTGCTCTGTCGAAAGTAGGCGAGCTAGATGACGATCTGTATAGTCTTGTTAAGGAGCGGTTGGTCAGAAGAGCTTATGATAAAGAACAGAGTGTGAGACTCCAGGCGATAATTGCTCTCATAGCTATTTATGATCTTGATGATCCCGAGGATAAGAGTCCTAAAAGCATCAACAATGTGCTGACTTGGGCCATTCGATATGATACTTGTGCAGAAGTAAGGAGAGCTGCACTGGTAAATCTGTCTCTAAATCCTCAAAATCTTGCTCTTTTTGTGGAGCGAGTGAGAGATGTCAATTCTGTCAATCGAAGATGCGTTTATACCCATGTCCTAAATGAAACTGTGGACTTTAGATCTCTAAGCATTGGAATGAGAGAATCGGTCTTGCTCCATGGCCTACAGGATAGAGACGATACTGTCAAGACTGCTGCTACTCGATTGCTACTGAACAAATGGCTTGCTGTGTGCAATAATGATCTGGTGAGCCTGTTGGAGAGATTGGATGTGCTTAACTCTAAAGTGGCAGAGCTGACTCTCAAAAGCTTTTTCAAGGAGAGATCAGACTCGGTAGAGCTGATTGAAATCAACGATGAATTCTGGGGTAATCTGACGCCAGAAAGTGCCTTCATGGTACGAGTGTTCTATGAGCATTGTTTGAAAGAGAAGAAACAAGAGATTATTGACGCTCAAATGCCAGAACTCACAAAACTTGCATTCATGATTGAGCTACACTTTGCAAAGTTGCAAGAGAAAGGTAATACTGAAGTTGAGTTTATTTTACAACAATTGCTAAGAATGGCTGCTTCGTACGATTTCGGCGACGAAATCGGGAGACGAAAGACTCTAGGACTCATGAGAGATGTTCTCAGCAACCAGAACACTTCTGAGGATTTGACTAAGCGATGTGTGGAAGTTATTAAGAAAATTTCCATCAATGAAAGAGACTTTGCATTGACTTGTTTAGAAATCATATCTGATCTGACTGAAGTCAACGAAAAGGAGCCTGAACCCGAGCCTGAGACCCCGAAACCGGCTAGGAGAAGATCTAAGAGGATAAGAGCTGAGATGGACGAAGAAGAAGACATGGACTCGTTCCATTCGGCAACATCCAACCCTGGTGGTGCAGAAGATAGTAGCTTAGAGTCACAGGCTCTTCACTATTATAAGAGTTTGGTCATTGCCCAAGGAGTTTTGGAACTGGCTGAGCAGCCACTAGAAGATAATGTTCAACTGAAGAACATGATCGATGGAATTGTTCTCCAAGCTGTCCATCATCCTGGTGGTCCCGTGAAGGAAAAAGCTCTCTTTTGTTTGGCTCTTGCGTGTCTTCTATCACGAGACTTTGCCACTAAATACGTGGCTGATTTTGTTGCAACAGCTTTCCAGTCAGATGATTATAAAAAGTTGATGATACAGGCCATCAGCGATATTCTCACGGTTTTTGGTACAAGTGTGCTGCCATCAGAGGTCGATCTCAACAAGCTTCATAGCTTGTATATCTCATGTGTCGAAGAGGAAGATGATCCAGAGCTTCAGAGTGTCACAGCCGAGGCCTTGTGTAAGCTGCTTCTTGCTGATGTTTTCAACACCAGCAACATTCTCCAGCCTCTGTTGAAGGAGTATTATAAGAGTTCGGATGACAACAGCAGACTACGTCAAATTCTCTCTTTCTGTCTACCAGTTTACTGCTATTGCTCATTGGAAAATCAGGGGAAACTGGCATCCATCATTGTCCCAAGCATGAAAGATCTTGCCGACGAATATGATGCCGATGAAGATATGATCAACCCAACCCAGGCTATCCAGCAATTGATTGACTGGACAGATCCACGAAAAGTTGTAGGCAAAGACCAAGAGCACGCTGCTATATCAACAGTACATGTGGAATTGGCGCGCAGCATACTCATACGCCTCAAACTCACATATTCCAAGGACGAGCGGAAAGCTCTGTGCGGTGTTCTCAACAAGCTCTACCTCCCCGCAGTTGTAGAAGAGGCCGATCTGTTGGAGCTGAGACAGCTGATCGCAGCCATTTTTGACAAGAAAATCATAAATGAAGTGATTCTCAAAAACCAGGTTAATCGTTTCGACCAAACTGTGCAAAAGCTCCTAGAATCTCGTGGTGGATCAAGCAATCCCCCCCTGGCCGAGGCGGAGGCCCTCGATGCCAATGCCTCGTTGGAGAGCACCGCGACAGTTCTCAGCCACTCCTCGACCAGAAGCCATGAGAGCTCTGCAAGATCGGTGTTTGCAGCTTGACCAGCTGGCTTCTATCATCCTATTTATAAATAATATATTTCTATTCAAATTGAAAAAAAAAAAAAATAAAAACACCAACCAGCCACCTGCTCACCTTCAGATCTTTCACGATCTGATGTTTTCGCGCAGACCCTCGAATATCCTAAAAAGAGCCGCATGGCAGAGTCGTATAGCTCGTTTGTGCCTAAACGAGCTTATCGAGGCCAAAACTATAAAAAACGTCCTCGAACCACCTTACGAATTGGATCATTCAGAAAGCTGCGTTCAACACACCTTTCAAAGATCACGGAATATTCAACATACCAGATTCTGGACTTATTACCTTAAGAATACACCATGACTACCAAGCTTGCACAGAAGGATTACAAGAGCGATGCTGACTTCGCCAAAGCCATGCATGGAGATGGCTCCAAGGGAGGATTCAAGGCTGTTCTCAACAAGAATAAGGAGGCTCATGAAGCTGCTGTTGATGGATACTTCAAGCATTGGGATAACAAGGGCCCCAAGGATGAGTCTGTTGACGATCGACAGGCTCGTCTTGATGACTATGCTGACTTGACCAAGCATTACTATAACCTGGTGACTGACTTTTACGAGTATGGATGGGGATCATCATTCCATTTTTCGCGATATTATCCTGGAGAGGCTTTCAAGCAGGCTACTGCTCGTCATGAGCATTATTTGGCCAGCAAAATTGGTCTCAAGGACGGCATGAAGGTGCTGGATGTTGGTTGTGGAATTGGCGGGCCTGCTCGGGAAATATTCCGATTCACCAATGCCAACATCACTGGTCTCAACAACAATGATTATCAGATTTCCCGAGGTAACAGCATTTGTAAGAAGTTGGAAATAGATGACCATGTCAAGCTTGTCAAGGGCGACTTCATGCAGATGGACTTTGATGACAACTCATTTGATGCTGTCTATGCCATTGAAGCCACCTGTCACGCTCCTAGCTTCGAGGGTGTCTATGGTGAAATCTATCGAGTCCTTAAGCCTGGTGGAATCTTCGGTGTCTACGAGTGGGTTTTGACTGAGGACTATGACGAGACCAATGCTCGACACCGAGAAATTGCTTATGGCATTGAGATCGGTGATGGTATCCCTAAGATGTTCAAAGGCTCTGTTGCCGAGGCTGCTTTGAAAAAAGTTGGCTTTGAGATTCTGGAAGCCAGAGATATGTCTAATGTCGGTGACAAGATTCCTTGGTATTATCCTTTGACTGGTGACTGGAGATACGTCCAGACCATTGGTGATCTCTTCACCTTTGCTCGAACTTCCAAGATTGGCCGATGGGTCACTATGGAAGGCACTGGTTTGCTCGAGAAGGTCGGAATTGCACCCAAGGGTTCCAAAAAAGTCACTGTTGCTTTGGAAGAGGCTGCTGTTCACCTTGTCAATGGTGCTCGGGAAAATCTCTTTACCCCCATGCAGTTGTACATTGTACGAAAGCCTTTGAACTAAGTTACATGAGTTCATGAAAACCTGAGGAATTGAAGACAGCTTAATAGACGTTGTATAATAGTCATTTTAGTTTTTAATGGGATTTGTTTTGATTTGTTTTTGGTTATTTGTCTAATGTTCGTAGCCGGCCCTTCAGGCTCATCAGGGTGGA
Source organism: Zygoascus hellenicus (assembly GCA_030564625.1). Taxonomy (NCBI): domain Eukaryota; kingdom Fungi; phylum Ascomycota; class Dipodascomycetes; order Dipodascales; family Trichomonascaceae; genus Zygoascus; species Zygoascus hellenicus. The sequence goes on from JAJLWE010000014.1 coordinate 80,248, forward strand.
GGTTCCGAGTGCTCAGCATTGCGCCGGGAAGGAAAGAGAAAACGACGGGGAAGATACAACAAAAATCGCACACAAATCATCCCGAGGCAATCAGAAACCCCCCGCAAGATTTCTCCATCATTTTTTTTCACAACCTCAGAAGTTCTTTCCACCTCAAACTCTGATTTCACAGCGAATCAAGTAGTCCAGCATCTACACAAGGGACGGCTGTGCACAGGGGACTTCAGCCCTGCGTATGACCAAATCCAACCTTCCCTACCAAAGCTAGCTTTGAATCATCGCTGATTGAGTAATGGATGCAGCGACAATAGCCGCCAGCGTGTAAGTGGTTGGAAATTATATAAAGTATAGTTATTTCCTGGGGTTTTCTCTAACTTTCAGTGTTGGCTCGGTTGGCAGCAAAATCGTCTTTTATCCTTGTAAGTAGATCACCAGGTTTCAATGACTGACTGACTGGATCTCTGCTAACCGAGGTTCTTCTCAGTGGACACTATTCGAACATTACAGCAAACTTCGACGAATTTCAGTTATATCCTTCCGTTTCGCAAATACTTTGCTGGAATTGGGCCTTCTATAGCTATCACCACTCCTGCATTCACTCTATACCTGGTAGCTTATCGTCAGACCAAGAAGGAACTCACTCCTTATATTGGACCTTCATCGTTTTCCAATTACATCATTAGTGGTTCCGTAGCCGAACTAGCTAGTAGCTTTGTATGGACTCCCATGGAGGTCCTTAAGGGCCGCATGCAGATCTCGCAGACTGCGAATCAGACGACTGCTGGGTTGATCCGATCTATCTACCACAATGAAGGCCCTAAAGGCTTTTTCCGAGGTTACTGGATGGGAATTGCTGTTTTTTTACCTCATTCTGTCGTTTGGTGGACCACTTATGAGTCGATTAAAATGAACCTTATTGAAAGCGTGGGTGAGTCCAACATGGGACCCCTCCAGTACGGCATCTCGTCGGCTGGTGCCTCCACTGCAGCCTGCACAATTTCCAATTTCCTTGATGTTGTGAAAACTCGTCAGCAACTTGCTGTGGCTGATGAAATTTCGTCTCTGCGACCATCTGACAGTATGGGGGTGTTCCAGGTAGCAAGAAATCTCATCCATGAGGTCGGTCTCACCAGAGCACTGCTCAAAGGCCTTCACATTCGTTTACTGCTCACTGTACCATCTGGTTGCTTGACTATGATTCTCGTTGAAAGTATCCGGCCTGACTTGCCGAGTGACCAGGTTGCTTACATGGAAAAGATGGAGTGAATGGCAGCTTGTAATATAGAATTTGATGCATAATGACATTTGTTTGATATAAAAAAAACTACATTTCATGTAGCATTTGCGTGGCTTCTACGACACCTCGGATACTGCCTCGGCAAGCTTGCTCCACTGCTGAGCTTTCCAAGGGGCTAGAAATACGCCCATTTGTGCTCCATCAATGCTATCATCCCCTTCAGCGTATGCTTCAGCCAGTTCCTCAGAACTAACCTTGGAAGTCATAGCCACTGCCAGAGCTTGAGAAGCATCAATTTCTTTCCAGATTCTATAGTTGCTGGGCCAAATCAAAGCACTGGTCTGCCATGGTTCTGAGCTTTTCTTAATGTAGCTCAAAATCTCTGGAACGTTGTTATCGACATCCTGCTCTAAACAATCAACAGAAATATTGTCCAACTCTTCTTCTGCAGCCTCTGAAAGTTCAGAAGTCTGAAGTACTCCTAGAACACCGAGAAGTAACGTGATTTTGAGCGGGGTCGATCCGGCTTCATTGATGCTTCCATAAAGCTGCTCAACAGCGACTTCACGCTCTTCTTCTCCACCTTGAGCCCAGAGAACTTGTACAAGAAGAACAATGACATCAGAATCCTCTCCTGATACTTCCAGTGCTTGCTTGAAATACTCTATACTGTCATCGAAATTTTTCAGACTGAAATTTGCAAGGCCTGCTGTCAGCAATGCAGATAGAAGAATAGAGTTATTTCTCTCGGGGTTTTCAGCAACAATGCCAAGTGCTGCTTCTGCCTCGTCTAGAGAATTCTGAAAACTTTTAGTGCTCAGATACAGCCGAGCCAGCTGAGCCTTTGCAGCAGCATATTTGAAGATATCTTCATCAAGGTTGGACTCTTCATACCGCTTTTCAATAACTCCAATAAGCCTTTTCACATAGAAGATGGCATAATCATAATTTCTGTCTCTTTCCAGCAGATTGCTTTGTATTCTTAGACCCGCTTCATTTTCTGGCCTGAGTGATAGCAATTTCTCTAAACCAAGAATACCACGATCGAACTCCTCCTGATGACCCTTGATCAAACTTCTTGATACTGTGTCTTCGTAGACTGACAATCCGTAGTAGAGTTTGGCCAAATAGTTGTCACCTTTAGACAGCAAAAAACTGTGCTCAAAAAGCCTTTTGGCACTCTCTGATTCGCCGTTAATAAAGTTGACTAATGCCATGCCGAGCCAAGAAAGACTATTGTCAGGATCTATACTCTGAACCCTCTCAAATGCCTGTTTTGCCAGCTCATAGTCACCAGATTGGAAGTACAAAGCAGCGAGATTTCCCCAGACAGAAGGTTCGCTTTCATTGAATCTTAGCGATCGAATGAAACAATGCTGAGATACTCTGGCATTGTAATTTGCTGATATGATTCCGTATGCATTCCAGTATTCTGCATTTCGAGGATCTAACGTTATTGCGTCTTTAATATGCTCAGTTGCCTTTGCTAGTCTTCGCGATCGACTCTCTCCGTGAGACCATTGTGCGGCCTTCATATAACTGAGTCCTGTGTTGAATGCTGCCATAGATTTTTCGATTTTCGAGTCCCCTTCGTAAAATTGAGAAAACAAAAGAGAATTAATCATAAAACTCACTAAATCATTGCCGTTATTAGTGTCTTCTAACTTTTTCTCATACGTCGAGTTGATGTGATTCTCAGTTCCAAAATTCATCAATCTCTGAAGATCACTAATCGGCGCATCTTTTACCTTATCTCCAACAGAAATGAATATCTCAACAGCATTAGCCACGCACTTCCAAACTTTTTGCAATTCCTGCATCTTCGTGTTCGTCATCTCCAATGCAATTTCTATGATTGTTTTTGAGCTTTCAACTGCCTCGACGTAAAAACCCTGCATGAACTTGTACCGAGCATACTGCACAAGAGTTTCCAAATAAACAGACTGCACTTTGTAAAGACTCTCACCCTCAAGCTGTTCGGTGAGAGCTTTGAGAGTTGATAGCGAACTATCGTACTGCAGCATCTCTCTTTGCACCAAGCCCAGGTGAAGTCTGGCTGCCCACAAACTCTCATCAATCGAAAGAGCTCTTTCAAAAGCTTTCGAGCCAGCATTATACCTACCACTATGTGTATATGCTTCTCCAAGACCAACCCAAGAGGCGGTATCTCTTGAATTCAAACGAAGAGCCTTCTGAAAATGAGAAACAGCAGCTCCGAAATTCTTTTTGTTAATCGCGACAACACCCAAAGCGCGGAAAGGCCAGCTTCCTTCAGATCCTTTGCTAAAACGAATTTTGTCTGAACTGGCAACCCTACCGGCCACAACTTCTACCATATCCCACTCGGATTTTTCCGCAAATCCAGATGCAAGCTGTTCGGCAGCTTCAATTTCCCCTGAGTCAATTTCAAAAGCTTTAAAATAGCATCTCATAGCTCTGTCCGGATCATTTGCAACATTAGAGTAGTAATTACCAAGGGATGTATAAGCTGGGCCAAAATTTGGGTTTTCCTGTAATGCTTTAACATAATAGTCAAATGTTTTTTTCTCAGACCCAGGCACCTCAAGCCAACTGTTTCCAATTTCCCATAAAATCTTGGATCTGAGATCGGCTGATAATAAGTCAGCTTTTGGAATGTGTTCCAAACATTTAAAAAAGCCCTGGCGTGCTCGTTCATCATCGCCCTGTTTAAGCAGGCAAAGCGAGAATTCATAGAGCACTTGATAGTTCTCAGGATACTCCTCAGAAACTTGTTGCAATATCTTATGTGCCTTTGACAATTGCCCTTGTTCTCGCAAAATGAGACCCTTGCCTACCTTTGCATCGGCATTGTTTTCATCAGCCTGTAGAATTTTATCGAACACCGATGCTGCAAGGCCATAGTTCTTGGGTGCTTCGTAGTAGATATATGATGTACCTAGTATCATTGACAGATGTAGACGTGTGTTTGGAAGCTGAACGAGGTATTGGGCCTCCATCTTCTTCACAGCGGCAAGACCTTTCTGTGCGATATCTGCAGCAGTTTCATACTCCCTGCTCTCTAAATAGAATTCTCCAACGATCCTGAATGAAAGAACATCCAAGGAATCAAGATCGAAACCGTCCGAGAAATATTCCAAAACAGAAGACTCGGGCCACAATTCATACGCTACATTCTTAGCTTTCTTGGGATCACCCTTTTTCTTTCTTTTTTCTTTTGATGCCTTGGCCTGTGAGTTCTTCTTTTCATCCCTACTCTGCTTCTGCTTCTCATGAGAGTCCATCAGGGGTTCGTCGTCGTTTTGACTTGCGGGCGATTGCTCTGTTTTTAGTTCGTTGCCGCTGCTGATAGGAAATGGCGACAGCTTAGAATGCAGGAAACCCTGCAAAACTTTTGACGTACTTTCGTTAGGAAACTTCTCGATGTAGCTGTCGAGATCATCTAAAGGCATGTCACTGAAAGTTTTAGGGTCTAGCCAATTTATGCCTAGCGTCCATGCTTTGGGCACATTAGCGCCGATGACCATAATTCCACTAACAAGTTCTTTTAGCTTTGAAGTATACTTCTTCCTTGTTTCTTTATCAGACAATGGCGTGACTTTCAACACTTCCAGGTAGTGGTCTAAAAGGCTTTTCTCAGCTAACCGTCTGTCCTGACTAACGACAGCATAATTCAGTAAGTCTTCATAAAGACCTGGTAGCTTGCTGGATATCAGAATTCCAAAAAGTGTTTTTTGTTTTTCAGCTTTCGAGATATCGATTCGGCGCTTCAGTGCCTTGATGGCCATTTCTTCCTTTTGTGAGACCATGGTAATCAGACGTTTAGTAATAGTGAGAGCATCAACCATGGAGCCTTTAAGAAAGTCATGAATGGGTGACCCAGGAAGCTGAAGCTCCAAAAACTTCTGTTGTATGTCTTTTGGAATGTCACTTTTTTTGAAGTCACCTTGAGCAGTAATGAAGGCTGAACGGGCTGTTGGCAGATCGTCAATGCTTTCACAGCATTTAGAGAGGCCAATCAGTGCCGTAAGATACCCATCCCAGTCCTTGGATCTCTTGTAAAGATCCAGTAAGCCTTTCCAAGGTAAAGACTGTGTAGGCTTAATTGCGATTGCTTGTTTGTAGCAATGGGCCGAATCAGCGAACTGATCTGTGAGACTGAGCGTCTTTCCTCTCAAGAGCAAAGCATTGTAATTATCAGGCTCTTCTTCCAATACATCACTTAAAAAATCCAATGCATTTTCATAGTTTTCTGCGAGAATCGCATCTCTAGCCGCTCTAAGAGAAGCTTTAATGAAGCTCATGTCGGTTGTACAAGACGTAGATGGCTATGATGGGATGTGAGAAGAGTATGTATGTTGGGTTGTCAAGGCAACGCTATGCCCGCTTTTTGTAGGATCTTGGAGATGGCTACCGGCACGAACCTGGATGTATACTAGATGTACATGAAGTATCAGTATGGGGATTGGTTTGGAATATCAAATTTGTTGAGAACGTATGTTCTGTCCATTGTTGCTGCTTAGATTGTGGTTAGAAGGGTGGCTACTATACGAGTTTGATTTAGCAGTCATAGTAGAAAAAGCCATTAGTAAACAATTCAAGAAAAGAATAACGAACCAGTAATTGTCACAATCAGTCTGTATCTGAAAGTGCCGAAGAGCAGCCTATACTGCGTAATTAGATTCCTGACCTGATTAGCGGCCATCCCGCTCTGGACTAGCTTGACTAGCTACAAACAGAAATCTAAAGCACCAGTGACCGCACTTAGCGACATCAGTGCTTGTCAAAAGCACCAGACTGGAAGCCTGGATCGCAGGGATTCATAAATTTTACATTTTCTTATTAGATGATTACTTGTGTGTGTCATTTAGCTCCTGTTCTGGTGGATTGTGGTGAGCTGCTACTGTTATCAATAATTTCCTGTTTGGGTACTGGCATAAACCAGCACGCCATCTCCGTCTTATCTAAAGGCTATAGAGTAAAGTTGAGTGAAAGAAAACCCGAACAACAGGGAATATGACAGTCTAAAATCAAGTCCCGTGTCTTGATAATGTGATGTGTTTATTTCCTGCGTGTGTTCCAGCATGTTCTGACTACAGCTAGATTATACATGGCTGGAATGTACTCACTGTCACCACAACTCTCAATCAGAACCAAAGAGTATCATGTGATGAAGTATGAAGATATGATTAGTACAGTTAGGAATAGCTGGGGTTGCCCACGGATTGGTGTGGTCAAGTGGTATAGGCTGGATATAGCAATTGAAACCTGCTAGTTAGGAGTCACATGGCACCATCAGATGACTGCTCTTGAATGTGACTTGTAGACTGAGTAGTTTTGTTTGATGGTTCCGGGTTTTTTTGGACGAGCAAGGGGTGCTGTCAGGGATATTGAAGGGAGTGTGGGCGAGGAAACGTGGTAAAGCTTGGATGGGGAGATCTTGCTGCAATTGTCGCTGAAAGCACAGGCGTAGCTGATGGCCGATAAAGTGGTATATTGTTTGACATTTAAGAAAACAGATGATAAAGGTGACCAAGCGACCTGCCAGGATTAGTTCTGAAAGAAAGTGGTCAAAAGATAGCCAAGAACTGTAACCAAGAAGAGGTGCTAACGAAACCCCAGGCCTTCCACTAGTCTAGGAATCGGCAACCTAGTTACGAAAAAGTAAGCCGATGAGTGGGATCACACGACCGATTTTGACATTCACATGGGAACTGATAGCGAATACGCAGATAGATGAAAGGAGAGCCGGCATGAAGCAGAAATGAAGCAGATTGAAAAAGAAATCCAAGTTGATGGTGGCATTGAAGAGCCAGGTGCGTCAAGAAATAGCGGCTGATTCGGCTAGTACGGAGATAAACAAACGAAGATAGATAACAAAAGAAAGTTGATAATGAAGATCAAAGAAACAAACTACAGAAATGAAGGCTAGATATTGTGGTCTTATAGAGACCACGAACATGAATGGCTAAATCAGTTGCTGGCACACGCTATGGTCATAAGCCAAACAGTGAAGAACATCACTGATCGAGCCTAGCATGGCAGAACCAGCAGACCAGATGGTCCACAGCCAACCGTACAGTATTTATACAAATTCCAACTACTCTAAATAAGATGAAATTATGAAGCGATTTGACTTTCTCAATTTAATGCCAATTGGCCATCTGTTCACAGCGGTGTCTCTATGTCCTATCTATGATGAAGAGACACAGCCGTGCACACCGGAGGGAGCCGTTGACGGCACCAGAGCAGCCAGCCCGGTTCTACAGGAAGGCGACATGTCGCATTGGTCGTACACCTGTTAAGTACGTTTTCAGCTGCTCATCTGGTTTTATTCCTAAAACTTTTCCTAAAACTCTACTTTGTTCACCCTGGCAACCAACCCCTACGACCGGCCTCCCCGTCACCTCCTTTATATAACCCTGACTCCTCCCAACTTCGCCATCGCCATCCATTATCGTGCACTTCCAAACAAACTGATCGGCAACTAGAAGGCTGTTTGGTTTTGGCAGTTAAAGTCTGTGGATTTCATTAGTTGATAGCAAGGCGAGATTTAGTTGCACGGTAGTTTCTCACTGTATTTTGGCGTAGTACTTTGAAATTCTTGGTTCTTTATCTCCAGCTAGCTTATTCATAAGCGGAGGTGCTGTGCTGAGTCGACTCCTCCTAATAATCTAGCCGCCAGCAGATATCGAAACCACCAACTTTTATATTTATTCAGACCTGAGTTCGGCCTTGACTTTTTCACATGTCTTACGACTACTCGAAACTGAGCAAGCTCAACCAGATCGTCCAGGTAAGTTGCATTTGATGTAGAAGCCGGTGGTGATTAGGGCATTGAGAACAGCCAACTAACTCTTACTATTCAGAACTTCTTTCCAAAAACTGTACAGGTGATTGCAGGATCTCGTATAAGTGCACCGGTTGCATACAGCAAGTCTTCAAATCAACCCAAAATCAACAAATGGGTGAGTACCGATCCAATACCCGCGAATATGACATGGTTTGATGCTAACTTGGACAGTTTAACCTTGAGATCGAGGAAATTGACTTATTCCGGGATGAATTGAAGCCATGGAGGAGCCTGGATGTTTCCAATGTTTCTAATGAAAGTGTTCCGCCATTGGTAGTGGAGACCTATCTGGATCTACGCCAGCTTAGTAACCAGCAGATTCCGATTCTCGTTGATAAAGGCAAATCATGTAATGCTACTAAGGGTGCAAGAAAAAACGAAATCGTGTTAGAACGATGGATTGTTGAGTTGGTACCTTCTCCTTATACTAATGAACAAGGTCCCGATATACCCATAATCTACAAGCAGGCCATTTTGATTCTCCGGTCTCTTTACACTTATACAAGGCTAATGCCTTGTTGGACTCTTAGAAGGAAACTCGTTCAGTCTAAGCTTAACATATCCCCTTTGTCAATTGGGTGCCGGGTGTTAAACGGCCATGATCGCATCAGTTCTCGTGGTCGAGTTGGTTTGACCAAAAATATCACCGAGACAGACAACCCCCATTTAGACTCATTTGCATTTCATGACATTGAAACTCCAATAGGCCTTATAAGGCTTACAGTTTCGTATCGAACAAATTGTGACTTTCGCATTTCCGATTCGGAGGCACTATTAAGTACTCACTTTTTGGATCTGGACGGCCGCAAAAACTCTTATGGTCAAACGGATTCCACTGACCGATCATCCAACAGCATTGAAACTGAATCCTATCCTTACAGCGCAAAAGGTGATAGCGTTCTCAGCGGGAGCATGAACACCCCGGCCGAGCCACCTATAAGCGCATATCGTCCGGCTTCTTTGCGATCAGGAAGTTCTGAAGGCACTTCAATGACGCAACAAGCTCTTAATCAAAGGAGAAATAGTGCAAGATCTCCAGATTCTCCACGTCCTGTAGCCGGTCGTTCAAAAAGCCCGCAACATGCAATAGGTGCATCTGCAGCTCTTACTACAGGCAAACCATCGGTATCGTTCATTCAACCTTTCAAAAGTCCATCACTGTCAGAATCGCCGAACGAAAGCTCAAGCTCTCCTCGGGTGTCTTCATTTTCAAGAAATGCCTCTAATAGTTCTTTAGCAGCATTGAGAATTCCTATCAGTCAAGCTTCTCAGAGCCCTGGAAAGAGCGGAATTACAGGAAGTTTTGCTGAAAATGCAATTTCTTCTTCAAGCTCATCTTCTGCTCGAGGAGATTCACCCGTTAGAAGATATTCCAGCAGTTTCAGCCAACGAAATCAATGGAAACGAGCAGGATCCATGAGCAGCTCCAAGTCTAGGCCAAGTTCGTTTTTGGGTGATCCATCATCTGTCGGAAGTAATTCTTCTATTCCTCTGGAGCCAGGATCTGGCTTATACATCCCAAGCCAAGATTTGGGAGATTTTGTGAAAATGGTTGACTCAACGGCAGGTCTATTTGATCCAGGGCGAAGGAGTCTTAGCAGCAGCGGAGAAGCTGGGAACTCACGTGGACCTAGTGTTAGCCCACCTATTGATGATTTTGGTGACAAGGAGGTTTCTAGAGAGAAATCTGGAGGTAGTAGTGGCAGTGCATTGAGCAGATTCCAGCAATTGAAAAGCACACATGCAGCGCTGACAGAGAGTTTACAGAGCTCAGTATATGCTCCAAGACCAGAGTCTACTTCTCCTTATGCACGTGGCTCATATTCTGGAGGTGTAGGTTCATATGGAGCCACAAGTGCATCTGCCCATACACCTGTCATTCCATCTAGACTGAGCGAAGCAGTATCTATAGACGGTGACTATGTGGAACACAGCAGCAGATTAAAGGGCATTGAAATTGAATCACGAATATCAGGTGGATCCATTGGTAGCGATCCAATCAGTAGTTCTGCGAGAGTTGATCCAGTAGACATTGCTTTCACACAGCATCGATTAGGCAGTGCCTACCGCTCAAGAAGGAAGTCTTCTAGCGTATCAAGTCACAGAGCTTCTGGCGATACCTTTGATTCAGCTGAGCAGATTGTGTCCACCGCTCCTGCAGCGTCCAGAACGACGCGAAATGTCCGCAGCTCCCATACGCGCAACCGTTCAAGATCTCGGTTATCAATATCAGGACGCAATCGGTATCAAGATGATGACTTGGCTCATGAAGAAGATGATGACGACTTGCTGTTTGCTATGAGCGATATGCACTTGGTCAAGGAATTTGGTGGGGAAATGCCAAACTCAGGGGATCCTTCATACATTTGATGAATATATAGGCTGAGAATAAATCAATTTTTTTTTTAAATTTAGTTTGGAGTTCAAAAAAAATCAATAAGAGAAGTTCAAAAAAAATGACGTTACCAGCAGGATTCGAACCTGCGCGGGCAGAACCCACTTCCTTAGCAGGGAAGCGCCTTAACCACTCGGCCATAGTAACTATGAGAGATGAAAAATTATTAATGCAGAGAGTGTTATAGTGCTACACAACATAGTCCGGGTAATTGCCCAAAAAGGAAAATGAGTAATATTACGATATGGGGTATAATCACATCTTATATACTACTGAAATATACTTCAGCAAGAAATGTAAAACGATTTGGTAGCAGAGAATGTAAAAAACTGAATAAAAGGGATATATCAAGTCGGAAGTGAATATAGAATTGAACAAGCAATATATCTGTTTTGAATTTGTTTTCAACGATCATAGAGTTTGGCTTAAATACAGCTTCGTGGTGGTACCAATGTTAGCAGTCCACTTTACTACTAACTCGTTTATGAACGTCCACGACCTGAATATCATTATTGTATCATTTAGGTGTTTTGCGACAATAAATTGTACTGCTATTGTATGCTCTTTAACTGCAAAATAGTGCATAGACGTAAATAAATGACGTAGTAGTAATTGCCAAATGCTGATGAAGGTATTTCATGATGCCTATATTATACACTTTTTTTGTGACAGAGATCGATTTTCCTCTTGCTCATTAGCAGCTAAAAAAACTAAACATTTTGTTTTACTAAAAGAGAATCAATGATCGTCTACATGCCGTGTAGGTAGATTGCGACTACATATTCTACAGTGTATTCTATGATCGATAGTTGATAATGCTCGGACATCACTTCTAGTAGAGATCTCTCACCTTCAGTAGCAATTCTCGCTATGAGCTTATAACTTACCAGTGTTCAAATTGAGCAAAACTATTGCTGAAACTCTGAGAAATCTTATGCTATTTTTGCTTTTCCAATAAATATATAATATGTACGAAGAGAGCTTGATATATATGACACACTGCTGACATATGAAATCTAGTAAGTAACAATATCAAGCTCACTGGAATCACTCGAAAGTGCCTGTTTCATTGACCATGCTTTTCTCATGCGTGTCAAAACAAATCCAGCTGATCCAGAACCCAGCTGGGCCAAAATGCGAAAAAAAGTTTCTACTTTCAAACGATGATCCTGCTTCAGGCTATTGTAACCGGCTACAAGCATTGGCCATTGTAGAAGAAACAGGCATTGGGGGTTTTTTAATGACACGCCATCCAACACTACCATTAGCGCGATAATGTCTCTGAGTGCGGATTGAACAACATCACTTTCTCGCTTTATGCCAAGACATTTGGTGAAGAGATGAATGATAGCAGCTAGAGTATAAGCTCGATGAGATAAATCATACCAGGAGCATGCGATTTCTTGGTCGCTGTGTGTTTTGATAAGCTCTACAGCACTTGATGGTAGTTGGCGAGAGGCCGTGCCACGAGAACCCGTTTTGGGGTGAAAAGGATGCCCTTCAGGTATGATTCCTTCCCTACATACCATTTCAAAATTCAACTGATTATGAAGATTCCCAAGCAACTTTGAGGCTTGAGAATATTCGTGGCTAGTCTCCATTTGACTAAGCTTGATGAGATCTTTTAGCAAAGAAAGCAGGTCGACTGAGTATCCATGGAAAAGACTAAAACCATTTTCAAGAATCAAATTAGCCTGTTTGAGAGATAGTTCTTCAAATTCATCATATGGCCTCAACACAAGATCTAATTCTTCTCCAGTTCTGAGAGTACCACCACTGGAAGATGACAAGGCTGCCAAAATCTCGATACTTGAAAACCAGCACCTGCAAGTCGCCATAGTCACTGAACGCCATTCATGAGATCTATAGGAGTACTTCAGCAAGAGATCGCGTGCTCCCGACAAATGTGCTCTCCATTTTTGAACTTTACTTGAAGCATTATCTGTTGTAAGAACAAGTATAGTAAGCAGAATGGAATCCATTTTGGTCATAAGATTTTGGTCCATATCTTTGCTAAGCTCGCCTAGACAACTGTTCAGATAAGATACATAGCTATCTTCGTCTTCTTGTAGAGTTGTTTTTCTAAAAGACATTCTGGCTCCGCCTGCCAGCATTGCATATAATAAATAAAATGATTCCCGAGCATATTGTAATAGGAGATCACGTAGAGGATTGATTTCTTGACCATCGACATAAGCAGTATATGGGAGCATGATCTGTGAGAAATTGTAGTAGAATTCCTTTAGATAGAACAGGTGCTGACCCTTCAGCTTGAGATAACCCAATGGCAAATCCCTCTGTATCTGGCTGTCAGGTGACAAAGTACTGATAGTAATTGTATCATCATTTTCAAATGAGTTTGCCCCTCTGCGCTTATCCCATGAGCCTAGTTCATCCAATTTGGAATTGACAATCTCGGTCAAATTGTTTGCCAACAACGAAGCATCGTCTAACCAGTCGAGCTCTGCTATCGGAGTTGATGAAGATGTTAAAGAAAATGGAGTATTGTCTCGAATAAGAGGTGTAGGAAAATTATGCTGCGGACGGAAAAGAGGCATTTCTACTTCCTTTGTAGGGCCCTGATCTCTCACAAGCACCGAGGAAAGAGGCCTAGCAGCAGCCGATGAGTCGACCACAGCTACGCCCTCTTCCAAAGAAGCCTCATTGGTATTCAGCGTCCTATTTCCAGATAGTATACTGCTACTGCTTATACTATTTTCGGCATCCTGGTCGTTTTCGGCGGATGGCTCAGCCCCTGAGCAAGTACGATTCAACATTTCCCGCTCTAGACCGTCTTCCGTCGTCCCTATCGACTGACCTTTGAACATGCGATACGAGCGGGGTTTTCTAGACCGAACTTCATACAAGCATTGCTTCCCTAGTCTATGGCAGAGCCAGCAGGCGGGTTTTTGCTCGTCGCACTGATATTGAGTCAGCTTACGTCCATATCAGACAGACCCGATAGCCGCCGAGGTCTCTCTCCAAACTTACCTTCTTTTTACGCCGTTTGCATTCCTTACATCCGTTTTTGCTATATTTCCGATTACTAACGTTGGCCATGCTAATACATGTAAAAGCCAGGGCGACCGCTATACGTGGTCTGGCTGCTTTGAGCGGATTTGTTGTGGGAAGTCTGGAGGATGACAAGATATCGAGACCTGGGAATTGGGCTATTGGCCTGAAAAGCAAGCTAAGAAAATGAGCCAAGAAAACCTTCAAGATTTTTGAATAGTGGAATGATTCTCAAATGTAAGTCGAATGATTTATTAGAGGGTTTCATCGGTCGGTTTGCCAGGTGTGATGACATCTTTGGCGGTTATGAGACACTATATTACGAGGAGACATGATGTGAAAAGCGATTATCGGCACTGCAAAAAAAATAATAAACATAATTTAATAATCAGCTAAGTTGTCAATATGCTAGCCATTTATGACGAGATGGCGCTGATGTGCCTACTCTGTAAATGCAGCACCATGGCTGCTGCGATAAGCGCGGTTCGAGATAAGCCAGATTAGGAAACGGAACTGTTACCGCATGTGGCATGGTAGCACAGTAGTATATTTAAAACACTGCACTTAGCAGTTAATATCCGTGTAAAAATATGACAGTTTAATCTTCTTCTTCTCCTTTGAGAATCATCAAAGAAATGATGCTATCTGCGACCTGAGCAGCGACAATGGAGGTGATTTCGGCAGCAGTGTCGAAGGGGGGTGCAACCTCAACGACATCACCTCCAACAACATTGAGACCTTCAAGTCCATCGAGGACACTGAGAAGCTCTCGAGAAGTCCATCCACCAGGTTCAACAGTACCTGAGGCTGGGGCCGTAGATGGGTCCATAGAATCAACGTCGACAGTGATGTATACTGCAGAATCACCAACTCTGTCCTTGATCTTTTTGATGACACCATCAATACCGATCTTGTCAATGTCTCGAGCAAGAACTCGATCAAAGCCACATTCGATATCATGTTCAACATCTTTCTTGCCAGGATATGGTCCTCGGATAGCGGCGTGGATACAGGTGTCACTAAGCAATCCCTTCTCATGGGCCCAGTGAAGATAAGTACCGTGATTCAAGCTCTGGTATTCGGTGACATTGCCACCAAAGTAGTAAGGATTCCAAGTATCCAAGTGGGAGTCAAAGTGGATGACAGAAATCTTGCCCCAATTTTCGTAGGCAGCCTTGATGGCAGGAAGAGTGATTGTGTGGTCACCTCCTAGAGTGAAAATCTTTGGATGTTTGGCCTTATTATTTTTGGTCACAGCATGCTTTCCCGCAGCTCGATTGGCTCGGTAGATCTGGTCAATGGCAATTCTATTGTCAAGGGGAGTGACGGGGGGATTACCACAATCAACAATTTTTGCCCAATTCTTATAAGGATTGAAATCTTCCTTATACACTGAGTAAGCAGGAGCTAATCTTCGAGATCCAAGACGAATACCAGAAGGACCGAATCTAGCTCCAGGTCGGTATGACACACCAGAATCGAAAGGAGCACCGATGACGGCAATATCATAGGCCTCTTCCTCAAAAGTTTCTGAATCGAAACAGCTGACAAGAGGAAGATGAGCAAAGGTGTCAATATATCCGAATTCACCTCCTCGGTAGAGAACGGCAGATCCATTGAGATCTCGCAGATCGTCGGGATCAGGGTACTCATACTCGTCGTTTATAGTCAAAGCATGAAGGGAATCAGGCAAAGGCAAAGCTTCATGTTTATCCTTGGAAACGGACATAGCACCAGGAATGTTCAAGAAATCGCCATAGTACGTGTCAAGGAATGACTTTTTAGGTCCATCGACTGATTTAGTCTTGGCCTTGCCTGAAGTTTTAACATCGGCACAGTCGCAGTTCAGGACCAATTGCTCAGAAATAGAGAAAGCATCGGCAGCAACCAAAAAGCTAGCAAGAGTGAGGAGAGCAGAAGAAATTTTCATGGTGTATATTGAAAAGAGAGTCAGGAAAGACAATGAGGCATCGGTAAGGAGCGGATCTTTGTATTTATAGTCCACTGGATTAGCATTTGCGTCGGCTTTTCAATTTCACTTGCTGTCGCGATATCTACTGATTATTTTTTTATCAAGTACGGTATCTAGGGCTGAGTCCGGAACGAAGAAATGCGCCAAGTGAATGATGTTGATAAATCCCGACACTTGTCGGAATTTCGTGAGGCGCAAAATTAACATTTGCGACGGAACCAGCTAAGGATATTTCACCTCAGCCAGACTTGTCTAGCTGACTGTTGCTAAGTTAGTAAATCGGCGACAAGTTTCATAAAACGAATTATTAATATAAGAAGAGTGTCCAAAATTCCCAAAATGATAAGATATTGTTTAACCCTGTTTGTTGAGCAGATAGTATGTTGATGTGAAGTCGTTCTTGCTCGTCGGCTTTCTGCTTCTGTGACGGCATTTCAGATTTGAGTTCCGATTTGGCGGTCAGGCTTCTGATATCACTGGAGTGAGGTTGAATTTCCGCCCTCGAAGTGTATTCCAAAACCAAGTTATAATCATATGATTATCTTTGTATGATGCACGATGAATTCGTAATGTATTATTGCGAATTGAATTTCCTGTAACATCTCATGCGGGCGAATTAATTTGTTCTTCCAGATAAAATGTAGCGAACAGGATTGAGGTCTCCCTATCGCAATCGGAAGCTGAAGATATCCATCGAGAATATATTTCATGCCGCCAAAGAAGTTAGATGCATCCAATCTTGTTTTCTGTGTAGATGACTCAAGCTTCAATTTGATAACAATCTTTCATCTTAGATATTTGACAGCATTGGTTCGATATGCCTGAGATGTATTACCTGCTTTGTTGAAATATTCTGGCGCAATTTCAATTACTTAAAAAGGCAATCAGCTTGATTGATACCTTGAAAATAATCTGACGTCGCAAATATTGAGAAACTGACGCTTTGTTCTCAGTTTCACTAAAATATTATTAGAATATCTTGAAAAGTACATCTTTTGAGACAAAACTTCCATAATGGGCAGTAAGACTCGTCAATGCGAATTAGAAAATTCAGAAGATTTTTGAGATTTGATTACAACGATACTGATACACTTCACCATTCAGTCCACACAGTGCTTTGGCCAATGAAAATGCCATAAATGCTGCTATTGGTTTAGCGATCCGCCGCTTAACGACTGAGGGGGTGATATTTTTGTGAGATTTTTTACCTGAAAAAGTTCCATATCTTAGTACAAAATAAAATTAAACCAGTGATAAAAGGCTTTCAGTTATCATTAGTATCTCCTCTGTTTGTGCTGTTGCTTTTAGTTTTCTTCGGATGCTATTTTTCATATAAAATCTTATCAGTGGAGCCCTAACCCGTTATGTCGTATTTCGGAGGATAGCTCAAGATATCCATCTTGATTAGAGTGAGATCTTGATTTCCATCATGACTTTTTAGTAGGGGGCATATCGACCAAATGCCGCTTATCGCTAAAAGCCGCGTTGATAAGGGAAGCTGAAGCGCACACAAGAAGCCAGGGAGCAATGCGCACTATATATATTTGCATTATTTACCAGCAAGGTATGCCGATCTAACTTAATAACCTAAATTGAAATGGAACTGAAAGATTGGGCTCAGCGGCTCGAAGTTCCCCATGACGACGAGCATAAACTCTCGGTGCTTGAAAACCCCGACTTGGATCCTATGCCTCCTCACAGAAGAATCTGGGGAATCTGGTCTTTCTTTGGCTACTGGGGTGTACCAAATATCACCATCTGGACATGGAGTACTGGTTCTGCCATGCTATCTCTCGGCTTGAATATCGGTCATACTATGGGTGCACTGACTTTGGGGAATATCATCATCTGTACTTACACATGTTTGAATTCAACGCCAGGTTCAAGGTTCCACATTGGATACACAGTCTGCCAGCGTATGATCTTTGGGATTTATGGGTCCGGAATTGGTATACTTCTCAGAATTTTTTTGTCTATTGTATTCTATGGCTCACAATCTTGGCTAGGGGGGCTGGGATTCGTTGTTATGTTCTCAAGCTGGAGTAAAAGCTATCTGGATATGGCGGACACATTTCCTGCGAGCCTTGCAATGACAACTAGGGATTTTATTGGTTTTCTAATTTTTCAAATTGTTCAATATTTTTTCTTTCTTTTGAAACCTGAACAGATGAATTCCTACATCAACTTTTCATGTATCATCACTATGATCGCAATGATTGGTGTTTTCATAACCACGCTGGTAAAAAATGGGGGCCCAGGGCCAATTTATTACGAGAAAGTAACTTTGAGCCCTTTGAGAACTGGGTGGATGTGGCTTTACTCAATGACAATCTGGTACGGGGCTCTTTCGCCAGACGTTACAAACCAATCGGACTTTTCACGATTTGCATCAACTCCGAGAAAAATGTATATCGGAATCATATCTTCTGTTATGATTACTGGTACCATTGTTCCCCTAATGGGTCTATTATGCGCTTCTGCTACGTTAGAATTATATGGCTCAAGCATTTGGCTACCTACTGATATTTGCTTGCAGTGGATGACACGTGATTATTCTGCTGGTTCTCGAGCAGCTTCTTTTTTCTGTGGATTTGCATTCATGTCTTCTCAGCTTACCTTCAATGTCATGGCTAATGGTTTTGCTGGAGGGATGGATTTGGCCGGTGTTCTACCCAGGTATATCAACATCAGACGAGGTGCTATTATAACTGCCCTTCTTAGTTGGGTCACACAGCCATGGAATTTTTATAATTCTTCTTCAGTTTTTATTACTGTTATGTCTTCCTTTGGTGTCATAGTAACACCGATTATTGCTATTATCGTTGGAGATTTTCACATTATTCGAAAAGGTAAGATCCCAGTTTCTGACTTATTTTCTATAGAAAAAGATGGAACTTTCTACTTTACTAGAGGATTCAATTTTCGAGCGGTTGGAGTATGGATTTGTGGCTGGGCTCCTGCACTTCCAGGTCTAATTGACGCTGTTTCACCCATATCCTCGTTACCAGAGGGCATGAGAAACTTTTTTTACGGAAACGTCGTGTTCGGTTTTTTGTGCCCTCTTATTCTTTACGTCATAATTTGCAAGATATGGCCGCCTAAGAATTGTGGAGAAATTGATCCGGAGGATTACTTTGATTGCATGAATTCAGAGGAGCTTCTCAAACTCGGCATCGCTCCAAAATCTTTGACTATCCTTGAAGGAAACGAGATTGAGGAGATTGTTACTACATTATCAGATGCTGAAAAAATCAAAAGAGAAAGTATGACTGATGTATAGTTTTAGTTTTTAGAGATATGTATGGGTAGGATAATATAGCTGAATATTTATAAACCTTAGCTTCCAGCTCATTGCTATACAACAACTGGCGATTATATAAAATAGAAAAATTTCCAGAATTGGTGCTGCAATTTCTGAAGATTTATGCGAATAATTGATACGTGATAAGAGTAAGAATAATCGAAGGAGTTCATTGTCTAGGAAGACTAATAACATTTTAGAAAATCTGCTAATTGCATATCATTTGGTAATAAACATTATTATTATTATTCAAATACTTCAAAATTTAAAAAGAAACTCGATATTTTGACAGTTAGAAAAAACTGCCGAGAATATAAGTATTTCGTCCAACAGATGTCCAAGAAGTACTGTTGTAGCTAAAGATGATTTGCCCACCCATTCATAGAAAAAGTATTATAAGGCAGACCACGGGACTGAACCATAATAGACGAGCAGCACGGGATTCGGGAAACTGGAAAATTTCAGCGAGTGGCTGCCAATCTCAAGAGTCATTGGATCGGTTGTGCTTGCCTCATTGACTGATTGCGTCGGAAGTTCGTGAGGCTCTCCAACGTCGCAATTGAATCTTTTTCCGTCGGAATTTTCAACTTGGCTTACCAGTCTGAATTCCCCTAGAACTCTGATTGATATTTGCCTAGAGAACAGCTGACATATTCATTTGTCTGGATCAGACTTCTTCTTCTCAGAGTTTACTTGGATACGAATAAGATGGGCAAATTGTTACGAGAACCGGTGCCTGACAAAGTCGTGTAATTCTTAACCACTAGAATCAGATGGGGGAAATATTTGCTTTTTCCTTGGTACTCCCAAAATAGTTATCAGCCAATAAAGCCGCTTGGGCTTATCTGCAGGCTGATTGTGAATCCAGCCCGATCAGGCCCGAGCAAATCCAACCTTTAAAAGGGTTCCTTAAGTCATGATTGTCACTCACAGGTATTTGGAGCCAAACCAGTCAGAAATGTCGGAGGTAAACGAATCAACCGGTCTGCTTCCAGGCTCTAACAAGTCGCCGGCTACTAATGGCGTTACTGAGTCGCAATATGCTGCTGTAGAGGAAGTTCGGGAAGTCGTCGACATCAACGCTTGGAGCGAGCTTTCGCAAATTGTATGGAGCTCACTTCCAATGATTGTCACCTTCTTCTTACAATATTCCCTGACTCTAGTATCTATTTGGTCTGTTGGTCATCTTGGAAAGACGGAGCTAGCAGCGGTATCATTGGCTACCATGACATTCAATGTCTCTGTCAGTGTTTTCAATGGTATGGCAACTTGCCTTGATACCTTTTGCGCTCAAGCTTATGGTGCCAAAAAATATGACCTAGTAGGTGTATATTTTCAGCGTTGTTCTGCCATGATCTTGATGTGCTCAATTCCATTGATTGTTTTCTGGTGCTTCTCATATCATGTATTTGCACTGCTGGTGACTGATCTTCAGCTTGCAGTACTTGCTCAGCAATTTTTGAGAATCATGGCCTGTGGAACCCCTGGATACATCATGTTTGAGACAGGAAAGCGATTTCTTCAAGCGCAGAACATCTTTGTTGGCGGCCAGTACTGTTTATTTATTTGCGCTCCCCTGAACTTTGTTTTAAATTATACTCTCGTCTGGAACAAAACCGTTGGTATCGGATTTGCTGGAGCACCCCTTGCTACTGCAATTTCATACTGGTTAATGAGCATATTGTTGCTCTGTTATGCAGTGTTCGTCAATGGGAAAGATTGCTGGTATGGCCTTCAGATCCGAGAAGCTTTCAGAGGCTGGGGACCTATGATGAAACTGGCTCTCAATGGTACAGCAATGATGCTGTCAGAATTCGTTGCATTTGAAATCCTTACTCTTAGTGTTTCGAGACTAGGCACAACAGCTTTGGCCGCACAAAGTGTTGTATCATCCGTTGCGACACTAGCTTTCCAGATACCGTTTGGTGTTTCAGTTGCAAGTTCCACAAGAATTGCCAATTATGTCGGTGCTGGGCTCGATCATGGTGCTAAGGTAGCAAATAACGTCACTCTTTTGCTTGCTGGTTTGGTCGGATTTCTCAATTTCTTGTGGATTTTTGTGTTCAGACGAGCCATTTCATCTTCTTTTACAGACGAAGTCGATGTGATTTCTTTGGCTTCCACGGTTTTTGGAATTCTTGCTCTAAATCAGCTTTTTGATAGCCCAAACATTATCCTCGCTGGTGTACTCAGAGGTCAAGGACGTCAGCATATTGGATCTGCCCTTAATCTTTTTGCGTACTATGTTGTGGCAGTTCCTTTGGCATTATACATGGCCTTCAGTCTTGCCTGGCATTTAGTCGGTCTCTGGGTTGGCTTGGGTGTTGGAATCATCTTATTAGCATTAGCAGAAGGATATTTTGTTATCTTCCGCTCCAATTGGAAAGAAATTATGAAAGATGCAGAATCACGTAATGAAATTTCATAGAAACGGATAAATATATGTAAACGTGTTGACTATCCCTCAGAGATCACAGGAAACTTAAGCTAGATCTTTCACCACTACCAACAGTGCTACAATAGAATGGCACGAGCTGCTTCTAATCACATCTTAATTTACATATCGCAAAGTTGTCGAAGTGAGGCGTACACTTCGCAACTTAATTTCTCCTCTCAGTAGATTGACTGTTCAGTATGGATCATATCATCACCTGGGGACAAACTGAATACAGTTCTTAAGCTCTGGGCACCCTGCTAGTTTTTTACTTGACTTTTAATCTATCGAGTCCATCAACTTCATGAAGCTTTTGCTCTTGATATGGACTTTCATTCGTAAAAAACAGGCTATTATTATTTCTGAATCGGATTCCAAAAACGAATCAGATAAATGCACAATCATCTCAAAACTAATATGCAAAATAGAAGACCTAGATAAATATTAGAGAAAAAAGTACAAGAAATACTGAGATATATGCGAAAAAAATAATGTTGAAAACGATCATTAAAAAAAATTGCACCATCTGGGGTTCGAACCCAGGACCTTCCCGGAATTTGCTGACGCTGTAAACGGAACGTGATAACCAACTACACCAATCGTGCACTTAGACGTAAAAATCTTTTTGTCAAAACATTATATATGAATAAAACAAGAACTCTCAACAAAAATGCCATTTTAGCCGGAAAATGGTGGGTGACCATCTGAGTATGAGATCGTGACATAAGAGAAAGTCGTGAATATAGGCGGTTTTGACACAGCCACCACGATACCTCAATATGAAGATAAAATGACAGTGACGAGTATTTCTGTGATGAGTAGGGGTCCTCTGATCATTCGGAAAATCAAGTTGAGAAGTACCGTTGCATTGAAGTTAATAAACGATTTAGTAGTAGTGAGAAGTACCGTAATAGTGCTACACCACCCAAGTTGGGTATGGAGAAATCACACTCTTGTCTTCTGCTACAAAATACAGACGTTAATAAACGGTTCAGAAGAAATACCTTATTAGCACAGTATAGATAGCGCATAGTGATATTGTGCATAGACGTTAATAAACGATTTAGTGGTATTAGCACAGTAGTGATATTTAGCTAGAGCATAGACGTTAATTACGTTAATAAGTGCATAGACGCTAATAAGCGATTTAGTAGTAGACGTTGATAAATGATTTAGTAGTAGTAGCAGTAACCAGAAAATTAGTAGAAAACCAGAAAATTAATCATCAAATCAGTGTATGGAAGCCCCGTAATTGAAAAATATCCATCTGAAGCACTTCCGGCGATGTCACTGACATCTTGAGTAGCTTAAGAGATTTGCTTTCTAAAAAAAGCTAAAGGAGGGGGGCTGCCTAGCGTTCAAGAAAGCCGAGAGCACATCCAATTGGATTGAGATGCATTATATAGATACGATGTTATCTTTAAGGGATCTGGAGCGACAAGTACACGAAAGGCAGGCCCTCTCTTGATCCTATTAGTTTACGTTATTCTTTATTAGTCTACCATCACGTCGTTTCAGGCCCCGATTCGATCTCTTATTCGCACCTATTGTTCTATCACCTTTCATCAACAAATTTGTACTAAAAAGCAGAAACTGCAAATATCGGTAAATCGTTTAATACTCCTACCGTCTAAATAAACTATTACGTTGCATTACAGCAGCCATAAATGCTATTCACTCTCAGATCTTCTGATCCCGAGACCCCTTAGATGCTTAAAGTGGTCCTAGCGTAGAGGGTAATAATATGACCCCGACAACCCTTCAATTGAGAAACACATACTTGAGACATCATCGCCATTTAGAGAAGACAATCTTTTGAAAACCGGTTTGATTGTAAGTAGTTTGCAATTTTGTTTACAGATTCTCCTACCTGATCTTTTGTGATTCATGAGGGCTTATAAAAGGATACTAAGGGCATGAATTAGAGCATAGTCGTACTAAGCTTTACATAACTGACAGCACAGAAATATCACAAGAGGGAATCAAGTTAGGAATAGAAAATAAACCGACTCAGTCCAAGAATAACCAACAGGGGAATGGGACAGTGCATTTCATTTATAAAGTCTCTGCTATAAATATACAAGCAATGACCAGTCACCATTCTACACACCAGCGTGATAGCCAACAAAAGAAAGGAAGTATTTCAAGACTCATAGAACCCAGGCAGTCATCTTTTTCAAGGGGCAAAAGAAATGGTTCTTATCATGACATATATGAAAAGAGTCCGGGGAAGCCGCAAAATGACCTGTCAACTAGCAGGGCCCAAAATGAGTTCTCAGGCAATTCGAAAAAGAATAGATTCTTATTTCAATCACAAACGGATTTGAGCGATGAATCTGATATTTCTGAATCAATCAAACATATGGACCTACGTGGCGAAGTTGTGGACATTTTGGATGAAGCAACTGTGGAGTTGACGGAAATCATGGCAAGATTGCGAATCTATATTCGTGAAAATTCGAAAAATAATAAGAGAAATGAAAATGGTATGCTTGAAATGAAGGAAGCAATCAACTCTATTCAAAAGGCGGTTACTCAATCGAGTAAGAACGTTTTGGACAATACCAGGATAATTAATGGCATGGTCAAGGCCATCGATCGACAGAACGATTTTGGTGAAAAGCTATTGAAATCAATAGATTACAACTCGACTCTTTCGGTTACAAGCAATAATCTTATAAACCAGCAGCAAAAAATGATTGAAGATCTGCAAAAGGATGTTGCAGAACAAAGACGGACTATCCAAGAATTGCAAACTAGCCGGGATGAACAAAGAAAATTTTTGGCTGAACAGGAAAAATATCTCAGCAAA
Source organism: Zygoascus hellenicus (assembly GCA_030564625.1). Taxonomy (NCBI): domain Eukaryota; kingdom Fungi; phylum Ascomycota; class Dipodascomycetes; order Dipodascales; family Trichomonascaceae; genus Zygoascus; species Zygoascus hellenicus. Next base: position 104,243 of record JAJLWE010000014.1, read on the forward strand.
CAACAAGCAGGCCAACAGGATCTCTCTGAGCTGGAAAAGGGAGTAGCGGAGGGGGAATCAGTGACTCCTTTGGAACCACCATTAACTTCCTCAATACTGCAAGAACTGCACAGGATACGAGCATCGGAGAAAATCCCGAAAATATCACAATCATGGATGGGGGATAGTCCTGAACAGAAAGAAGAAACGAACACTGTAAGTTCACAGAACGAAACCACCAAGGCACATGGCCGTTCTTTTGATCAGAAGAGAACTGAGACTCTGTCTCTTAACGTAAACCATGCAATTCGAGATGTATTTGCAAAGGTAGCTTTACAGCAAAAGGCTTTATTGGACCAGGAGAAATCTCTTTCTAAAACGGCTGATGGGCATTCAATGGTCATGTCAAATACGTCATCAAAGGAGCAAACGCGGGAGCAAACGCTCGTGGATAAAAAAACAGACGATTACGGAGAATATTCTGACGATAAAATAAAATCAGAGAGTTCTTCGTCATCAGACAGAACTAGCGAGCTACAAGTAGTTCAAGAGAGTTCGGCTGCCGAAAATGTCGAACCATCTGAGATATCCTCGTTGCGAGAAAAGTTATCATCACATAATCTGATGGAGGGAGTCGAAGGTTCTGATTTTAATGGCAGTGAAAGTGAAGCCAGGTCTGAGGTTTCTTCAAATGAAGAAACAGTGAACAAAATACATGAAGACATAGAGAGTGGTACAGGCGTTCTCAAAGAAGATAACGAGCCTACTGTGCCACTAGGCGAGAAAATTGTACGCGCGAGAAAAAGAGCGTATTCTCGTGATAGTAATGACTCCCATGACTCAGGATATAATACGGATGGACTGGCCAAAAATGTGTATCTGCCCCGCAGTGGTACTGTGAACTCATACGCGCATTATTCAGAACCTGATGTTTACTCAGAGAAAGATCTGGATCAGAGGATACAAGGGACACGTTCTGACTCTGATGAGTACCTCCCGTCAGATGAAGACGATCTGCCAACGGAAGGGAGGAATTCACCCAAACTATTTTCAGTACAGAATGGTGATGATAGAACAAAAGGTGTGAAGCAGGTTACTCTCCAGCAAACGAAGTCATCAGATGCAGATTCCGGAAAATCGAGGTCTGAAGATGAAAACCAAGCTACTACAAATTCTGTTGATCGCAGTGCTGATCTTGTGAATCGACCAAAGCAGACAAAAAGTACAACAGAGCCTGATAAAAATGCCCATGAAACAGACTCCATCAATCGATTGGTTGTTTTCCTTAGACCTTACAAATCAACTCTCGCTAAAGGCCTGCGAGGCATGTCTAAAGAAATTAGAGCTGCTTTGGGTCCTGAAAGCACACTAGAGATGTTCAGAAAAAATATTGCAGGAAACTTGAAAATTTATATTATCCAACCTACTGATGAAGGGATTTATGGCCTAACTAATCTAGGAGTTTTGACTGGCGTCGGACCCTACGAGGAAGAGGATTTACACTAATTGTATGAAGGCTATACCTCACTAAGCCTGATTCAGTGGAGGCGAATCATTACAAACAGTATTGTGTGCAAAAAAGACTGATCTTGAGCGGTTTTTTTTCTCGTTTTTTCGTTATTAGACCTTCTGGCAGTAGTATGTTAAAGAAGAACAAACCGATCACCACATCAAGGATGCTTGAAACCTTCCTTTGTGTGTTCAGCAAGCGACTTATAAGGACACATTTTGGAGGATGTTCTTTTTTGTAGTACAAGGATCGGAGCCAATTGGACTTTTTGAAATATTTTTAGTGACACTTTGATCATCTGTCATCTTGAAGAAAACATAAAAAGGCTTGATAACCTAGAGATGATGCCAAGTGATATTTGTTAATTTTATAATCTTCATACCAAATTGATTATATCGTTTCGATCTGTCTTCCTCTTGCTCTTCTCATTTCCATACTACATTCAGTAGTTGTGTTTTATCATTTCTACCTTTTTCCAAATAAGAATTCCACTGAAGTTAAAACTATCACAAACTCAATAGAAATCGTTTGTCCGAAACAGCATAGTTATAAAACAATTGTTTTTCTCCGAATGCTTCATATGAATTTATTGATAAATAATGTCATTCCAACTATGTTCTCATTTATCTGTAACCCTCTTGGATTCTCAAGCAAAAGGATTTACCGTTCTGATGGTAATGCAGGGGATATTCTTGCCCAACTCTGCCTTAATAATCACCGGGACATGGCGCAGCATCTTTATCTCCTGGATATGGTCATTTCCTTCCTTTCGAGTCAAAGCATCCTTAAGATATTTCTCCAGTACTGCAGTTTTATTGCTGCCTTCGGGAATGTGCACTTCTGCGGGGTCACTTGGTGCTAATCTATAGCCTTCCTGCTGCGACAAAGAAGCAACATGCTCTGAAACTTCATCAAGGCTTAGCTTTGACAAACTCTGAGAAATGGCTGTATCAAGCGTGGAAGCCCTTCCGTTTGTGGCTCCCTTTTCGTCTTCAGGGATGAATGTAGCAGAGTCGACGCCTGCCTCCCAAAACAATTCCAACGTTCGGTCCTTTTTTCGGAATTCTGCCTTGACCAACGGTAGCTGATCTCCATGAACTCGCTTTTCAATACCAAACTCTGGGATGAGAACATCAAAGGCTGATTCGTATACCTGGATTACAATACCATCCCGGATAATTTGTCCTCCAGACTGTTCTGCTAACTTGGCCAAAACTTGACACAAAAACAAGTGGATACTTTGCTCTTGAGCATTTCGTACCGAATCTTTCTTGAAATTGCAGTAGTCCACAGTAGAAGACAGCATTGCCAAATCGTCTTGATACTCAGTTCCGGCAAGAACGTGCTTCAGCTGTCGATGTACAATCAAGTCTGCATATCTTCTCAACGGAGATGTGAAATGAGTGTAAAGTGGCAGGTTCAATAGATAATGACTATGGCTTTCACTTTCTACCTTTCCAGGTAAGAAATACTTGGCTCTCGACAAACACTTGAAGAACAGTGCTTCAAGGCCCCGTCGGCTATCATCATCATCGATGCTAAGCAAGGCACGTTGGAAACCTGCAGAAGAGACTTCATCAAAAGAAATATCCAATAATCTCAGAGTTTCTGCAAATGATTCCAAACGCGAAAGAATAGGGTCAGCCTGTCGACGTAGCAATGCTTTATCTCCCAAAACCGCATATATCTTTTGAGCGACAGCTGCATTAGTTTTCATGTTAATTTCATCCAATAAATTCTTAGCAGTAGATGTATCAAAAATGCTCAAAGAGTCTACCTCAATAGGCTCATCTTCAATAATATCCAACAGCCCAAGAAGATGAGAAGAATGTTTGAGATTCTCAGAAAGTTGAAGTCTTTGCTTTCTGAAATTTGACGCTACAAGATGAAGAGATTTGATTGTCTCAATTACTTGATCAGGAAGAGTGACCTCTCCATCATCGAGCACTTGCTGAACATCATTCAAGCTCACCGAAAATTTTGGTTTGACTAAACCAAGCTCTGTTTTAAAATCAGTAGTTTCCCAAGTATTTGTATCAATCTCGAAAATTACCGATAAACTGGGTGAAATTTTCTCGGGTGAGAAAGTAACAAACTCGCTGAGGCTTTCAGGAAGCATATGAATGGCCTTCTGCTTCAAGAAAACAGAGTTTGCTCTTTTCCTTGTCTCACGATCAACAGGCGAGCTATTGGAAAAGAAATGGGTGACATCCAAGACGTGGATGCCAAGTTCAACATTACCAGATGGCAGTTTCTTGACGTGGAACGTTTCGTCAGACACTTTCATATCACCGCCAGTGAGAACTGACAAAGAAATTTCATCACTATAGTCAACACGGTTGTCTTCCAAATTTTTAGCAGCTGTAGCAATCTCTCCATTTTCAGAAGATTCAGGCAGAACTTTCAAGACAGTTTCGGGAAATTGGCCAGTAGCAAAGTTATTGTCACGTAGAATACTCTCGATTTCAATGTTCAAATCATTAACAGGCCCCAGTTCTTCGACCAAAGTTCCAAAGGGGTGAAGAGAAGTGATCGGCCATCTTTTAATGGATGCAACAAAGACTTTGTCTGAGTATTTCTCATGATTTTCAACAAAATCCTTGGGAGCTTGCTCAGTGGGTATGGCAATCAGTGGCACTCGCTTGTCTGTGGGTTTAAACCAAACAATTTTTGGTCTTTCAGCAGGTCTTGAATCAACAGACTCACCTTTCTCCTTATTTTGCTTATCCTTCGTAGCCTGGGAAGAAGGTCGCAATAGGCCCAACGATCCTGAGAACATTTGGCCCGGTATTCTTTCAATCACAGCTACTACATGACCTGCGTACAAAGGTTTGATCTGGTCACTCAATTCCTCCTCTTCAACGAGCAAAAGAGATTGGCCCTCGACCTCAACATCGTCATTCTTTTTCTGAGTGGGCCGCTGCTTTAAAGAACCTCTTCGTCCAAGTTCTGCACCAGAGCCAAGAGTGGTTGCATCAGACTTGTTGTCATCAACAGAAATACTCGAAGTAGACATGGATGCATGATGATCACGCTTTTTCTTCTTCTCTTCTTTCTCACGCTTTGAAGACCAAACTTCGTCAACTTCGAGAAGCTCCACAGCAACAAGATCTCCTTCAAGAGCCCGGTTTCGATCCTTGGAGCCGCAAATGAATATATCAGCATCAAGTAAGCCGTCGGTAGAAACATAAGCATCAGACCTATTTTTTCGATTCACTCTCAAAACACCGGCAACCAATCGACCTTCAGCAAGAAGACCAGGCAAATTCGCCTGAGGCAAGTAGGGGACGAAAAGACTCTTTCGCTGTTGATTACCACCACCATTGTTGAAGTTTTGATATCCCGATATGGAAGAAATCGATGAATTGTAAGAACCCCGCGAACGATGGCCAGGAACGAACGGTTGTTGCGGACTCAAAAAATCATTGTTCTGGGGAACTGGTGGAGGAGGCATAGGTTGGGCATTTTGCCGCCAATTTTGGTCAAAATTTCGAGAGCCAGTTCTTTGGTGATGATTCTGAGAAGCAAAGTTGGATCCTTTTCGTTCATGTGAAGAACCAGCTTGATCTGATTCTTGAGGAGGGAATTGGAACGATCCAGAACTAGAAGCACCATGTCGGGAGCTTCCACCACGGGAACCTGAATCATTGTTATGCTGGCTAGCTCCTAAACGATTCTGTGGTGGTCGATATACAGCTGATTCCGATCTGTCAGGAGAAGAAGGAAACTTGAATGAGGGCGTTGATGACGAAGTAGGTGTGGAGCCTGACGACCCACCAGCAGCACCAGGAGGTGAGATGTTACCAGAAACTGCGTCACCACTGGAAGTAGAATGAACAGAAGAAGCATCATCGGGATTCAAAAGACGCTTGGCTTGAGCAATTGCTGCAGCTTTCTTAGCCTCGTTTAGAGCAAGCGAATGGCGACGAGCATGACCAGCAGAATTGTTGCGCTCTGTCTGGCCAGCATTTATATTGCCTTGAGATCCGGCATTAGAGTGGCCCCTCCTATGTTGATGCCCGTTATGATTGTTGTGCTGAGGCTGTGCCTGGGGTGGTGGAGGCTGCTGGTATTGATAAGGGGCAGAAATATAGCCAGGAGGCGGTGGGGGAGGTGGCATCAGACCCTGGTTGTTGGGCATCATCCCATGAGGAAGACCCGGGGGGATAAGTCCGGCTTGAGCGAACTGTTGTTGCTGATGAGCAATGATTTGTTGTTGCTGAGCTTGCAAGATCTCAATCTGCTGCTGCAGAGCCAATTGCTCCACTATAATGATGATGTTAGCTGGCCGTACTCGATGACCAAGGTGGTGCGGTGATGCCAAGCAAGGACAAGGCAAAAGCCCAACATCACCTATGTTACTTAGGAAAAAATTGAACCATTCTACTCACCCATCAAAGGAGTTAATTCACTAGGCGACCGTCGATGTGCAATGTGAAGATTGCGAGACCTGCCGTTGCGGTTGCCACCGTTTGACGACGGTGGCGGCATCTGTTGCTGCTGCTGCTGCTGCTGCTGCTGCTGCATGGTGTTTCCACAGAGCCGGCCGGATGCTAATGAGGGGGAAGAACACTTCAAGGAATGACCGGAGAAAAAAATGCAATTACCAAAAATAGGTCTTTAAGAATTCGACAAGAAGCGAAAAAAATCAATGCAAGAAATGCACCGAAGGATAGTCTGAGGGTCGGACAAGCGGGGTACCACGAAGCTGATATTAAAAAGAGCAACGTTTAGGCGTGAGTAGTAAGAAGGCAAGTTTTTGGGAGAGTTGAACCACTCTAGGCTGGGACTGAGCGCCGAACTTCAGCTGCTGTCTGGTGTTAGTATCCGGGCGTTTACTCCCTGCCGAACACGAACATAAAGATAGGCTTAATTAGTCATCCTATTTTTCTATATTTATTCCCCTTGGAACTGATTTCGATCCATATGTCTAGTTTTCAGTTTCCTTCTTGGGCCTGCCTGGCTGGCCGGGTGCTGCTTTGGGTATTGGCGCTGGCCTCAATTTGGATCTTTCTCCTGATCTGCCGCCAGATGAGCCAGCCAACAAAATATTCCTTTCCGCCCCGTCTTAGAACGTCTAAATTCACCAAAGCTGGTCTGACAAAAGCAACACAGGCAGAGAGTCTGCATCTCAATGGTCGGTTCGATTTTCGATGAAAAAATTTAACCGATTCGCCTTGCATGAACACACTCAGCGTTTAATGATGTCCCCGAATTTCAACGTTAGCAAGCGTTCTGCTCCTCCCCGACTTCATAGTCCATGGATCACTCTGCAGCTACCTGCAACGTGTAATTCCCTACGTCAGAAGACAGCATAACAGAATCGGGGAACAGAATGACTGAATTTTCGAACAATTTGCTAGATTGACCCTTTTGTCTAGTCCCAATGGTTGTTATCTTTCGGCCTTGTCTAATCGGGGTGGCTAGGATAGTATTTTTGGCACGAAATGGCCTGGAAGCCTTAGGCAAACAAAGCTAAAAATCTTTTCCCGGGATGAAGTTCCTTGGATTTATGTAGACGATTTGGCTCACTTCGGCTTTTTCTTCTACTGAATCGTTTATTAAGGTCTCTGCACTCGGCTTTTTCTTATAAGAACATGTTGTTTGATCTCATAAGAAAACCACCAATCACTCTGTGTGTGATTTCGCAGCGCTGTTCTATTCTGAGAAATCATTGCTTTTTTTCTCACATCTTTGGGTATGCGGTTCAATTTGAGAAAAAGCAATTATGCTTTGTCCAACATGTATAACCTTTCAATTACTTTACCCTAATCAAAGCGGAGTGGCGCAGTTGGAAGCGCGCGGGGCTCATAACCCCGAAGTCCTTGGATCGAAACCAAGCTCCGCTATATTTTTTGCATTTTTTTGTGATTTCAAGAATTTTTAACCCATTATTATTATTTTAATCACATAGTTGATTTTTTGTCTCATATAAATAGTCATAAATAAATTATAAACGAGCAAAGCTTTCAGTGCTTCTCGCTCTTTCTGTTTCGCCTGCCCCATCCAACTGTTAGCATAGAAGGCTTACGGCGCAGGTTATCCTTAGAATTACCATTATAGACGGAAGAAGGTTTTTCAAATAAAACAGGAATGGATTCAGCTTTGTGAATTTGTGCAGAATCAATAGGGGACAAGGGCATCGAATCAGCGGGCCGTATAACTGGCGTCGATGACAGTGAATCGCTAATATTTGTATCAGCAAATCTCGTATCTTCATTTGAATCATTTTCTGTAGTCTTAGACGATAAAGTTGGAGTCAAAGTCAAGTTTGAAAGCTTTTTCGAGCATACATCAGCATCCTCGTCATCAAATCGATGTGTCTCATTCTCTGCAGCATTTTCATCGTGGAGCTTTCGACTTGCCAATCGTTTAGCCTTAGCAGCAGCACCCTGTTTCTGAACAATCTTCAAATTATCAACAACATCTTTAGCTTTGTTTTCTGTACCTTGACGTTTTCTGAACTTATCAAGAATAGGATCTTTATCCTTATTTCCATGAATGTCCTTAATATCATCGACTCGAACTTGAAAAACTGTTGCCATCGAATCAACAGCTAAACGAAACCAGCGTCTTTGAATGGTCACATATTTGGCCATGGCTAACTCCACAATTTCTTCAGTTAGGTGGAACAAATCAGGAAGACCATCGTTCAAGCTGTTATGATACTTCATGAAAAGATCCGCCTTCTGTTTTTCAACCGTAGAAAGCTGCTGAGATGGACGTGATGGGTCTCGTGGTGTGTAATATACGCTTGCCGATCCTCCATCCACTAGCTTTTTCGTGGAAATGTATTTAGCATATGCTGTGTGATAACGGATCCTTTCACTAATCAGAGCCTCAGTTCTCTCATACATATGCCAAACCTTATCGAGAGGTGCGAGAACATCTCTATCCATCTTATATGCTAGTTTGGCAGATGAGAGAGATGAATGATGTGGTGGACTTGATAAAAAGGGTGCGCTGAATGACGCAAAAGATTTGTACCGTTTGTCATTATTCTGATTGGAGCTAGCAGCTTTCGAGGGCTCAGTCACTGTTCTTGCGCTGGACGCAGAAACTGATTCTGCATCGCTTCTCAGGGTGGACTTACTTGGCATAGATTGAATAAAGGGCATCTGATTACCAGATGGAGATTCCGATCGCGCATCTTCGGGAGGAGATACCCAATTAAGCCAAGACTTTGCTAGACGGTTGTTGCAGTCAAAATGTCCCTGTATAGTATATGCATTGTTCCTGAAAGCATTTGACAATTCTAGAAGCTGTCTCTTTCTTGTATGGAACTGCTCGATGTTGGCCAGAAGATGAGCATCAGCGTTTGGCTCCACAGTCAGCCTCAGATAATCCTCTTCTGGGGTCTCATTGAGACGGCGAGAGCCACTGCTGTGCACCGATGTGTGCTTTGATAGGCCATCAGAACTGTTACTCGACTTGATGCCCTTGGAAAAAGAAGCACTCTTGGCTGACTGAGGCTCGGGGGTTCTGATACCAGATAAAAAGAGTGTTACCTCATCAAAGTTGCCATTATTGTGAGAGCTATCATTAATTCTATCCGCACAAGCTTGGAGTCCCTGAACTGCATCACATAGATTTGGATAGTCAGGATGATTGATAGGGGTTGTTTCTAGGAGCCCTTTAACCAACAAAGGATATTTTAACAGCCTTTGAACGGGTTTGATCAACAAACTATCTAAAGTCCAGGCAGAAGTCAAAGCTTTGCTGTCTTCGAAACACTCCCACAGCCATCGATCAATGGTTGGGCAAGCCAGTACCTTTATCTTCACAAATGTTTCCATCTGTACTTTATTATGATTGCAATAGATTTGAAAGGCCGCTTCCAAGGCAGGGATATAATCCTTGATAGCGGAACCGACTCTGGTCTCAACATCAGCCAGCATTTGATCCCTGTTCTCCTTGACTTCAAAAACATAAGGATTGACAATTTGACGAAGAATAGAGCAAAACTGTCTCGACAAAAGAAGAATCTGCTCAGTATTGCTGAAAAGACTCAACATATCTTCTCGTCCAACAAACCCGAAAAACCGCTCGCCAGAGAGCCGCCTTGCGTAGATATCCAGAACTACAGCCATGTCAGTTGCAAAAACTTCCTCTGTTTCTATCAACTCTCTTATCAAATTGAACTTCTTGCGGATCCGAGGCTGTGCTTCAGGTCCAGCAATCTCGCCAGCAACCGAGTGATCCAGCTGCTCATGCACGTTGACGGACCTTCGAAGAGAATTCACATATAGGCTGCCGGGCTCATCACCAGATGGTTTCGGCTGTCTCAAAACTGGTTCAGAAGTATCTATACTTTCAGTGCTGATGACAGATGAACGAGTAGAAATTGTCTGCTTGAATGACTCTGTGCTCTCATTAGTAGTGTAGGTGTTTTCGGTCTTGGTTGAATCTCTTTTTGCCGGGCTGAATGGGGCATCACTGAAAGATTGCTCACACATGTCCGACAGACGCTTCAATTGTTCGGTTCCGCTGTCGTCGGACGGAGAAGGTGCAACTACCATAATAGTAGAGGGGCCTGAGTAGTGAGTCTGGTCAGCTGAAGTAAAGTTCGAAGTAGTGCAATGTGAATTATCTGCAGCGTCCAGGTTTTGGAAAGTAGCTAGATTTGGTTCATGAGAAGCGGGTGACAAAAATACAGGCGACCCCGAGTCAGAGGTTTTAGCGCTGGACTCATCATCTCCTGAGCCACTGCTGCAAGCGCTGTCCCCCGGTCCCACTGCCATCATCTGTTTGAAGGCAGGCGTTGAAGATATTATGATCGGGGGAGGTGGTCGTTTACGTCCCTGGATTTGTCTGTGAGGCGATTGCGATTCAGAGCCGCCGAAGAGTTCCTTTTCGGAACAGCCCGCAGTGGAAGACGATGTCGACCTGCTGCTACTATTGCTACCGCTGCCGCCAGGGCCTTTGGCACTGCTATTGTTATTGCTGTGGTCACTAGCTGGAAGTTGTGACATATCCGAGTCAACAGGAGGTAAAGGTGGCAACTCCTTGTTCAAAATCTTTTTTTTAGAATGTCTAGGTCGGCCAGAAGACGCTGAGTTGTTGTCGCTGTCTCCAGCATCTGCAGCTACTGCTGTGCATGAACTTTGATATTCGGGGGGTGTCAGACTAGGTTTGGGGTTAGGGTGATCAGCAGTTTCGTGTGGTGCTAGTAATGCAATCTCAGTTTCTTTTTCCTGTCGCGGTGAAAAACTCAACGGAGGGCTGGTGGAATTATTAAGGTAGTCTTGCGGAGGCGGTGATGGTGGAGACAACAGGAGAGCAGAGAAACGTGGAGTCACGGTGTGCGGTGTAAGTGGGTTAATATGCTGATACTGGTGCTGATGTTGTTGTTGCTCCAGTAGAGCCGTCAATGATGACAAGCTCCAGCCTTCGTCAGGCGAATGGGTACAGGGGGGGTGATTAGTAGACGCCCGCGGCAAGGTGTGGGAATAGTTGGAGGATGCCGACGATTCACGAGACCGTCGAGATGCTCGAGAGTCATTTGATAAATGTCGGCCATGCGATCCTCGGATGGCCTTGCGTCGACCATTGGGCCCTATTATGACAGAAGTTCTGGGACCCGGGGTTCTTGTAAAGCTGATTCCCGATCGCGAGTGATGTCTGACAGGCAATGGGGGCTGGGGAAATGGTGACTGGGGTTGTAGTGGTGGTGAATTGGCACTACTAGTTTCCAATGCAAATCCAACATGATGAGCAGCACGGTTAGCCGAGCGCCGATGCGCGTCGAATCCACTGGCAAGTTGCTTAAGAATGCTTTCAGGGTGATCAGATGATGACTTTTTCTCGTCGGATTCATACAGATCCATACCTTGCTGATACAAGACCGATACTGGATCCTGAAAACGGTCAAATATCGTTTGATCAGAGAAAACCATACTGACAATGGCCACCAGAGGGGTAAGTCGGTAAAAGCGATAACAAGACGCAGCGAGTAGCGTGGAAAGGACCTGGTCCAGTGAATAGCGAAAAAGAATTCGGCCGATGACAAAAATCAAGAACACCAGGTGTAAAATGAAGGAATATGGCGATAGCGAAAAGAAGCAGAGGTTATTAGAAAGAAGGAAAAATTACCGTTGGTAGTTGGTCGGCGTGTAGTAGAACAAACAGGAAGTCCAAGCAAAGTCACACGGGCGCATGCAAGAACACACCCCAAACTTGGCGTATCTGGTTCAGAATAATCCCGACCTGGTCAACCTGGGCGTCAATCAAACTGGCAGTTCAAGCTGATGGAGTGTCAATCCCGGTACTGTTGTTTATTTGCTTTTTCCACTCCTTCTTTTTTTTCCGTTTCTTTTTCTTAGACCTCCTGGGCGTCCAACGTTACCAAGCTAGTGTTCCCAGAATTGAGCTCAGAGGGTTCGAATTAGCAGATCAGGGGTGATCAGGCAATCGTCCAGCGCCAGCAATAACTCGAATTTATGACCTGCGAGATGACACTAGAGCTCCAATCTCAGCACCCCACAGAAAGCACGAAGATTAAATTCTTTGAGACTCGTTTCAACAAGTTCAGTGGACCTGGGCCCGTAAATATCTTATTTGTTTATCGCCACGCTTGGACTTGTTTACTATTGTCTTAGACAAAGATGCACGATCTGACTCTATCTGTAATGTCTTCCACCACAAGTTTATAAGCCCAATCCAAGTAATACTTAATATATGCAAGATGTGCCGACTAAGTCACGCACGTACAGCTTCTAGCTCCGATATATAACTTTTCTGGCGTGTGGAGGCGTCTAGTAATAAACGGTTGATTCGACTCAATTTTTTCTGAACCGAGTTTGTTTCTCAGTCCGGGTCACCAGCTGGTAACTGGTATATATATGACGGCACTTCATGATACGCGACCCTTGATTGTTTTGAAGACTCGGTCATCTGTACCCCCCTACCCCTTTTCCTTGTCTCGAGTGATTCGAGGCTTGCGGCCACCAGGAGGCTGGTTAGCTAATTACTAGTTTCGCACGAAAACCATAAAAAAGGCTCTTTTTCTCAATGTACTAAAAGTAAGTACGAGCGGGTAAAGGAAAAAGCAAAGGAGATCTGCCGTTCCTCTCTACTGCTAATTGGCACCTGCTTCCGCCAGCTTACCAAATCCATCTAAGACAGTGACATATCTGGAGCTGTCGCATCATGCATAGGCGCGCAGATTTTGCGAGAAATAGCCTCTCCAGCCCTGGGCATCCGCTATTCAAGCGTGTTGAAGTTTACTCCAACAATCATGGCATTTTTTTTTCCTTGTTTGCCTCTCCGGTATTCAATCAGTATGGTGCCGCTGTGTGAGGGCTAGATCTGCTCACTGCTCGATACAAATACCACTCTTACTGTGTCAGCCCAAATGGCATTCAACACCGTGCCAATTGCTTTTTGTTAACCGTCATCGTACTAAACTGTGCTGTTCTCTCCACTTTAAAAGCACTTAATTCGCTTCTTATTGTATCCAAGTGGGATCAGACCCATTTTACAGCTGTTGCCTGTCGGCTGTGGGTTTGGTTGCGCTCGCAAATCGATCGAGGCACAGCTAGGATCAGCAACCCCTGGCAGGTATCTTACAAGGTTGGATCGAAAAGGGATCTATCATGTGAGCTAAATAGGCTATTTACTCGATAATGCCTGTTCCTTGTCCAACTTTTTCGGCATAATAAGCAAATCAATCAGGCTATCTATAAAGAATTTTCCTATCTTGTCTATTCAACTGTAAAGCCAAATATCAGAGGAAACTTATCGGCTGCCATGCCGAGCTTTCCAAGGTGACCATCCTTGACCCCAAACCACAGAACTATCAACTGTAGGCGCTGTATAAATATTCTGTTTTTGTAAGTTGTTGCTGAGTTCCTGTAAATTTTGTTCCAGAGTTTGGATCGCAGATACATTGGTTTGTTGGAAAATACCAGTATCAAGTACGGAATCTTCCAATAACGCACGTTTCTGCCAGCCCTTTGAAGAGTAGCTTGAGCTATTAGTGACCAATGACATTCCATCGGCTAAAGCATGTTGGCTGTAAAAAAACTGGGGGCCATTGTAGCTCAAACTAGTGTCAGTATAAGCAAGGGCTTTAGTAGTGCCGTTTAGTAATGATTCCGTCAAGTTACTGAACTGGATAGTGGAAACCTGAAAATCAGATGTGACCTGCTGAAGTCCCCGCTTGATGGTCAATCCACTTGACCCTTGCGAGGTCTCGGAGTCGACGATCTGCAGGGGATAGTTGTAATCTAAGGAGTAAACCTTTTCTCCATCTCGAATCATTTTGTCTTGACCATAACATGCTTGAAATATATTTTGCACTGATTCATTGGTGCTAGTCTGCTGATAATTGGTGAACGATCCGTTTTGCTGCCATTCCACGTTCACCTCCTCGCTTCTATTGTCTCTGATGAACTGTAATTGAGCAGAAACGTCTATACTTGAATAAATGTCTATCACTTGGTAGACAAAGCCGTAAGCCTCTGTAGTTTCCTTTTCAATCACTGCTGTGCTCCCTGTTGAAGGGTTTCTAATACCAGATCCCTCGACCCCTGATTCTTGCCACGTCTGAACGTTTGCAGTGAAAAGCCAATCTGAATTTACTGCTTCATCAGAATATCCATTTGTTATTGTTATGACGATTTCAGCAGAGCCGCTCCACAAATCGGGGAGGAACGGAGTTATATCGATCTTATAAGAAGGAACTTCAAAAGCATCGATTCCCACCACGGTTCGCCAAAGAATAGGCGAAATACCACCGGTATATATAATAGGATAAGGATATGCAAAACCGGCTTGGTCTCCATTTATATATACTGTGATGATCCTTGAGGGCCCCGCACCATAGTTGTCGTCTCCGAGGATTTTCAGATTCTCATCAAAAATATTGGTGTACCAAAACTCTTCCTCTGAGTTACCAGAGCCTCTAACATTCAGAACAGCTTTGGTAGTATTTTTGGCAAATTTATCAAGTGTGAAAGTCCAGTTTGACGTGATCGCATAAGTTGTGGCCCCAGAGCTTTGTGGATTTATCGGAACAATATAATTAGCAACCTCATCTGCCACCTCTTGTTTGTAAAAAAAGTTAGCAATGAGTTCATATTGGATAACACCAGGAATTTCTGTCTCTACAATATTTCCTAGGATTATTGTGACATTGCTGCTTTTTTGGAAAAGCGGTAGGTATTCCGAGACGTCTTTAGTAAAGTTCCATGTTTTCAAATGGCCGTTGTCAGTTTCGGCTGTCGAAGGACGCCAAACTTCGACATCGCCAATGAAAATATGAGAAAGCCTATCATACTGTATGGCGGATACATTCGCATTTAACGTGAGCTCTACGTGGTTGAATTGGACGTTCGGAGGTGTATAGAGAGCTGAAGGCGCCGGCTCAAAGTATGAATTAGCAAACTCGTGGGTTAGAAGTTGTAAGCTAGCTACTGCAGAGCCGTAATCAGGGGATGGATAGTTTACTTGTATAGCAGTACTATCAGGGGGGGCGAGAGGAACGACGGATGTCGCCTGCGCGTAAGCCAGCGGAAGTAAAGAAAGAATGCCAAAGCAATAGAGATGATACATGAAGCGGGAAACTGAATGAACAACTCTTGGAAATTCAATCATATTATATGTTTCATTTTTTGATAACAAACAATGTAATTGTTTGCGGGCCCCGAAATTGATCAGCAATTTGGTCCATTAATGCCGTGCCCTACATTCATGCACCATAGAGATAACAAGCTCAACACGTATATACATTCCAAAGAGCCCCTGGTATCTATGAGCCAAATTATAAACAAGATAACGGCCCTGAAATTCCCAAGAACGAAGGCGAGCTGGCCAATTGCGCGATATAGAGGGCTGTATGTTTTGTCACGTGATTATATCAAGCCTGTCTGATCAATTTTTCTATTTTTGATCTGCATCTACTTCCAAAATGTCACAAAAATATACAGACTACACGTCGTGGAGCTTTCGTTCTAGAGAAAATGTGAATTGAGGAGAATGCGTGTTTTACTTCATTTTCTCTTCTTTTCACACGAGAAAGTATTAGGCAGAGGATATCTCACTTGACGACTAATGTGGAGTCGGATTTAAACTGCAAGGGTTTTCTTGGTTGTACTTTTTAACGCTACATTTAAATTTTTAACTTCCTGTAGATTTTCGTTTATCAGCAGATGAAGTAAATGAGCCTTTTTGTTTCCCCGCAATTGGTCTCCGGCCGGTCCGGTCCGAAAGAACCCCCCATAGAGAGAAAATGGCAAGAAATTCCACGATATAGCTTTTGCTCAGTTAATTATGGCGAAATAATGCTCGAAATTTTGCAGATAGCCTGAGAAAAATTAGCAGTCAAAAGAAAGTTGCCTCTTGGCTTTCAACGGCTTTTAAATCTGTGGGTCCCCACTTAGTAGCGAGCCTCAAGCATCGGTGGTCAACTTCAATTCACGTGATGCTAGTTTGTCCGGCTCCCCCTCGTCTACCCCGCTCCTCCTTACGTCAATGTGTCCCTCTCCCCCCACTCATCCCACCCAATAGGCTTGGAATAATTACGAGTGCAGCGAATCAAAATACTTGCTGGACTACAAAGACAACGCCCACTCCGCCAATGGCCCCTCCCCCACCTACAAAATGGACCACGCAGTCAGCTATTTCGTCCATGCCAAGCTTTGAGCCTCAAATTATTAGCCGATGCCAATATTTATCCGGGGCTTGCGGAATAACTTAAACGCAGAGCATGAGATCAGCTCTAATGCTACGGTCCACTAGCAACCTATCTTAATAGATGTAATTACCCCTCATTCCCAATCTTTATCCCCACCGCTTACTCATTTTTACGTGCTCCGTCATCGGTTGAATACCACTCAAAGATTGTTCGCCCCAACCCTTTGCGGTTACTGATGGGATGGTGGAGCCGAATTTCCGACAGTAACCATTGGAAAAACGGAGGAGCTGATACTGACATTCTGGCTCGGTTAAAGGCGCAGTTTCCACGGAATCAGCTTAATATTTGCGGTACTCTTCTCCTCTTTATTTTTCTTGCTTGTTTGAAATTAGTCATCCTGTCTTTTGTTGTGGTGACGACAGTCGAGCCACAGGTGGACAGCATATTCGGCACTGATTACCGCGTGCCACACCTCAACTTTTTCCGTCTTTTGTTAGATTATGTCCTCCCCCATTGGAAAAAAATTTGTTAAGCCGATGCGGCCGACGGCTTGGCTTTGCATCTCCCCGCAGTCTTGCCTGAAACGGGGGGGGGGTTGCTGGAATCAAATAAATAACGCTTGACTCCCTTTAGTGACTGCCTTTTCTTTGATCCACTCCAACGTTACGTCGAAATGTCTATGTTCGGTGCCAAAGGCGACACTTTGAACCTACTTGCTCTATTTTTTATCATGATGCCTTCCTTTTTATGGTATGGCTATAACATGTCTGTACTAGGTGGTGTTCTGACTGTGCCCTCCTTCTACAACCAGTTCCCAGTCATGAATACCGTCACTACTACTGGCGAGCATCGACACAGAAATTCAACAATTCAGGGAACAGTTAGTGCTCTTTACACTGTGGGCGCTATGTTTGGTGCTCTTTCTACCACTTTCTTTGGTGACAAGCTCGGTAGAAGGAAAATGATTTTCCTCTCCTCTTTGCTGT
Source organism: Zygoascus hellenicus (assembly GCA_030564625.1). Taxonomy (NCBI): domain Eukaryota; kingdom Fungi; phylum Ascomycota; class Dipodascomycetes; order Dipodascales; family Trichomonascaceae; genus Zygoascus; species Zygoascus hellenicus. The sequence continues at coordinate 121,353 of JAJLWE010000014.1, forward strand.
CTATGATTGGTGCCATTCTCATGACTGCTTCTTTTTCCGTCGCTCAGCTTATCGTGGGAAGAATCGTGCTTGGTGCTGGTGTAGGTATTGCTTCTGGCTCTGTGCCGGTCTATCAGACTGAAATTTCCACTGTTCGAAACAGAGGTAAACATGTCAGTTTTACTGGCTTTTTTATAACCTCGGGAATTCTGCTTGGATACTGGGTTGATTACGGATGCTCATATATCAAGAATTCTGCTTCATGGAGAGTTCCTATTGCTTGTCAGATTCCCTTCTGCGTCATGTCAATGAGCTGCATTTTCCTGCTTCCAGAATCTCCTCGATGGCTTATTAAGAAAAATCGAATTGACGACGCAAAGCATGTTTTGCATCTTTTTCACGAAAATGATGAACAGGTCAATGCTTATATTTCTTCTACCATTGCATCTTACGAGCTCATGGCTAGCTCGAAATTTTCTGATATTTTTAAAATGGGCGAATCCAGAGTTTTCCAACGTGTCTGCTTGGCACTATTCGCTATGTTCACCTCCCAGGCTTGCGGTATCAACGCTATTACTTTTTATGCTTCTACCATTTTCCAGCAATACTTGAACATGAGCACCAAGGGTAGTAGTTTGCTGTCTGGTTGTGTTGAAATCATTCAGCCATTTGGTGCTTTGCTTTGTATTTTAACTGTCGAGAGCGTGGGTCGACGAAAGCTGCTTTTGGTCTCCGGTATCATCATGGGTATAAGCATGGTTCTACTTGCCGGTACTACATCTCAACTTGATAACAAGAAGTCGCTTCATGCTGCTATTGCCTGGTTGTTCACTGTGAACTTTGGATACTCGTATGGTTTCCTCGGCTGCTGCTTTGTTTATGGCGCAGAAATTCTGCCCACTCGAATCCAATCTCAGATTTCCGGTATCTCTCTTTTTGTTACCTGGGCTACAAACTTCCTTGTGGTTGAGGTCACACCAGTTGGCTTCGATAGCATTGCTTACAAGTACTATATTGTGTATGCTTGTACCAACTTCTTCCTCATTGTCCCTTTCATCTACTTTTTTTTCCCTGAGACTAGTGGAAGATCCATTGAAGAAATTGATGAAATATTTATCCAGAGCAGATCATGGTTCGACACTGTCAAGATTTCCCATACCATGCCTAAAGGCCAGAAATTCACTATCAGCCCTGATGAGTCGGAGAAACTTCAGCGACAACATCTTGAGAACGCAGGAAACAGTAGTGACAATACCCTGACTTCTTGAGCATTCTTCTCTAAAATCTTCTTAAATTTTTCCTGTTTATATCAGTCATTAATAATAAAATTTGTTTTTTCAGCATACCGGCATGTCGATCCAGCAGTACCACATGAGCAAGTGTCTCGGTCAGTAATCTAGAAGTTAAAAGCTTGAAGCAGACATTGATCTGATATAAAAAATATTGAATTTACTATGTGTTCGTTGACGCGAAAGACTAAAGAGTTTAAACCATTTTACCATTAATAAATTAGAGAGATGCCATATTGAAGAGGGCCCACACCATTTAAACCTTGGGGGCCCATGCCTCTGCTTCAGCTTCTCGCTTCTTAGGAGCCCAAGCTTCGGCCTCTGCTTCGGCCTCTCGCTTCTTAGGAGCCCAGGCTTCTGCCTCTGCTTCTGCTTCTCGCTTCTTAGGGGCCCAAGCTTCTGCTTCTCTCTTCTTAGGGGCCCAAGCTTCGGCCTCTGCTTCAGCTTCTCGCTTCTTAGGAGCCCAAGCTTCTGCTTCTCTCTTCTTAGGAGCCCAAGCTTCTGCCTCTGCTTCAGCTTCTCGCTTCTTAGGAGCCCAAGCTTCGGCCTCTCGCTTCTTAGGAGCCCAAGCTTCTGCCTCTGCTTCGGCTTCTCGCTTCTTGGGAGCCCAAGCTTCTGCTTCTCTCTTCTTGGGGGCCCAAGCTTCGGCCTCTGCTTCAGCTTCTCGCTTCTTAGGAGCCCAAGCTTCTGCCTCTGCTTCGGCTTCTCGCTTCTTGGGAGCCCAAGCTTCTGCTTCTCTCTTCTTAGGAGCCCAAGCTTCGGCCTCTCTCTTCTTAGGAGCCCAAGCTTCTGCTTCTCTCTTCTTAGGAGCCCATGCCTCGGCCTCTCTCTTCTTAGGAGCCCAAGCTTCTGCCTCTGCTTCGGCCTCTCTCTTCTTAGGAGCCCAAGCTTCTGCCTCTGCTTCGGCCTCTCGCTTCTTTGGAGCCCATGGGTTGGCATCTCTGACTGCCAATGGAGTTGGCTCCGCTACAGCATCAATTCTAGCAGTCTGGTAATAGGGATCATCCCTGGCGACAGGTACACTAAGAGTGCAGGCCACCAACGAGGCAGCCACGATAAATGAGTACTTCATTGTTTTCAGAAAATTCGCTTCGTATTTATTTGAAGATCGAAAAGATATACAGTCAGATCTTTCTCTGGGGATTCGCAAGTTTAAATAGTTTCCAGAACTGCTCCTCGGGTCTCAACTATTGTGTTATCGGCCCCCTCCCCTTTCATGCCGATCGTTTTACAAGCTTTGGAGGCAGGGTGAGCAATAGTCTAAATTAGTGGTGTATGCCCTCCACCCCCCTGGTCTAACCTTGCATGTCTGTCCAATTGTCAACTGCATATCGGGCCCAGGCATTCGGCATGTGGTCAAAAGCGATGTCGGTGCCTGGACAACATACGCGCATTGGCATCATGTCAACAATGGCACAGCAACTCTCGCAAGCATCTTGCTTTCGGATTTTCCAGTACAACAGCAACAGGCTCGGCTCGATCTAGGCTTGCAAACAAGCATACCACGCCATAATAAGGTTCTATTAAAAGGCGATAGGTATAATAAAGAGACCGGTTTGGATATAATCAAGCGGCAACGGTAAAGACCCTATTTAGCATGGCTGTAGCTCAAACCTATTGGTACATGAGTCCACAAAATCACAGCATCATTGCTAATCAACCTCTTGGATTTTTATTTTTTAAAGTTTTGCCGCGTAGTTATCATCTGAGAGGGACCAACTTAACTGCATCAACTACCGCATCGCCGGTGGTTGTTGCCGTCCGCCGCTCGCCGTCCGCTGTGCGCTGGCTCACTGGCGCCCTCTAAGTCACCACAGCACTTTGCTAAGAATCCTTTATCTACCACTAGTCCTTCACAAGAATCTGGTACTCATTGTTTCTTGCTTTGTAAATCCTCCATAGCTCAATGATGCAAGATAATTACACCAACCAGCCGACCGACAGAACATCTGTCTATCATCTAGAACCCATCCTCCTGTTACTCCACACTCCCAATAATGCCATCCAACTGAATCAGGCCAAGCCCTCCTCCCTGTTTTGGATGCGTACCCTGATTTGGACAAATTCGTGATAGGCGGCATCAAGCCCTGAATAATTTATCGTGGTCACTTGGTTTCTCGTCAATAGCAGAAGGATGTGCAGTTATGTTCCGGTTTAGAGCCTGATTAGCTGTACGTCGCCCTAATCTGTCATTGGATCGGATTACTGGGTGAAATGGACATGTCGGAATGAATGCATAACTCCAAGCAGCGGAATTGATCACCCAATAGTTACCCACCAATATCCAGCTAATTGTTCTACCGGAGACCCCGGAACAAGAGCCTGGGCATATGCCTGTGTGCTCACAGTAATGGGAGCACACATAGCTACTGGAAACTTCTCATGTACTTGCCATTACATGGACTTGGCGTAGTTGACTAGGTACCGGTAGCCAAGAGAAAGTTCAATCACCAAGAAATCCTAGCCAAAATCAAGTGCAGTGCCAGGTTACCCCTAATTTGTGTACCTGCATTCTATCGGGACAAGCAACACCTCAACAGAACAAAACCTCCCAGGATATTTGTTTCCAATGCTGTATGTTTCTTATCCGTGTTGTCAAGGTACGAGATCATTGTGCAGCTTCTGTAACCAGCCAGCCTCCAGTCGGTAACAGACTATGCAATTTTGTTATGGGCGGTAAAGTTTACAGCGAGTCAATGGGCTATGCATTTGACAAAGCTTGAAAAACATCTTGGCTTGTTACCAAGGCTTCCAATTACTATACCATGCGGCACCGGTAACTACAAGATCAGACTGATAGGCGTTTGCGCTGCCAATCGAGCAGCCACCACCAGCTACTTTAAGAGCACGAGCTGTGTGATTTTCGATGGACTGTTGGTCATAGGCGTGTACATTTTCATAGCAAATACGATCTTTCAAAATCTCCTGTTCAAGCCACACTCGCGCTAGGGCTGTTTTGCAGGTTGTTGGTGCACCATGTCAGTCCAGTCCCTGAGACCCTTCCAAATAAGTGTTTGCATGGCGCATTTTCTGCACATTACCTCCTAAACCGCTTACATCTCCCGAGCTTGATCTCCCTCAAGGTCCTCCGAACCCAGCAACCATGTAAGTGGCTTTAACTAACCTAACCTAATGTTTTCAATTTTACCAGGTCTTAGCGTCATGTTGTTTGTTTTCGAGATTCTGTCAAGGGTCTTCAGATTTAACTAAGACTATTACATCGACAAGTAATTGTTTAAAATGAATGCCGTCCAACTATTAATTTTTTGGTAGCCGTCCTTGGAAAGGTCACTCTTGAATTACATCATTGAGACCAATTGTGTATAGTCTGTAATTGTGTATAGTCATTTTCAATAGGTTTCGAACTGGTGCATGATGATACGGCGACTCTTCTGTCTAGACAGGGCATTTGGTTCCATTGACTAGGCCACTTTGGCGGCAGCTTTCGCGTCATTGGCGTATATAATCCACATAGTTCAATGTCAAATCGTACGATTGAAGTCAATGAAAAGAAATTCACTACGAGTTTTTGTTGGTATCGATGCTATTGCTCTTAGAATCTGGCAGTGGTGCCGTGCGAGGTGTCCTCTTATCGGCATTTTTCGATGAGGCTCTGCTCATCAATCTGAGCAAGCTGCGGTTTTTGTTCTATTAATTATCGATCAGCTCCGCAGATCCTAAGCAGAAGATGTCATTCCTTCCGAGACTTGGTGTGCATATTAGCTGTGTTAGAGATTGGCTATTCCAGCAAAAGCATATAGCTACTCTCTAAGCTTCCCTGTCACATATACAAAAATAACACATTGATGATGTCCAATCAGCTAGTGTTAGTTGAAAAAAAAAAAATATTTTCCTAAGCACCGTTTACCAAGAGAAATTTGGGTTGTACATAGGCATTCATGAACGACGATTTACTAGTAATACCATTTACAAACTGCCAAGCTGCCAAACTGCATTGCGTTTTGTATAATTAAAACAATGGCAATGCCCCAAATTATATACCATCAGAATTAATCAAATATTCACCGCATATTCAATGCCTATACTTCACCATAAGCAAATTTGCTTCCCTAGATCAGAGATCTAATGCATGTTCTGTCGCGACTCGTGTTATTCACTGCTAGACCCTCATGACGCTCCAGCATTGTCCAACCTTCCCCTAACCTCTGATGATTTCCCACCATTTTTCCCGATTTGGAAATTTTTTCCTACTTTAATTTTGTTTCTGATCTAAACCCAAAATTTTATATTTTCAACAGTCAGCGGATTTAGCTCAGTTGGGAGAGCGCCAGACTGAAGACAACTTCAGTCATTAGCAATCTGGAGGTCCTGTGTTCGATCCACAGAATTCGCAATATTTTTTTTTTTTTTAATCATGGATGATAGTCTCATCGGTTATCATTTCTTAATTTTTGGAACTATATCCTGTAATTCCGTTTTATCCTTTTCGATTCTGTCATCTCTACTGTCTACTGGTGGTCCACCTACTCTTATTCGATCAATATCTGGCATTTCATAAATTTAACATGTTTCTTTCTACTACTCGTTCAAATCTTTCCCATCATCAGCAGCAGCATCTATATTATTATTTGTTATGTATGATGAAAGTGTCAGGTACGTTGTTGAGGCTTCACTGTCTGATATGCAAGAGCCAGGCATGAAATCCTTTCATAATATGGCAGATTTCATGTGCATGATTGCAACCTGCCATCCTAAGTCCAAATACAACAGTGTGATGCGAAGCTCAGCCAAGCTATGATGAACGGGCATTGTTCAAGTTGGCTCCTACCAGGGTAGAGAGATGGCTTCGGCTAGATATATGATGGAGAAGACCAGAAATGCAAGTGCTCCAGAGATGGTGATGGTTTTGAGAGATATCTTCGCAGCAAGCAGCTTTCCACCGATAACAGCAGCACCGGTACATAAGCCGTGGCCAACAATAGCACCAAGAATAACCAGCCAGTAATCTGAGCCAGCAGCCATGGCAATTGTAGCAATCTGTGAACGGTCGCCCCATTCTCCCAGAAAAGTCATGACAAATACCGATACCCATACAGGGCTAAAAACCAAAGAAGCCAGATTAGTCACACCCTCAGTGAATTGTTTCAGGCCGTCTCCAGCTGTTCGTTTGGGTCGAGTCTTGTAAAGATCAGATGCACCAGTTTCAAGACCATCATCTGTGACCCTCGGGTTTGAAGAAGACCGTCGCAGCTCAGCCTTGTCGCCAAACCCTTGCTCAATGTCGTCCTGTTTGGAGGCGAACTCTTTTTCGTTGATTTCTTCCTCCACCTCGTGCATTTCCTCTTCGACTCCAAGCTGAGAGTCCATTGCCAGACCCTCTCTGAGAAGTCTAGCACCAAAGATCACAAACAGGCCAGCAGCCAAAAATGAAGTGACCTTTTTCGACAACAGTGTGGGGAGTGTGTGTCCGAGTAATGCGGATAAAACGGTCATAAGAATCAACGAGGCAAACGCCGAGGAAAACACTACGAATCTCGAGTGTTTCATGGCCATCAATGCAGCAATGAGAAATGTCTTGTCTCCAATTTCTGAAAATATAATCATAGACAGAGACATGTAGAATGAATGCAGGCCCTCTTGAACCTCATCGTATGTGGTAGATTTTTTAGTGTCTGAAATAATAGATGAAGCAGCAGTTTTAGTTGTCTCCTCAGTCGGAGCATTAGTGTTAGCAGTCGAGCCGATAGAACCAGAGCCTGAAGCAGCACCAGCATCGACACCAGCACCATCCACAACAGCACCTGCAGCACCTGCAGCACCGGCACCAGCAACGGCTCCGACAGCGCCAGCATTAGACGAAGAGTCTTTAGCCTTGGGATCCTTGGTCTTTTCGTCGTCTGCAGTCTTGTCCTTGGGGTCTTTGTCACCATTTCCAAGATTATTAGGATCGTAATCGTTGAGAACAACTGGATGATCATCAGCACCAGGAACAGAAATATCCGTAGAAAGATCTTCCAGATCGGCTTTTTCTGTTGTCTCCTTCTGGGGAGTCACTTTAAGGTCTTTCGATAGCTTGTCGGAAGACCCAATCTTCTCATAAGAGTTGTCCTTTGGAGCGGTTTTCCTAGCATTGTCGCTCTTGTGAAGATCAGAAGCCTCCTTCGAGTCTGGTGGAATCACATCGGTTCCTTTGCCTACATTGACGCCAGCAGCTGCCTCCGTGACACTTCCTAACGCGACAAGCGTCGCTAAAAATATGTGAGATGTTCGCATCGTTCTGCTTCTTTGTGAAATCAACCGAACACGTCGCTCCACTTGATAATTGCAAGCACAAGGTTGAGATAATTCACATAATTCCCAAGTGCTAGGCTGAAATTCTTGTGCTGCTGTACGCTCCGTATTTCTGGTCCGGGTAACCGTTTTTCTCCCTCTCTTTGCCGTGCCTGCCTGCCTGCCCTGCCGGGACGGGTAGCTCCATGCACTCAAAATTAACTGCGGTGCAATTGGAGAAGCTTAAGCTGGCGGAAATGCGACTACGTGGAATTCCAAACCCTCCTATTGGTCCTACTGGATGAGTAGATGAGCAAATTGGTTTGATTTAGTCTAGTCCGATCCGAAGGCGAAGGGAATTGAGTTATTTAGATTTCTGTTGAAGACCTGCTCAGGAATATTTAAGAGGCCCGTTCGGATATTATTTGTGATTATTTGGCTCGGCTTTGTTTGATACTGTGAGCTGTTTATAGAACTAACTGGTGTTGCCGATGCTCACCTAAAAATGGTTCTTGTTGTTACTATTTCCGGATGTAAGACCGGTGGGGAGGCTATGGATTTCGAAAGGTACCAAAGTTCCGAAGCAGGACTGGGCTTGGCTGGGCAGAGTAGAGTAGATTGGTCAATTGTGCTGGGTTGAATAGAGGGAATTATGTGATGACCTGAGTAGAGTGAATAGCCCTGAGCTGAGTGGCGCTGAGCTAGGTAGATTGATTACCTTGGTTAGCTCGGTTGAGCCGGTAATGAGCCTAGTTCTTGACTCTCCTTGGCTGTCTTGTCTGCCTGGCCCAGTCTGATTGTGTTTGTAGCCCAATTCAACCCCTCGCAAATTGAACTCAGTCGATGCTTTTTAGCTCGTTAATGGCTCACCTAGTACGCTGTGCCTAATTTGGTTATCCCACATCCTTTAGCCTCTCATTGCAGCACTGCATAAATGCTGGTCTCAGGGGTACTGCAGGATTGGGTGATGGTGCCCGATCCCGTTTTGTGTTCAAAAATACTACACGTGTCTACGTATTTTGATGTCACGTGTCGTGTATCCTGTCGGAGCCACGGAGTTGGCCCCGGCCCGCGGACGTTCCAGCCGTTGGACTCTATCCGTTCAGTTAAGCTCTGGGAACCCGGACTTGTGTTGTGCGGCACAGTCCTAATTCTATCTTATCCGATCCTATCCGATCATTCATAACAACTCCGCTACGATTTCATATACTGGTCGTTTCCAATTTCTATTTATTCTACTGTAGGTGCGTGGTATCGTTAGCTTTTCCTCCCTTTTAGCATTTTCACCTATGTGACCCCAACACATTCTGTACAACCTAATTAACACACGCAATAACAGAAATAAGACACGGATATCTATTGAGCATTGACTTAATTATATATATATTCTGAACACGATAGAACCCCCAATAACCCAAACAACGAGTCAATTCCGAGTCTATACTGCGCACGGCAGACGCAGGCTACGAAATCACATGACCAGTCAAACAGAAAATCGGCCTCACTCACAAAAACTCAACTCCGAAAGCTCACGTGACCAAGCTCATCATCCCCTATTCAGCCTTCCACTGCACTAGTCTCAGTCTACCAGCCGACATATCTACCACCCGCCCCCGCTTCTGTAAATCATATATTTCCATACAAGCTGTAGTCTAACAGCCAACTCCATATTTACAGCATAACAAGAGGCAACTCAAATCTTGCCACCGGGTTGTCGTCGTCATCATCTCGGATCCCGAGCATGTCGGATCCCGAAGTCGATCTGATAAGTGCCCACTTCGGGAAGCACGGCTGACCATGCTTCTTGACTGAGGCTTGTATAGATTATTCACTGTCTATACCGAAAAATTATAATATTTAAGTAACGTCCCCCCCTCGTTGCCCACAGGCCTAGTCTTTTTATAGATGCGTTACACCAAAAGCCTGAGATTCACTTTCTCTAGTATGTCTAGTGCAGCACGTCCAAAAGTTGCCATTGTTGGCGGATCATTTGCCGGTTATAGAACTGCTTTGGAGCTATCCAAGAAAAATGTCGCCGACGTCACTCTGGTTGAAAAAGCTGACCATCATTCGCATTCATTCGTGTTTCCGAAATTCTCAGTTTTGTCCAAGTTTGCCAACGAAGGCGATGCCTTCCTATCTCTTGCTGACTCCGAGCACGCTGACAAGTTCAGCATTGTATTTGACGAATGCACTGCCGCCGAAAAAGACAGCATCACACTAGCTAGCGGAAAGAAACTACCTTACGATTATCTTGTTATTGCCACTGGCGTTAATCGGCCTTATCCCGCGGGTTTTGGATCCGTGGACCGGCTCGGTGGTACTTCTGCTCTCCGAAAAACCCAGGAAAAAGTGAAACAGGCGACCAACATTGCAATTGTGGGCGCCGGAGCATTTGGAATCCAACTTTCTACTGATATAAAATGGGTCTATGGAGATGACAAGAAGGTGACCCTCTATAACTCCCGATCGCATGTTTTGCCCAAGTATCCCAGCCATATTGGCCAGGCTGCGGAACCCGTCATGAAAAAGCTCGGAGTAAACATTGTTTCCAACACTAGGCCTAAGATTTTGAGTGAAACAGAGATCGAAGTACCAGCGTCTTCCACAGGAGAACCGGGCAGAATCGAGAAATACGATATCATCTTCAATTGCACAGGTCAAGGTAGCACTACATCGCCGTTTGTATCTCTGGTCCCAGAAGCTGCTAACCAGTCTGGTATCGATACTCTCAAAACCCTCCAGCTACCTAACCACAGTAATGTCTTTGCGATTGGCGATGTTAACACAGCAGGACCGCATTGCGCAAAAGCTGCCCAGGCAGAGGGAATGGTGACTGCGGAAAATATTTCCCGACTCATTTCATCTCCAGATGCGGAGCTCCAGGAATATATTCCTACAGATAGGGAGCAATCTATCAAACTCACTCTAGGCTTTGATCAGACGTTGCTGGGAATGCCTTCTAGAACCCGGCTGGAATCGCACGATCCAAACTATCGAGCCAATTTCAACAAAATCTACAATATATTTGGTATTCCTTACCAGACCACTGGTAAGCTGTAAATAAATTTAAGGCACTGACGGCCACTGAATATCGTCTTGGCACTAGTTGGTTATTTTTGCTTGCCGGCGGACATTTCATGCCGAATGGTAGGGCTGTCCACCCCACGATATAAAAAGCAAGTGAAATCCTAAACATCTCGATTTGACTCATATCACATAAATTGAAATTTTTTTGAGATTTTTTTTTTCTTCTTCCTTATAATTTTCTTGATTAAAATATTATGACTGGGAATACCGAAACTCGTCCCAGCTATTCTGGATCAGACGAGGAAGAATCTATCTTGGTACGTAGTTGAATAATTTCTTCAAATTAGACGCACACGGGTGTGGGCATTTTCTGCCTGCTGAGACTTACCGTTGAACTTGATCAGGATAATTCCTGCGTAAGAAGCTGCGTTCTGAGATTGCTAACTGGATATATTAGCGGAAGCTAGGTTATGAGCAGACCCTTCAGAGGAGTTACTCCCTGCTAGAGAATTTCAGCGCTGCTTTCAGTGCGGTTTGTGTCATTGGAGCAGTTCGATCTGTTTTTTCCATTGGAATGAGCTTGGGTGGTCCCCAGGCCTACTGGGCCACTTATTGGATAGCTGTACCCTTTATTCTTATCACTGCTGGGGTGTTATCTGAGGTTTGCTCTTCGCTACCGGCTGCCGGTTCCATTTACTTCTGGGCTGCAGCTTCTGGAGGAAAGCGCTATTCTCGTCTGTTTGGCTTTGTGGTAGCATGGTGGGCTGTAACCGCATGGACTTCTTTTGTAGCGAGTAATGCCCAGCTGGCGACCAATTTCATGCTATCTGAGAGTGCTGTATTTGGATTGAGTTTTGATACTGATACCAGTAATGTGCGATTCCGTGCTGTACAGTGGATTGTAGCAGAAGCATTTCTTGGCCTTTGTTTGCTTGTCAACTACTTCCCCCCTAAATGGTATAAATGGGTGTTCCGACTGTCTCTGTTCATTGTTCTGTTGGACACTTTCATCAATATCATTTGGCTACCCATCGGAGTGCACAACTCGTACGGATTTCGAGACTCTAAATTTGCTTTCACGGAATTTTACAATGCATCTGGTCTTCCGGACGGCTGGGCTTGGCAATTGACAATGTTCTCTACAGGAGGAGTGCTTGTTGGGTTTGATGCCTCTGGTCATGTTGCAGAAGAGACCAAGAATGCTTCTCAGCAGGCAGCCAAAGGAATCTTCTACAGTGCCGTTGCTAGTCTTGTACTGCAACTGCCTTTGATCATATTGTTCTTGTACTGCACTCCTGATTTGGATACTTTGTTTTCATTCAGTGCACCTCAGCCCATGGTTCCATTTTATGCCTTAGCAGTTGGCCAGCGAGCCCACATTGCTCTAACTGTAATCGCAATTATGAGTGTTTGGGCATCGGAAGTTACTTCCATTGTGGCTGCTTCTCGTCTGGCCTATGCCATTGCTAGAGATGGGGTTCTGCCTTTTTCAGGCTGGATCGCAGCAGTCGATAACAAAAGTAAACAACCTAAAAATGCCATCACATTTGTCTGTGCAGTGGCTGCAGTTCTTTTGTGCTCTATTCTGCCTTCTTCATATGCTTTCCAGAGTTTGGTTTCCATTGCTGCTGTCCCTACAGTCACAGCTTGGAGTCTTGTATCAGGCGGCCAGTTTTTTTTCCATGAAGAGAACAAGAAGCACATGATCAAGCCCAAGTTTTCTCTAGGGGTATTTTCCAAACCTTTTCAACTCATTTCTTTTGTGTGGAACACCTACCTGACTGCTATTTTGCTGTCACCGTTGGAATATCCAGTTACTAGCCAGAACTTCAATTATGCACCAGTTGTTTTTACAATCATTACATTATTTGCTCTTGTCTCCTACTGGGTCATCCCGGAAGAGAAATGGTTCAACGTGAGAAATCACTTGAAAGACGTCGATTCAGTAAGATCTGATGAAGATGAAAAGCAAGATCATGTCATTAGCACGAGTTATGGTCCTGTTGAAGGTGACGGGCAAAGCTGAAGCCAACGAAGAACTTAGAGCAGAATTGATGGCGGACAAATTTCAGAAAAACATACGTAATCCCTCGTAATACTGGTTTTTAGAAAACCGAAAGCAGTAGAGTAGTAGAACTACGACTCTTAGAATGGAAATTTAAACAAAGTTGGATCAATTGTATTCATAAATCGGACAGCTCTATTGCATATCTTGACAAAATAATCTCGTAATAATAATTAAATCGAAATTATTTCGGGACAGTTTCCGAGTGGCTAGAATGGTGCAACAACTGGGTAAATTTGGTACAATCTTGCCATGTTGTTTCTGCTATGTTACAAGGATTCGTAGATTCCCCGTTATCAGATTCTCCAGCATTTTTTTTGGTCTCTGACCTTACGAACTTTAACTGCATCGAAAAACTCAATCTCCGTGTAGCCGAAACCTCTCGCATACTCACGAACCTATCATTACAGCCGTAGACATACTCTATTTTACTAAAAGTCTCTACTTAATTCACTATAGTATCAACTTCATCTTTCATTTTCCGCACTGATCTAAATAGAAGCAATGTTAGAACTTTGCGACCTTGATATGCGTCGAATTCTGCATGATTACAGATGACTCTGACGCATTGAGTCGGACATAATTAACCGAGAATCAGCCGACATTCTCGCCAATTGACTCATAAACCCCCACTCCTTAACCAGAAAAATTTATTATGATCCCAGGCTCCAAAATGTACGGCAGAACCCCAACAAAACACTGAAAGAGACTTCACATGCATAGTAGGGCGAGCATTTCCGAATATCACTGTACGGGCATAATTTCCCGGCAGTACGGCTACATAAAGAGCAGCTTTTCTTTATTAGTACTCTTCTTCTAGCTCTGCTTTTGACAGAAGAGAAAATTTTTTAAAAAATGGTCGTAAATCTTGAAACTACATCTGAGAACTTCTCGTTTGACGAGGAGGAATCTATCTTGGTACGTAATTAAATAGTTGTTTTGAAGAAACGCACACGGGTGCGGGCCTTTTCTGCCTGCTGAGACTTACCGTTGAACTTGATCAGGATAATTCCTGCGGAAGAAGTTGCGTTGTTTGTTTGCTAACTGTAAAATAGCGAAAGCTTGGGTACAAGCAAACTTTGACCAGAAGCTATGCTCTTCTGGAGAATTTTAGCGCTGCTTTTAGTGCTATCTGTGTCATTGGCGGGGTCAGATCAGTCTTCTACATTGGTATGAGTCTTGGTGGACCCCAGGCTTATTGGGCAACTTTTTGGATATCTGTGCCTTTTATTTTAATCACTGGTGCTGTTTTAGCGGAGGTTTGCTCATCTCTCCCGGCAGCAGGCTCCATTTACTTATGGGCTGCTGCTTCTGGCGGTAAAAGGTTTTCAAGATTATTTGGATTTCTTGCTGCTTGGTGGTCAACAACTTGCTGGACTGCGTTTGTTGCTAGTTCATGTCAAGCTGCTGCCAATTTTATGCTCTCTGAGCCTACAGTATTTGGTATCGACTTTGATACTGATACGAATCATGTGAAATTTAGAGTTATACAATGGATCGTGAGCGAGGGATTCCTTTTGATTTGTTTGGTAGTGAATTATTTCCCTTCTGAATGGTACAAATGGGTCTTTCGCTTTTCTTTGTTTCTAATTCTGCTTGATACTCTCATCAACATCATTTGGTTGCCTATTGGTGTGCACAATTCCTATGGATTCAGAGATTCAAAGTTTGCTTTCACCGAATTTTACAACATCTCAGGTCTTCCAGATGGGTGGGCATGGCAATGCACCATGTATGCAACTGGAGGTATTCTCATCGGATTTGATGCTTCTGGACATGTCGCAGAGGAAACCAAAAATGCTTCCCATCAAGCTGCAAAGGGTCTTTTTGCCAGCGCTGTTGCCAGTCTTCTAAATCAACTTCCGTTGATAATTATTTTTCTGTACTGCACACCTGACCTGGATACTCTTTTCTCTTTTGACGCACCACAACCGATGGTCAACTTTTATGCTCTGGCTGTTGGAAACCGATCTCAGATCGTTCTTACAGTGATTGCTATCTTAAGTACATGGGCTTCAGCTGTAACATCGATTGTAGCAGCATCCCGTCTGGTTTATGCTATTGCTCGAGATGGTGTACTACCATTCTCTGGATGGATATCTGATGTTGACAAACGCACCAGTCAGCCGAAGAACGCAATTACTTTCATTGGTATTGTGGCTGGTATTCTGCTGTGCTCAATTTTGCCGTCAGCTTATGCGTTTCAAAGTTTGGTATCTATTGCTGCTGTGCCTACAGTGGCTGCGTGGGGACTCGTATCCTTTGGACAGTTTTTCTTTTACAATGAAAATAAGAAGCATATGATGAAACCCAAGTTTTCTCTAGGTGTTTTCTCTAGGCCATTCAAGTTGATTTCTTTTCTTTGGAATACTTATTTGTGTGCCATCATGCTGACTCCTTTGGAATACCCCGTTACCAGTCAGAATTTCAATTATGCACCAGTTGTTCTTGGTATAATCAGCATTTTTGCTATTGCTTCTTATATCTTCATACCAGAAGACAAATGGTTTCAGGTAAATAAGCACCTTCAGACCGTTGATAGTTCTGATACTACCACGTCTGAAAAGAAGGACTGAGTCTCATGGCCCGGATAGATGGGTGTAAATATGATAGGTTAGGAACTTCAAAGCGTACTGGCTTTGAGAAAAGGTGTGTTAAGATATCGACAGTTAAGTGGATGATATGAGGAAGCTCTTTGAGCGATGATCGATATAACATCATTTATTGGCAGTGATTCGATTCTAGTCTCACTAGAGCTGCTTCACATCCTCTACATAACTCTTGATGAATCGACACCCCCGTAGACACATAGACACTCCATTTCGTGTAGAAAGACTCATAGGAGAATCTTAAAAATGATAGAACACACAATTACAATAACTCTACTGGCACGACTGAGCCACGACATCTCATATGACAGCAAAGACTAGCATTGGCTTATTCATGAGAAAAAAAATTATAAAAATAGCAGAATATTTGATAAATCTATTTAACGCATGACAGGTCTAATAGAGCAAGAAAATAGGCTTTTAGTACGGCAGTCCCTTAGGCAGAATCTCAGTGAGACGGTAGTTCTGCGCCTTCATCAAACTATACAAAGTAGTCAATACCGGAGTAGACAAGCCGAGCTCTCTAGCATATCTCAGCGGATTTCCAAGAATCACCTCTACTTCACCTGGTCTGCCCTCTCGGACATCAGTCATCATGGAAGAAATCACACCACCAAGACCTTGAACTTTTTCAATCAACTGATCCGGCAAGTTGTCATCAAAAGCAATTCCTTTTTTCTCAGCGACGGCCATGACCTCCTTCATCAATACGCGAGTGGTTTCAAGTGCTTCAGGACTGGATTCAAGCCAGTTCTTGGTGTTTAGTTGAGTGAGAGCAGTCAACGAATTCCAGGCTGCATTCCATACAAGCTTTTCCCATCGAGTGTACAAAATATTGTCCGGGATCTCATAAGAGTACCCCTGAAGAAGAGCCTCAAACCCATGCAGCTTCTCTTTGCTTCCATGATATAGACCAAATGATAGTTTGTCAGCGGTGAGCTGTTCAATCACACCCTGCTCAATCTGCTTAGCTCCAGTCCAGGCAACACATGTGATAACAGAATTATCAGGATATTTCCGGACAAATGGATCTTCAGCACCAATACCATTCTGAATCAGAACAATTGCTGTTTTACCTGCTGTGATAGCGCCAGACACAGCACCGGGAAGGCCCTCGGGATCCAAAGCCTTATTACAACACACAACATAGTCATAAGTACCTTCTGGCTTCTTCATGACATTTTCGAAATGCACAGTAGTATCGCCATGAAATTTGGAAATCAATTTCAGACCATTCTTTTGAACAGCCTCGAAATTCGATCTCGCTACAACCGATACAGCAGCTTTCTTAGCAAAGATATATGAGTAAAATCCTCCAATGCTACCCAGTTAGCTCCAAGAAGATATCCAATTAGCAATACTTACGCTCCAAGGCCATATACCAAAACTTTCTGGGTCATGAAATATTCAGGCCGATGACGGTGCGGTTGATTAACTGAGAAATGGTGATCGAGCCGGCTTTGAGTGCGGGGCCAGCCGTATCAGATATCAGCCGGGGGTGGGGGTCATATAGCTGTTAGCCGTATCCCGATTGGAGACTTTGATATTAAAATCGAATTTGTTCACTTGATTGAGTTTTCAATGTGCTTATTTCATATAGAGAATTGACATGCTATGAAAATACACTCTTATTTATTCTACAGTTGCTTCAACAATGATAACAATAGGTGTGAAAGTTAGGCTGCACCTGGCATCAGGGAGCTCAGCAGATGGTTGATCTCCCCAGAGTCAGACTCATTCAGAAATCGATAAGCTTCAATATTTCTAACTTCATCAAGATGATCCATGGAGACTTTCCTAATACCGTGGTTAGTGTAGTTGAGACAGAACTTAGGATCCCACGGATCTTCGTTGTGAAAGAAGCAAATGAGCCTTGTTCTTAAGTCATTTGAATACTGCACATATTCGTCATTCATTTCGTAGTTCCTGAAAAGCATGAGTAGTGGTAAAGAATGATGAGCCCCAAACGATTTGTCATAGGGATTATCATGGTCATATAGCATATAAAAGGCCCTGGCTTTGCCAGCTATATTTTCGTACATTTCATACATTGGAGCTGAAAACAGGAGATCAGCACGAGCCCGTCGAATTGCGTTCCAGTCTGAGAGTTCGCTACCAGATATGCTGTAAATCTTCTTGATGGAGCGGCCTATCTCAGTCTCATCCAGCCGTTTTACTTCATCAGATCCCACATAGTCTTCAGCACGAGGAAACACTTTTTCCTCTTTATTACAAGTGATGAATAAAACGGCATCATAGTTAGGGAGCTTGAGACGATCAAGAGGTTGTGGGAAATAGCCATCATCCTCTACGGGTGTTTCGAGCAGCGACGACCCTTCAATGAGCTTCTTGACATCTACATGAACAAGATCATCCGTTTTCAATCGCTCTTTATCAAGAACAGTGGCGCTTTTCTCTTTCTCGAGTGTTGAGAAAGAGACATTGGTTACAGATCCTGAAATAAAGCCTATCTTGCTCACCACCTCGTTGAAATTTGGATCATGTAAAGACAAGGCATGTAGATCAATAGAACCTGCAGACTCTCCATACATGGTGATATTCTTGGGATCACCGCCAAAGTCTCGGATGTGGTCTTGAACCCAATGTGCAGTGGTCTCTAGATCTTTCAATGCCCAGTTGCCTTTACCATTGAAGCCTCGAAAGCCAATTTTCCCCAGTCGATACTGAGTATTGATACAAATTATTGGCTTATTGATTGCAATAGAGTACTCCACGAGCCGCGAGGGATCAAGTACCGGATTGTATGCAGTACCAGAAAGATTACCTCCTCCATGAACAAAAATTGCAACAGGAAGCAGCTCTCCTTTGTTGATATTAGAAGGTCGTACAATCTTCAAGCTCAAACACTCGAATTCGCTTTCTTCGTACTTCTGAGGAATTTTCTGCTTCTCCGGAATGGCAAACCAGTACTCGTTTCCAGTCTGACGAAATTGAGGGCTCTGCACCCCTTGTCTGGTACAATCTACAATCGTACCATCAGGATATTTATCTACTGGTTCAGGTGCCTGCCATCTCCCCGGAATATTGGCATACTTGAGACCTTGGTATACCTCGACTTTGCCGTTACAAACCGAATTACCGGTGAGAGTAGCATTCAAAGAAGAGCTGATAAGCTGGACAGACATAACTAGGCTTGAAATTTTCCAAGAAACAGCAAGCACTTTATATTTAAAATCAATATATAGGTCGGTTGGTGGGTTTTTGGGCAAATTCGCTGCTGATCGGAGTACGGAGTCATCCGTAACGTGTTGTCACGGCAACTATTCCGATCAGATCGCCGATTTAACTACCCCACTATGCCACACCTTGTCATCTTCCAATTAACTTGCATGAACACAATTAATTAAAACCAACATGTCCTCTCCCACTTCCCCTCAATTCCTCCCCGCAGTTAAATTTTTCGCCCTTACATCGGGTGCACTTGCAGCTGGTTCAGCTTGCTACATTTCAACCAGTGTTGTTCCCTTGATTCTCAAGGCCCCTCTGGGAACCGCTTATATGCAATGGAAGCATCTTTATGACGAGGGAAAAAAGGCCTTCCCTAGCTTAGCCGTATCAATTGCTGCCTCACTGTCTACAATTGCCTATTACTCCACTGGATGTGTTAGAAATATCAATCTTGCTGCTGCTGGTCTTGCTGTTGCTATTGTCCCATTTACATTGCTGTTCATGAAGAAGAATATCAGCGAGATTGAAAAGGTCGGTCCAATCGAGGATCCGTCACTTTTAGACAAAATCTCAAAATGGGGAAAGCTCCATACTGTACGTGCTGCTCTGCTGTTGTCTTCATTCCTGGTGTCTTTGATCACGGAAGTGCCGGTCTTGCGATGAGCTGATCCCCTCGTATTATTTTCAGAATAAGAACTTACATAAATCTGATATGTTAACAGTATTTCAAATGTGAATGAGGTAATATTTTTCTGGAAATTTTTATATCTATCTCTTTTTACGGGATCCGCTCACTAAGAGTATTAGCACTTTTGCGAGACGACCCGCTACTATCTCAATATTAAGCGGAGCCTTCACTTGTTGATGTCAGCCTTTTCTGATTTTTCCGCTAATGACAGCGGAGAAACGCAGCCTTCAATTATGGGATGAAAATCTTGTCCAGCGGAATTTTTTCGAACATCTTAGAATCGAACATTTTAATTAAATATCAATATTTAGATATCTGAAGTTCTGGGAGTGCTCAAACTACTCCACCTCAGGAGTGATCAAGAACTATCAAGCACTGGTTTCAGATTACATGCATTTTGCATCTCAAAAAAATAACTACGGAAGAGAGTATATTCAGATAACGTCATAAAATTACCGCAATAAGAAATAGTGTTGCTCGTTAATGTTTCTGCAAAATAGGGCATGAAGAAAATTCCTACACTGCTTTAATCTGGCAGCTGCTTCTGGCAATAAATTCATACTTTATTTACTGTTGAAAACTATTGAAAAGAAGCAGAAACTCGAAATTATTTCTTCAGCTCTTACTGTTGCCATTGCTTGTAATAATAACCACCCCAAGTGGCCTATGATTAAGTCTTTCGAAAACTGACTGTCTGGACCGATATATATAAATGTTGCAGGCTTCCGTCTGTCTGGGCCGCACAGCTCGTGGCTCTGTTTATCATGTCCTGAACGACAAGCCCTTCTGTGTGACAAAATAACCTTATCCAAATCCCAAAAACCATTGCGGATTTATTTAACATAAGACTTCGGAAATAATTGTAGTCAAATTGTAGTCAAATGTAGGACATGAAGTTGCTGTTGATCTAATCACACCTCTCTGCTCGGATATACTTATAAGCTTTTCTCATATGCCTAACTATGCTCCAAACATACAAACATCATAAACTAATTTTACAATAAGCATGTCATAGTATAAAAATCGTCCTTAAATTTGTTTCAAAATATCTCAATATATTTGGCACCTACTCCAAATTTCTACTCGGTGTGTTACCATTTCATGGTAGGAGATTCCGAAGGGATTGCGTGATTGATGGTCGGATCAACACCATAGAAGTAGGCAGGTCGTAACACCGTGAACCCGGCATATATAATGGAGAGCTGGGAAGTGTTCCATTATATCTGGTAAAACATATTCAAAAGACAATAACTTATCATGTCTTTGAAAATTGATGCTGCTGAGAAGCAAAAAATTGATAAGATATTCAATGTCAGGCCCTTCGAGGAGGCTCCGCTCAGCAAAGAGCCGATAGACTATCTTGTATTAGACGCTATCGACCTTTCTTCCTACAAAGAAGGTCCGGAAGGACTAGAAAGCCGTCAGAAACTTGCTGCCGCTTTGGAGAAATGCGTAACAACTTACGGGTTTTTCTACTTGGTCAACCACGGCGTAACTGCCGAGCAATTTGCTAAATTGCGCTCCTTGGCACAAAGCATGTTCGAGCTGCCACAGGATATCAAAAATGAGCATAAAGCGGGAAATGAGCTTTTGGGGGATAACGAAATTGGCAAGAATCTCGGTATTGTGCGGGGATCTGGATATAAGCCTCGAGGTCATTGGATTTTGCAAAACAATGTCCCCGATGAGATTGAGCATTACAACTTCCGAAATATGCTACATGATGAGAAGTTTGCAGAGCGTAAATATCCAGATCTTATTCGGGCTCATCTAGACGAAGTTGCTGCATACTACCAACATCTTCACAACGAGGTCCTTCGTAAGCTGCTTACACTTTGCGACATCATTCTCGAGATTCCTGAGGGCACTCTGTGGGAAAATGACTTCAAGGTCGTTCAGAATGATCTCCGTAACTCAGGATCAGGATTCGGCCGGTTCATGATGTACTTCAAAATGAACAAAGATAAGGCCGACAGATCAGAGGGCGCCCGCCTCAAGGGCCATACCGATGCTTCAGGCTTTACTTTTATCACCTCGCAGCCTATTGCAGCCCTTCAAGTAAGAGATTACGACACTGGAGAATGGAGATATGTTGCTCACAAAGAAAATGCTCTAGTAGTCAATGTTGGTGATGCTCTCAAGTTTATCACCGGAGAGTACTTTGTGTCATCAATCCACCGGGTCATGGCTCCACCAAAAGACCAGGAAGATTACAACCGTCTAAATCTTATTTATTTCTGTGATCCTAAGCTCTCTACAGTCGTGGATCCTCGTCATCTTAATTCGCCAAAGCTCCAACGATTGAACAAAATCCCCGACTGGCAGCCTATTACGTTTGAGCAGTGGGATGAGGAGAAAGGCAAGCTACTGAATGTCGGTAACTCTTTGAAACGAAAACCCACTGAATTGTTTGGAAGAAAGAGCATTTTTCAGCTTGATACCAAAAGCGACTTGAGTGAAATCAAAGCCAATTAAACCCTGCCAACAAAGTAATTGAATTCATAAAAAACATTACCTTTCACACCGGCCAAGCTTCACCATCCAACACCCGTAATCAGAAAGTCGTTCAAATGCTACTAAATAAGTCAGCTCATGTAGTTCTCGCCAAAATGATAAGCACTGGCATCTGCAGCCGAGTCTCGTGTGGAAGCTGTATCTTGAAGAAAAAAATAGCTACTAAAAATTACTATGTCTCAAAATTAATATTTCCAAATAAATTATTCTGCAAGAATACAACCCAATCAACATCTGCTTTCTATTATCTGACAACAGAGAAGTCGGAATCGAAACAGGTCGCTCATCAGTAGCAGTTTAATTCCCAGAGCCTGATTTGGCAAAGCAGCTGATGGACAATCGGCTTGTCATTTTCATATAATTGATTGCTCACTGGCAGATCTAGTTATATAAGTTTTTCACATTACTTTCGGGCGCTCTTCGTCACAACACATATTCAATTTCTGGCCAACAGTCAATACTAAATTGGATTTTTGATATATTATCGACCGGATATCCGTATTGCTAAGCACCGTTCGACTTTGATGTCTACTACAGAAGCAGCTGATCTTATCTCATACCATAAATACATCTTACATTGATAAGTTAATACATCAAAATTATGGAGATTTCAAAGACTGTCAGGTACTATGAGTTTTCATCTTCAGCAATCGTGATCTGCTAACCATTTCTTGACATCTTCGCTGTCTCGGGCGTTCCAAGAAAGTCGGGTTCGGATCTGATCATCAGCCTTCCCGATACTCTGCTCAATTCCTGTGTTATCAACCTTAGAAAAGAACTGCTTGAACTGCTCATACTGCTCTTGACTATGGATACCTGTGCAGCATGCTGTGACCACATAGGACAGCAGGTTAAGACCAGATGGATACTTCTTGACAATTTCATCCCAGTTGTCTTGCATCCATTGGAACGCTACATCAATACCTGTGTAGTGTTTGCTGAATCCTGCAAGAAGAAGCATGATATCTTGAGATCGCACTTTGCCATCGAATGCATAGCCAGTTACGGTCTTCAAAACTTCCGTGTCCTTTCGAAGACCAAGACAGCCTAAAGCGACATTTCCTTCGTGGTTTGAAGAATTGTCGAGATAGATTTGAGTCAAAGCATCGTAATCCTCCTTGGTACCAATTCGACTAGCAGCGGAAAATACAGTGTCCCACAGATTTGAGTTGGCTTTTTCACCTTTGACGTGTTTTCGGAAGAGGTCAAGTGCAATTTGTTCGTACTTTTTGTCGCCAGAGTTAACAGCTGCATCAAAAATAGAACTTTTCAACTTGACGGTCTGGGAGTCTTCTGTCTCAGAGATTGTGTGTCCTAGTTTATCAGCAGTAGGAATCAACAGCTTCTGGATGAGTTTGTCAATACTCTCTCTGCTCTCTTTGAAAGTATATCGCACTGCTGTCAAGCTTTGTATGATTACTTCCCAGACAAATGGCGAAGTTTCAGAAGACCATTTAGAAACAATGTCGAATAATGGCGAGGTCTTCTGGTAACCGGCTGCAGCAAGAGCACGTGCATCACCAACCAAAGAAACTCTGTCAGGAACTGACAATTTTCCATCGACAGCAGCCTCACTAAGCTTACTTGCTCTGTCAGAACTGTATGATACTCGGTAGATACCGGTGGATTCGGCGTTCAATTTGTAAAATTGGGGATCAATTTCAATAGTAGTCGACCTTTCCTGAATCAACTTACTTTCAACACCTTTAGAGGTTTTGATAGCCAAATCAATGGGGAAAACAGTTTTATCATCTTCCTCTTTAACGTCACCAGTGGACAAAAATCGCTTCTGAGTGATATGAGCTTTGGATCCTTCTTCAGTGACTTTAACGACAGGATATCCGACTTGTTTGGTCCAGACACCCATAACCTCAGAAACATCTTTTCCGGACGACTTGGACAGAGCTTTCCACAGGTCATCAGTATAAGTATTTTTATACTTGTGTTCCTGCAAGTACTCCACCACACCAGCAATAAAAGCCTTTTCTCCAATGAAATTGGAAATCATGGTCAAAACTGACGATCCCTTGAGGTAAGAAATCTCATCGAAGATTTGATTAACATCTTCAGCTCGAGCGACATCGACCTGCACGGGATGAGATGCTCTCAGTCCATCCATTGACAAACAAGGTTGATATACTTCAGTAGAATATCTTTCCCATACTTTCCATTCGGGGAACAAGGTATCGCAGCACAGCCAGGACATGTATGTAGCGAAACCTTCATTCAACCATAGACCATCCCACCATTCCATGGTAACAAGGTTACCGAACCACTGATGCGCCAACTCATGACTAACTGCTTCACCAACCAAATTCTGTGCAGTTAAAGAATCCTTCTTAGGGTCCCACAAGAGGAAAGAGAGTCGATAGGTAACCAAACCCCAGTTCTCCATGGCTCCAGCCGAAAAATCATGCAAACCAACAAAATCCATCTTAGGAAGAGGATAAGGCACCTTGAATACATCTTCATAAAACTTAAGACACTTAGCAGCAACATCAATAGAGAACTGTGCATTGTTAAGGCTGGCAAGATCGGGAGTTACGTAGACACGTACAGGAATTCGGAAATCATTGTTTTCAAGATAAACCAGATCTCCAACAACAAAAGCAACAAGATAAGTACTCATTATTGGAGTAGTATTAAACACTGTAACCTTCTTATCGCCTTCCTCAGTCTCAGACTTGACATCCATGTTTGAAAGAGCAACCAAGTTCTTTTCAGAAACAAGGGTGATATCAAAAGTGGCCTTGAGAGAAGGTTCGTCAAAACACGGGAATGCTCGTCGGCAATCCGTAGCTTCCATTTGAGTGGTAGCTACTATCTTGGTCTTACCATCATGTTTATACTCAGATCGGTAGAAACCAGCCAGCTTGTCATTCAATTCGCTATTGAATTTGATATCCAAAGAAGCAGTGCCAGGCTCCAGAGGAGTTTCAAAATCAAATCGGATAGTCTGATCCTTTTTATTTTCGGTAGTTTTTGATGGGGAAATGTCCTTCTCGTTCTGCTTGACAACAACGTTCTCGAAGTTGATATCGAGAGTATTGAGCTCGATAAAAGATCCTTCCTTGATTTTCAGATCAATGGAAACCTCTCCCTTGTAAGTAGCCTTGTCGAGATCAGGCTCCATTCGCACTCTATAGTGAGTAGGAACGACATTGGTTGGTAAAACCTGTCTTGATCTGGATCAGTTAATCAACTATGTCGCCCGAACAAGAAGCACTTGGCTAATTTTGCTAATGCTTACGTCTTAGGTACACTGCTGCACATTCTTGAGAGACCTGGAATTGATTGTCGCTTGCGCAATATAGATCTGGCTCCAGTTCTTAACCAATTTACCGAGATCATGGACTGATGTGGGTGAAGGCTTATTTATATTGTCGATTTTCGGCGTCCAATAAATCCACCTAGATGTCGTGCCACGGCACCAAAAAAATTCAGGGTCTTGTCGCAAAAAACAGGAACCACTAGTAATTGTAAGGCTGGTGAATAATTCACTCACATAGTTTTTGGTAGCACTGGCTTGATAAGCATAGTTGTAAAGCTCCCTCTCACACTCGTGGTGTGAGCCTGGCTGTTGATCAGCTAAATACGTGCACCGGAAAGGCGGGGAGAGCCCTCAAAAGATACCAGATTTTGTTATTGCTGTTGTTAAAACGCACTATTTTCCAACAGTACATGTCCCAAGCCTTATCTATTGATCTGGCAACAGCAATACGGGGTGGGAAAATGCCGCCTATTGCCACCGGGCTCAAGACCGAAACCTGATCCTGCTCCGAATTGTCTGGCAAAGGAGATGGAGAGGGGAGGGGGGAAGAATTTGTTTTTCTTCCGTGTGTTCTCATCAGTTTTCGGGCAGTTTTATAGACTGTGGCTTGATTTTTTCTCTTCTTTGGCTAGTTCATTATCGTTTGGATCTCAAAATGCGGGGCACTTGATTGCCAGTCTGGCTCTAACTTGGAGATCTGCCCACCACAGAGATGGCTGTCAGCCAACAGAATGCAACATTACACTGATGAATCACTGATGATTCACGGGCGAATAGTAATATCTGTCTTTGTGTTCGTTTGTGGATTACGGTGAGCGTGACTGCTTTGTCACTAGTATACTTGGATCAGCCCCGATACCGGA
Organism: Zygoascus hellenicus; assembly: GCA_030564625.1. NCBI lineage: Eukaryota > Fungi > Ascomycota > Dipodascomycetes > Dipodascales > Trichomonascaceae > Zygoascus > Zygoascus hellenicus. The sequence continues at coordinate 147,081 of JAJLWE010000014.1, forward strand.
TATATCTATGGCGTTCAGCCTACCACCACGTAGTTTGGCTATTAAGAAATATGGAAAAAATGTTAAAGCTCTCATTCATTCATCTTTGGCTTGCTCTTCTGAGGAGAAGCTTGGTTTGGATTACTTGTGATTGAGTAACATGAATCGATTTATGAATTGCCCTTTTCTGGCGTCGATTTCCATACTTGTGTCAAGTCAAAACTGACTCGCCTTACCAGATTACTCATCAGTTCGTTTCGTGCATTTTTCTGGAGTTAGATTCATGGTTCCGATTCCGTTTTCCTCTCAATTCACTCATAATCAGCTAAGAATGATCATCCATATATTTCAATGTCTTACAATTCGCTGTGCTCAAGCAGCCAGATATTGTTTGGAAAGTCCAATTGAAATTCACGACTCCGGTGATCTGCTAGCAATCTTGATCCATTTTTCACTATCTGGCTCATCGATCCAATACCATGATCTAGCTTTACGCTCTATTCCATTTCTGTCATGGTGACTCCGCTGAACAATGGCCCAAAATATCGTATTTTTACTAACTACAACTACCCATGTAGCACCAAACCACAAAATTAAACAAACTACTTGTGTTTATATACACCAATGGCAGCTTTTGCTCCGATTCAGTTGCAACAGTGGAACTTGGAAATTTGCAACACCTTTTTCTTTTGCCGTGCTGCTAACCTTATCCCAGCTGATCTAACCGAGTTAGATCGCGTGCTGATCTGATCTAAAGCCAAGTCCATTTAAATAATCCCAACTTCCCGTTTTTATATATAAGATATCCTATCATGATTCACGATATGAACCTTGTTGAATAGTTCGACTGTAGATTGTTCCAGGTGGATAGTCAACGAGAAATTATGCAGCATTGGCACGACAACACTCACAGCAGCCCCCTAGTTCATCTTATCGTGGGTTTTCTATAGTTACTATTCATTTGAGCATTTAGTTTTATGCACATGTGACATTTTTCAATTCCATTGGTGGCGTTGCCCTTGCAGATGTTGCTACTCGCCACCAGAGCTGAACCTATTTAGATATGTGTGCCTCTCCCACCTTTTGGCCTGCCTCCATTTGACTTGTCTCCATTTGACCTACAGTGTCACAGCATGTCTGAGCCAGTTTGGACAAATAATCAAGGTCATTCATTTCGTCGAAATCCAAAGGATACTTTCATTACTGCCGGTCTGTCTCTTCTATCAATAATAGCTGCATCTATCAGTGCCAATAGGTCGTCTTGTCAAATACCTCACAACCATTGCGACCAAACAATAACCTACATCTTTTTGGCTGCAGCTCTTATTTTTGTTTCTGTTCTTTCGTATCAGGTATATGTGAATCTTACAGGGCCCAGGTATTCATCTGCTAGCGTTGAAAGAGGCTTCTACAATTCGGACCCAAGCTTGTCTTCTGATGAGGTACCAGCTTATCATTAGTTTGACCATGCTGTGTTTAGTCATGTAACAATTACTCTATATAAAATATCAAGGTTTTATGAATGCTCGATCTACTAGTTTCTACGAGTTTATTCCGGTCTGCCTCTATCACTTCGCCTTTGATTCTTTTGACTCAATGGTCTCTATAAGAGACTTTGCCACGGTTCTTTCACTTCTTACTCACCTATTACCTTGATGATAGAATATGAATAGATTCATCTATCTGTTCTTGTATTTTATCTAGATAGTATGGCTTTATATTTAATATCTCCGATGCTCAAGTGGTCACATTTACTGTCGGTTTCTCTGTTGATCGCTATAGAAGCTTGCCCAATCCGGCTAATGCACGGCTGTGCTCATGTTCAATTTGGGCCATCATGACACGAGCGAGAGTTATTAAACGCATTTGCTGTGGATTGGTTGCGCTATATTATACGAAAAGCCGTTGAAATTCTAGCAAGCTTGTCTTAATTAATCATTGTACTGTTTTCAAGTTCTGCATTATCACTTAGTCCTATGTTCATAGGTCTACTACTACTAAATCGTTTATTAACGTCTTTGCGCTAGCTACACGATTTATTGTACAAATCAGGCTAATTGTCCAAAATTTTCGTACGGCTGACAAATTTCTTACGGATGTTACCCGGCCTGCTAGATTTGAGACATCTATTCAGGTCGCTTTTTAAAAAATCAGAAAACAGGGGTGGTTCGTATAGGGGTAATTATTCTTGCCTTCCAAGCAAGAGATAGGGGTTCGAGTCCCCTACCACTCAATTTTTTTTGCATCTGCCACACTTACTATACTATATTAGAGGGTTCCTTTTACTTTATTCCTTGACACAGGACGTTTTTTTTTGTATGCAAGGCAAAAATAACTTTTAATTGGCATGAAAATGACACATTTTACCTTGTCCTAAGTATTTTGGAAATACTTTAGTGTATGCTGTCAAAATAGCCGTCATACCTGTACATTATTCATTAGAGGTCAGACCTCTTGACTATGCAGAAAAGCCTGAAAAGGCAGAGGCTACCAACCAATCTTGGAACACACTACTCCAAACTACTACTACCAAGCGTTTATTACCGTCTATGTACTACGCAAATATTACACATTGTTCTATTTATGTATTTCGGGCCAGAAGACGGGGGAGTGGGAGGGGTTTTTTGGTTTCTTTATACCCAACTGGGGTGATGTAACTACTCCAAACTATCAGAGCACATCAAACACAAACACTAGACACATACTACTACTAAATCAGGGGTTAATGTATATGCACTAAGTAAATATCACTATATGTTATTTAGGTAGTCTGTACCAGAAGACGAGTAAGGGTGTAATTTCCTTATACCCATCTCCACTGCCGTCTATGTTGCATAATCGTATGAGCGGAAAAAAGGTAATTAGAGATTGATTGATCCTGATCGTAGTTTGTATACTGGAGCCTCCAAAATTTGCTGATAGACTTGAGAGTATAATAATTCACCGTGGACAAAACATTGAGTTGAAATTCTTTTGTTTTTGCCCGCAAACTAGCTGAAAAAAATTCTTCTTTTATAAACTGTCTAGGTATAAAGCTGTAAAATCTTATCATCACAAGAAACACGGGTGGTTCGTATAGGGGTAATTATTCTTGCCTTCCAAGCAAGAGATAGGGGTTCGAGTCCCCTACCACTCATATTTTTTTGCATCGCTTTTACTCAGCTTTTACCACGCGTCTTTTGGTAGCTTTTTGCTGTTTTTGATGCTGGTTGCTAGGTGAAAGACCGGCGCGGCTGTATCCTCGATATCAGACCAATGCGTACCTCAGTAGTAAGAAGTTGGAGCCATTTTTAACTTGTACCAACCCTTTGGACATGAATAATCCCATAAACCTGGCATTGAGTCAGCTATTTCCTAACAATAAAGATATACCTGCAAAGCTGGTCAGAACAGCTGACAATTTTGTTCTTCAAAGCCGACAGAAAGTCATCAATCTCCGTCCTGATGAAGAAGCAGCAAGATATTTGATATGTGCACAACTGGCCGTAGAGGTAGAAACAGAATCTCTGAAGCTTCCTATAGCTGCAAAGGTTCCTGCCCCTATTCCTCCTAAAATGTTTCAGAACTTGACAAATGTGTTTAGAAACAGTCTAGGGTTGTTCTCTGCTGGCACACCAAGTCCTCGGAAAAGTCCAGTCAAGACCCCTAAAAAGGGGCCAAAAGTGGATGATAGAGAAGGATCTCCATCTCCAAGAAAAAGAGGAGGTCCGAAAACCAGTGATCCGATGAGCCAGGACATCGAACACATTGCAGCAGCTTTGGGACTCTCAGATCCATGCATCGAAGCTATTGTCAAAGGCTACAAAACCTACCATAACTTAGTTCGAGAGCGCTGGGGTCTTTTACTCGGCCTAACGTACGTAGTAATAAGCAGGGGACATCCGCAGCTTATTTCATCTGCAGGCAAAGCTCGTCTTCTTCACCGGCTCATCATGCTTGCACCAGGTAGCTCAATGACTACTGACAAATTACAAGAATGGATTGTTCTCACAGAGACAATTGTTGGAGAGCAGAGCTGGATTCAGCAATTGGAATCTGAAGATTGGGTCCGCCCAGAGAATACACAGCGCAAACGCCTCGTAAGTGGTATAGGCAATATGGTGAGTTGGACTATGGATTTTTCCAATCCCCAGAGAATCGAAGACTACGAGAACTGGCAGTCGTCTGCATTGAAACGATTAAGAGACAAGTAATATAGAGACAAGAGCTAGTCTTTATTACGTGGAATTTGCATCGAGCCCTATAAGAAATAAGGTTATGAAGATTATGAGTTATGAAGAATAAATAATTTGGACAGGCAAGCCTGACAAGCAAGTAGGCGGAAGGCAGACAAAGATCAAACAAAGAAAAAAGAAACAGAACATGTAGTGAAAGCAGATGAGGGCCAAATGATTAGTAGAAAGAATATTGGACATAAAGCGTGGTTGACAAGCGAGCGAAGGATCAAGCGAACAACTAGAGCTAGCAGATATTCAACAGCAAACCTATTCGAGAAATCCAAACAAAAACCCACCTGCACAAGTATCAGCCAATCCAGACCATGCCTCGTTCTTTCCCGATGCTGCTCACGAATAGCTCTTAAGACATCGAGTATCCCGATGAGTAGTAGCACAGGCAGATCCACAGTATCGCTCGCCACAGTTGATGCAGGAAAGAGTCCCCCAATATCCACAGATCCCACAAATGTTTCTCGCAGGGTATCTCGAGTGTGAAGCAGCTGCTGACAGCCATGTCTGATAGCCTTTGACATCGTCATCCAAGTGATTTGTCAACGTTTTGCGAGAGCCCAACACCCTTCTGGAATTCGTAGTAAAACCCTGCTTGAGATCCCGCACCAGGTTTGGCCGAGGAATCTCGATTTTTATATTTTCCTGGAAATTTTCCCGATCAAGATCCGCCAAACGACGGCTCAGGGCCCGAGCTCGGCTCGAGCTGTCTCCACCAGCAGCAGTTCGTTTTCGACCTGAAGAGCTGCCACTCACCCCCACCGAAGAAGACGACGCACCCTCATGAATATTTTGCATCACATAATGGGCACCCTGTCCCGTGCGCTTGCCTCCAAGATCCTCGATAAAGGGCATGGTGATATGGTGATATGGTAAATAAATTAGGTAGGTAGGCAGGCAGGCAAACAGGCCTGGAGACCCGGACACAGCCGTGCAATGGTATAAAAAAGGGTGAAAATTTCAGAGTTCTATCTTTACTTGATCTGCCAGGATTCTACAAAACCTTGCAGATAACAAGCGCTTATTTGTCGTTGAATAGGCGGGAAAGTCGTTCAAGCAAAATTCTTTCGAAACGTCTTTTTAGTGCGTTCAGAATTGGCCGTTGTAATTATTTACTTCGGAACCGTACCATGTCCCCGCTCGGTCACTTGATTGTCACGAAGCGGCGGTTCAGCGATGATTCCCCGGCTGAATCTTCTGGAATAGGTCGGGAGAAGCGGTTTCTGAATGATCGCAATTATGCTATTCAAGATGATACTATGAACAATGTTGCCACTGTTGACAATGATGAGGTCATGGTCGAATCATTAGCCATGTCAACCTCCGCATCCGCCGCCCCGGCTACTGGTGATGGAGAGTCCCAGGAATGGCAGCGCACTACACAGAGAGTGGTCAAATCAGTAGTATCTATTCATTTCACATTTGTCGGACGATTTGATACCGAGTCTGCTCTGGTTAGTGAGGCTACTGGCTTTGTTGTTGATGCCGACCGAGGAATCATCATGACAAATCGTCATGTGGTTGGACCTGGTCCTTTCACAGGTTATGCGGTATTCGATAACCATGAAGAGTGCGAGGTATTACCAATCTACCGGGATCCGGTTCATGATTTTGGTTTTGTCAAATTTGATCCTTCCAAGATCAAACACATGAAGGTTCGACAGCTGGATTTACGCCCAGAGTTGGCGAAAATCGGCTGCGAAATCAGAGTAGTCGGTAATGATGCTGGTGAAAAGCTCAGTATTCTGTCTGGATTCATTTCCCGGCTCGATCGAAATGCCCCCGATTATGGTGGGCTGTCTTACAACGATTTCAATACCGAGTACATCCAGGCTGCTGCCAGCGCCTCTGGTGGTTCTTCTGGCTCGCCTGTAATCAACATCGATGGCCATGTAGTGGCTCTTCAAGCCGGCGGAAGTACTGAGGCATCCACGGATTTCTTCCTTCCTCTTTATAGAGGCAAAAGGGCTTTAGAGTGCATTCAACAAGGACTACCGGTCACAAGAGGAACTATACAGGTACAGTGGATTTTGAGGCCATTTGACGAATGCAGGAGACTTGGTCTCACTGAATTAGCAGAAAAGGAGGCCCGAAGCCAATTCCCCGATAGTATTGGTCTTTTGGTAGCCTTTACTGTTGTTCCTGAGGGACCAAGCTACGAGGTGATACAAGAGGGCGACTGCCTCATTTCTGTTAACGGCGAGAAGATCAGTAAATTCACGCGCTTGGACGAGATATTAGATAACACCATTGGAAACTCACTCAACCTTGAGCTTCAAAGAGGAGGAAAATCATTGAACGTTGATATCCCTGTACAAGACCTGCATTCGATCACACCTAACAGATATGTCGAAGCGTGTGGTGCTGTGTTTCATGATTTGTCATATCAAGTTGCTCGCTTGTATTCCATACCCGTCAAAGGAGTATACATTGCTGATGCATCGGGTGCCTACCGACGTCAAAGCTGGAGCACAGGCTACATTCTAGACGAAGTAGACAACAAGCCCACACCCAATTTAGATGCTTTTGTCGAAGTTATGAAAACAATACCTGATGGAAAGAGAGTGGCAATTCGATATAGGTATCTTGCTGATTTGCATACCGTGAGCACTGGCATCATTCTGATTGACAGAAAATGGTACCCCACGTTCAGAATGGCTACCAGAAATGATGAGACTGGTCTTTGGGATTACAAGGATCTTAGCAAGGGAGTTAAAGTACAGCCTAGGATTGAAACACTACCCCAGGAAGCAAGATTTCCAGCTGTAGAGCTTGAAGAGCCTGGATGTACAAAGCTTCTTAGAAGTTTTGTCCAAGTGTCCGTCACAAATCATGCTAGAATTGAAGGCTACTATATTTCTGGTAAAACAGAAATCGGTTTGGTAGTGGATGCGGAAAAAGGTTTGGTATTGGTTTCTCGATATGCAGTTCCCCACGACCTGTGTGAAATTCACATCACTATTGCAGATAGCGTCATTGTTCCAGGAAAGGTTGTGTTTTTACATCCTTTACAGAATTATGCAATTGTATCATATGATCCTAAACTTGTTGAAGCACCGATAGAATCTGCTGTTCTAGGTACAGATCCCATCAAGATTGGACAGAAGGTGACATTTATCGGCCACAATCATAACATGAGAAAAATGAATACCAACACTAGAGTAACTGATATATCTACAGTTATGATTCCTCTTGGTAGCGACCTCAGTCCTCGTTATAGGGGTGTGAATACTGATGCAATTTATTTGGAGTCCACTATCAGCAACGACTGTGGTTCTGGAGTGTTGGCTGACAGTGACGGAACAGTCAGAGGACTATGGCTTTCATTCCTTGCTGATACAAACGGCAACGGTAGAGATAGAGAATATCGATTGGCAATTGATGCTAGCGGAGGCGTGCGTTCGATCATTGAAAAGCTCCGATCAGGACAAGTACCCAACCCTCGGTTTCTTGATATTGAAATGAATTCTCTGACAATTGTTCAAGCAAGACTGAGAGGGGTTGGAGACGAGTGGATTAGAAAGGTAGAAAAGTCCAGCCCTCAACGCCCACAGCTGTTTAATGTGCTGCGAGTAGCTCAAGGGGCTGCGGATATTCTCAGAGAAGGAGATGTTATTCTGGCTATCAACGATAATGTGGTTACAAGCATAAGTGATTTTGATGTCATGTATGACTTTGAGGAGTTGAAGGTTACAATTGTTCGAAACAATGAGGAAATGACTTTGACAGTTCCTACAGTGAGCAACAAAGACATTCAAACGACAAGAGCCATTAACTGGTGTGGCAGTGTCATCCACAAACCACATCATGCTGTTACTCAAGAAATCAAGAAACCTCCAAGTGGGGTCTATGTTGTTTGGTGTGCTGCGGGTTCACCAGCTCTGCAATATGGCTTGGCATCAACGTATTTCATCATTAATGTCAACGGAGTTGATACGCCAACCTTGGATGATTTCGCACGAGAGATTTCAAACGTTCCAGACAACAGCTACGTGAAGTTACGCCTTGTTACATTTGATGGTGTTCAATGCGCCTGTAGCATCAAGACCAATTACCACTATTTCCCTACCAGTGAGCTTGAGAGAGATGACAACGGAGAATGGAAATCATACATCTATGAAGGAGGAGTCAAAAAGTTAGAAGGAGGAGATGATAAAAAAATGGAAGAAGCTAATCAGTGATGAGCATTAACGTCGGTATATAATGATAGAACAATAACAAGCATTGGATTTACATGATCTTGCATATTGGGTCTGATAGTCACCCCATGCTACCACGGAGAAGGACAGATGGACTGGTGTATACTGAAAAGGTTTAGATTATAGTTTCATGAAATGAAACTGACAGAAGTTGTGTGAGCAGTGAAGCCCTCAGCCGCCGAAGCTTTCAAGCACAATGCAGCACCATGGAACTCCTTAAAGCTCTAAAATCTGTCAAGGAAACCCTCAGCCATTTCACCCCTCTATTTAACTTCACATCTTTCCTGTTAACCTCGCGAGCACCAACCAAATACAACTACATAATCCTCAATGACTCCAAGTCCTCTCAGACCTGTTTCAGCAAGATCCTCAACAATCGCTCTACTAGTCACCACCAACCCAAGTTTCTAAGTAATTCCAAAACTTTTGTATTCATCATGCCATATTTACAAAAACTCAATCTAAGGGATCAAGCATAAGGGAGATACTCCCGGAATCGCTTATGCTGAGCAGCATTTCTAGATCGAACATTCCCGTTCAATCCTCGCAACACCTTTGAACGACTCCATCCAATATTTCCGTGATTTCGACCACCATATTTCTAAACTCTGTTAGCTGTGTTTCAATAACTAATTATCAGCTTCTTCTTACCCTTTTGAAGTCGCCGTTTCCTGTGGGCCGAATTCTTTTAGCAGCACTCTTATTGGTCTTGAGACCCCGAACAATGATGCTCAAGCCACTTCGAGGAGCACTAAGCGCTCTAGCGGCAGATGTGATGTAGGCAAGCATGGTACCGAGAGCGTTGATAGTTGTGGGATGGTTGTAGGAGATCAAAGTTTGACATGATGACAGGAGGGTAATGGATTACTAGTCACGGCCCCGGTCTCCGGCACTTAAGTACTGATTATATTGAATTTGATACAAGTATATACATTTATAGATGGCTTGATTGGTTCTCAGAAAATGGGCCGTTACTTACGAGTCTTTTTTCTCATCCTGGTTCAAAATCCCACCAGTTTCGAAGGGTGCATCTTTTCTGGCATCATCGATCATTGGCTTGATGCCCTTTTTCTCCAAAGCGACCTGTCAGTTAATAATCAGCTCAAACGGGCTAAAAAACAACCAGTAATATTACATATAACTTGACATACATTAATACAATCTTGATAGGTAACCCAAAATTCTTCACATTCATTGTTCAGCTGCTGTTAGTAACGGAATCGGCTCCCATATACAACATCACTACCAACCGATTTGCCTTTGAGAAATTCTGCCTGTTAGTATTGAAACCCGTTAAAACTTCGCGGAAGATAATACATACTCTCACTATACCAGAGATTGAAGCAGTTATCGTATTCTCGCTTCTTTTCTGTACATTCTGGTGCAAAACTGGCAGACATGATATTTCCCATTGAGAGCGGTGGTGAACTTTTATGCGGCGACCCGAGCTGTGATGAAATCAAACCCGCTGGCTGGCAGGTAGCGAGTTAGCTGACTATATCTGCTGTGAATGTCAATGCAAAAGAAATGATAGGTAAAAATGCAACTGGTCGTTCTATGAGATGTTCTTGATTCAAATGTCTATAGAATTTAGAAGGAAATAATGATAATTATAATAATAAAAAAATTAGGGTATTCATTCATGAGATGGCGGAAATGCTGTTGCTTGTTGGGCTGAAGGTGCCGGCAACCGTCTGTAACAGCATTATTGTAAAACAAAGGTAAAAAACACGGTTTAATTTTGAAACTGGTCATAAATCTCAAAGTCATGCAAAAGTCAAATCATTTTTCAGATATACTACTGGCCATTTCCGTCAACAGCAGTACTGTTTCCTGCCGTTGCGTTGGTCAGTCTTCGATAATACCATCCTTCAACATGGTCATTTTCGCTTCCGTCTGGCTTCCCTTCATAATTTGGATCGGAGTGCAGAATATCACAATGTGTCTTTCCCCGCATCTTTCGAATCTTGTCAATGGGCCATCCTGAGTATATTTTTTGACCGTGGTCTTTTGGCTGTCCGATGTAAGATTTAGATAGATGCCCTAGTCTTATATCTTTGTCCAGAGAGCAATATTTACCTTCTGGCTGATATCTCCATCCGAAGCAATCGGGATGCTCTGCACAAGCTTTCTTGCAATTTTCTTTTGAAGTATGAGGCTTCAAACTCTTTTCGTCTTCCAAAGAGAAAAAATCCCCGCTATATTCTTCTTCATTAAAGACCATAGCAGTAGCCATGTTATCCCAATCTTCAAGCTCTTCAGCAAGGTATGGCAACAGAAAATCTCGATAAATGCTGCTGTATGTGATGTTGTTCTTATGAGGGCCTCTGAGTTTCTCATATTCCCACAAAATCTCAATATCATGAGAATTCAAATGATGGAAAGTAGACAACGGTTTGCACCATCGATCTTCGTGGAAATACACATCCCATATAGGGTTTCCTTGAATTACACCACCAGCAGTGGTCAAACCGATCTGGCAAGTTTGCAATAGAAACAGAGCCACCATAAAGTCACCACAACAATAATCAAATGTTGCCTTTTCGTAAGTTCGAAGGAGCTCTTCGACATTTTCTTGTTCAAAGGCAGCCTTCATGGCTCCTTGTGATAAGACAACTCCAGAGCCACCATGAGCAAACATTTGATCAGCAAGCATAGCACCGGAACCATAATAGATCTGATCCTTATAATCAAATTTCTTGTTCAGCTCCTTAATGAGGGTGTCCAGCATTATATAAGAATCGCCATCCATGAAAATGAACCAATGACTCTCAGGAGAACGTTTCCAGGCATTGTAGAGCATGGGAAGGTTTTTGAATTTATCGAGATCCCATCCGCCATCCATTTTCAGCTGAGAAGTATCGAATTGCGAGTGGGTATTATGTAATTCACGCATTCTTCGGTACATCTCAAACTGGGGAGAATCATATGTTTCTTGGGTGACATTCTGAAAGATATCAATGACCTCGATACCAGCAATGCTATTAGGAGCATCACCGTAGATGGCATAATTAGGGACTCGGGTAAGAGTAGTCAACAAATGAATTGGAAGACGATCCCACAAAACATTCGAGCCTTCTTTGATCATGAGAAACACATCTTCTGCTCCTTCAGCATAATCAGCAGGAATAAGTTGCTGAAGATATTGTGCCTTAGTCTGGTAATGATTCCAAGACGCAACCACAGGCCTCACATCATGCGACTTGTCATGCAATCTGATTTCAGCATCGTTATCGATTCTCCACGACTCTAAAGATTCATACCGGTTTCTCTGCTGCTCAGAATCAAGAAATGTGCCCAATGGGTACTCAGCAAACTCTTCATCAGATAAGCCCTTAACATAGCTCGTATCGGATTGATGCTGAGACTGACCACTTGGATTGTCGGTCCACTGGTCATAATTCTCAGAGCCTGGATCGCCAGGATGGAAATGCCCAGGTGGTGGAGGAGGGGGCGGTGGTGGTTTAGCATGACCAAAATCATTCTCGTAGTCATCGGCACTGCCATGACGAGACGAGCCAAAACGAGGGTCGTTCAATCGGCCTTGAGATAGCGACAGAAACACAAATATCAGACCCAGTGTAGCCATCAGACCAATGGTCGTGATAGCACGCTTTGTCACTAGAAGAAAGTTAGCTCAAGAAGGATGAAGTCAGATAGGCAGCACAGACAGCTAGCTGGCTAACTTGCTAGACAAATGGCGACACAGGCAAAGCTTATCACTAATGGAATATACAATACTCACAGTTGTACTCAGGTCTCAGCATTGCTGTACTGGAAAAGAGATTGATGAAGTTGAAAATCTACCGCCAGAAAAAGCTTGTCTGGCCTTGTGCTTCCAGATCAGTGAGGCTGGCTAGCGCGAACTGAGAAATCGGTGCTCGCGACTTCTCGATGTGGGTTTTTGGCAGAGAACAACGACAAGATGAAATCAATCGCCGGAGTTTTAGAGCGTTAGCGTCGTAAGACGTTTTGAGGCCTATAACAAGGAGCGTCACAAGCCAAAAGACAAAGTCCGATGAAAAATATTCCTAGTGAAGGAATGGTCGACGTGTGAAAATGGAGCAGGATGAAAGACAGGAAGAGATATTTTTATCAAAGTCCACCACCGCCATGAGTTGGGTCTTGGTTTGTCGTTTGCTTTTTTTTAGCACTTTCCAATTTTTGTTTTTTTTGTTTTTCTCTGGCTCACAAAAAAAGAAACGGGCAGTCTCTTTTGTCGCTTAATACGGTAACACACTTGATTGTTTGTTCCAGATGGATCTCGGGCTTCCACCTCGGCCGGTTTGGGAGGTGGCCTGAGGGAGACTGGTATGGAGGAACTTCGATGGCCATACTGCCAATTCTTCACAGCCTACTACATGGGTTCGTCTGATCATGCTTTCCTGTTGGCGGAGTAAACTGAATCCTAATCATAAGCCAAAAATCAAAGCCAACGTTATGCCACAGTCACTTTACCACGACCAAACGGTGCCCACATTTTCCAGATATAGTTGCATTTAGTGTTATTCCGGTTAGGGTGACACGATTTGCATTTGGTGCCAATGGTTGGCTAGTGCTGAAAATAGATCACGTGAGCTACCAATTCTCCTTTGGCTGCTGGATGCTCGGCAGTATGGCAAGTCAAGCGGCGCTGGGATGCCTGGTTGATACTGCACTGCAGGGCAGATTATACAATTAAGGGTGAGGCAAACAGCATGAATCAGATACACACTATTGGAGGATACATATGTCTTTAGCCAGGTTACTGGCTTAAGCAGATTAGTTGCTGCTGGCAGTGGTTGTGGTGGGTGCCTTTGCTCACCTCCTGCAAATTCCACGGTTCACAAAAATCAAGTCTATGAATCGTGCAGCAGAATTACTGGATCAGGCTGAAAATAGCGCACCCCCCTTGTTCGTGTCGGAAACAACGAAAATAAAGTGTTATCTGCGATAACACTATGCTAGTTCGCGGTCTGTGGGGGGGATGTAAAAGGTGCTTAAAGATTATGAGGATTAGCTGATACTACTTTTAAAATGTTTCATACTAGCTGCTTGTTGGACTTTGTCGTGCATACCCGCATATGGACGGGATGTTAGCCTCTGGAGTACGAGAGCCAGCAACAGCTGGGCAAATTGTCTGCTACTGGGCTGTGTGAGCAAGACTGGTGGGCGCCCTGTCTGAGGAACTGGGATGGGCTTCCCCACTAGAGAGGAGCCACCCTGCTAGAAGGTGTTCTCGCGTGCGCTTGTTGATGGGTTTTTGCAATCGAGGTAAAAAGAGGGAACAGGTGTGAAAAATCGATCCAGTTGGTAATTAAACAGGCAATTAACGACTTAATTAATTACCCAATTCAACATACTGTGTAACAACGGGATGTAAATATCAGCAGGTAATGGTCTTGGCAATTGTCAATCTTGGCATTTTGGCTAGGACGGCTGGTGAGTGTTAGGCAGTCGCTTTGAGGCTTGCCAGCCCAGGTGAATGAATGGGTGGGCTGGTGAACAGATATGCAGGTGGAAGCAGTCTCAGCGAAGAAAATATCGGAGAATGCAGTAAGAAAGAATGTAGTTGAGCAGGGATATGGTGCTTACATTGGCTTGGCTTCGATTGGCCCATAACCAATTGGCGGAATTAATTCAGCGTATTCCTGCTGTGTCAGGCTTCATATCAGCCTGACTAGGTTCCCCACCTCTAACCCGTCCCTGGTAACAGCTCATCAATTCCATCTGTAGTTTTGTCTGACAAGTACAACACAGCTAGATCTGAAGGCTGCCCTGCATCGATCTGATCTCCATATTTCTCCTTGCAGGTCTGCCTGGCACTTGCTCCCATCTTTCTGGGCTGTGCTTCCACCACTGCCTCTGATCTACTACGGCTGGAGCCTTTCAACTTCGTATTCCTCTTCTCGAGCACCCCTCTCCCGCTTTTTCAGGTACCTTTGAACTTTACTCAGCCTTTCCCTCCACCGCCTCTAATGACAGTTTTCCTCCCGCCCATTTACCCTCTTACTCCCACGTCAGCCCATTCAACAGCCTCCCGCCCCCGCCCCCGCCGAAGCTGCTACTGTCACAGGGCAGGTACTTTTTATTCCTGCCAATTTCCCCATGATTGCTCAATCTCCGATAACGTTTGGCAGCTTGAAAGACTTGGCTTTCCACTTACAAGCATAGCAGCAGCAGCCATCTCATCCATACATCCAGCTACAATACTGCATATATGCGTTATAAACCTCGTATTTGGCTGCTTCTTTGGACGCTCCCGACTCTGCTTGTAGCGGCATTAACGGATGCCCAGGCTACACCTGACCCATATAGCGCGGCAACCATAGTTGATCCCATACTGGCTGACAAGAATGCTACCGAGACATATTCTTTGTCGATTTTAGGACCTAGCAGCAGGAGCTCTCACCAGTGTGAAAATATTCATTTTTCCCGTGATAAATGTGGGTTTGCTCGGAAACATTGTGCTGACCAACAACCGGGGTATATCAACTACATTGCTGAATATTACTGTGCTTCCAACTCAATTAAAGCTGCAGCTTTACTAGCTGCCTGCATATTTCTTCTCAGTTGCCTCTTCATGGTCGTTGGTATAGCGGCATGTGATTTCTTGTGCCCAAATCTGAATACAATTAGTAGGCTTTTTGGCATGTCGGAAACTCTCACGGGAGTCACTTTTCTTGCATTTGGTAATGGCTCCCCTGATATTTGCAGCACCTTTGTTGCCATGAGCAGTGGTTCCGGCTCTCTTGCTGTTGGCGAGCTACTTGGAGCTGCTGTGTTCATAACTGCTGCTGTTACAGGCTCAATGGCTATTGTTCGTCCGTTCAGAGTCTCCAGGACCACTTTTGTTCGAGACATTGGCTTCTTTATTGTCTCAATGTCGTTTGCTCTATGGTTCATAAGCGACGGCGAGCTACGCCTCTGGGAAAGCTTTGTCATGTTTGGTCTTTACATTGCCTATGTGATTATAGTGGTTGGCTGGCATTACTACAGTGCCTACCGTTACAGACAGTCTGCCCTAGCTCGCTTGGCAAAATCTCCTATAATAAATGAGACTCAACCGCTGCACGATTACTTGAGTGTTCACGACTACAGCTCGACGGGTGTTGTTGCCAGAAGCAGTCTTCAAGATCCCCCCCGGCTATCGATTTCTACCCCAGTTCTTCATAGCTTATTCGATGAGTGGAGTGAAAATTATGAGGATCTGGATGATTATGATCGTGAAGTTTATGGGGAGGTTGTGAAACTAATGAGGGAAAGCAGGACACATAATATTCACCCCCATGATCGTCGTCTTGACACTTTGCCTAATAAAAACCTGCTCTCCCCAGCCGGTCCGTCCGCAGCTCGACCTGATTCTCCATCTTATCCGTCAATCAGACCTTCTCTGATTAGTGCTGTCGAGTTTAGGGACGCTCTTCGACGATTGAAGAAGCCCAAGAACACTGATTGCGAATCACCGCCTCTGCTGGATCTTCAGCAACCTACGCCTATTCATGGGGCAACTTTTCTTTCCCCGGATTGTCCACGCTCACCTTTAGGTCGCGTGGCCAATACTATTGAAGGGAACAGAGGCGATGAGCCATGTGTTACTCGTATGTCTTTAGACGTGCCAGACAGAGTATCTCCAAGGTGTGGTTTTGCCTTGAACATGGCTATGGCTTCCAGCTCGCAAGATTCATTGAATGTACCAATAGACAGCTTGCCGATTTCACCTACAAGATCGTTGACTAATTTGGACGAATTGGAAGAGGCACTTGCTGAAGATGTTCAAGTTTATCCAAAAACTTCTATCAAGGCAGTTCTTGCGACTTTATTTCCGGGCATGGATGGGTTGTTAGAAAAGTCATGGTACGGTATGTTGACCAGTGTCATAACTGCTCCGTTCGTGTTTCTGTTGACAATCTCAGTTCCAGTTTACGAAAGTGAATTTATCTCTAAGCCAGCTCCAGGGCTATCGCTCACCCCGTTGTCTTTAGCTAGTCCGATGATATCACCTGGAGGACTGGATCATGCAGGGGACAACGGATATGATTTTCCTTTGAACACTGCATCAGAAATACACGAGGAATCTTTGAAAATTCCTCGATGGCTGCTGAAACTACAATTTGCTTCTGCTCCGTTATTTATTTATTTTTTCAAGTTTGCCAATGGCTCAAATTTGAACAAGCTATTTATGACTCCGATCCCGCTCGCAGTATCAGCATTTCTATTACTCTGTTTACATTACTATATACCCTCTGATATTCCTGGAAGTATTGCTAATCAAAGGCTTAGCATAGTGTCTTTTGCAGGATTTGTGATGGCCATAACTTGGGTGAGCATTGTTTCCCAAGAAGTTGTCATTCTACTCAAGGCTTTTGGAATCATTTTTCAACTATCAGATGCGATTCTCGGCCTAACGATATTTGCAGTTGGAAATTCTCTTGGTGATTTGTTTGCAGATGTCACATTTGCTCGAATGGGTCTTCCGAGAATGGCTTTTTCTGCTTGTTTTGGCGGACCGCTGCTTAACATATTAGCTGGCATTGGGGTTTCTGGTATTCATGTTCTCCTAGGAACATCAAAACATGACCAGCAACTAGCATATCATATTGACATTTCGCCCACTCTGGTGGTTTCGGGGATCACTTTACTGACTACTTCAGTATTTCTTCTGATTGCCATACCATTGAATCAGTGGAAAATGACCAGAACCATTGGAATTATCAGCATTGGCATTTGGATTCTATCGACAGCACTAAGCGTGGCCATAGAATTCAATAATTAACACAAAAAGCATTGTTAGCTTGGAAATTATTCATTACATTTCATTATTACTATCACCATTCCTTTTCACTTGTTGTACATTCCATCCAATCGAAGATATTCCGACAGCCCGTTATCTGACTGGTCCAATAAATAGATCATGTATAAATGAATAATTTGTTTCTTCTCGGCAAATTTCAGGGTGCTAGTACTTTCCAGCTGCTGAATTACATCTCTGAGATGAGATTCCTCTTTACTTCTGATTTCAAAATCAACATAACTTCTCCAGACTCGAAATGACTCTGGATATTTTTGAATAAGCTGCTGGAAAACAGCCCGTGCTTGATTAACAACCGGTGTATACTTTTCAGCCATCAACAAGCCAATGTAAAGCTGCGCATCTCGGTCAGTAGTGGTCCATGCTAATTCATTAACAAAATTTAGTCCCGATGATCCATGGATACATTTCTCATGCAAATTAGCATAGAGCTCTAGAGTTTCAAGCGAGCTTGGGAACTTGGCCAGAATCGAACTGTAGATCTCGCTGGCTACACGGTAGTTACCCAGGGAAGACTCAAACTTTCCATAGATATGACGGGTCTCTAAAGCAGACACCGGCAACACTGCGACAGCACGGCGTAGGACGTTACGAGCATCTCCAAAATATTCATGGGCAAGCAGCCAACGGAAATATCTCAGCCAGAACTCCTCTCTATGCCCAGTGGGAAGCAATGCCCGTTCATAGAGCATTTTCACAGTTTGATGATGCTTTGGATTGTCTATGGCCTCGACTTCCTCGAAATGAAGGTATTTTCGCCATGCAACCATGTCAGACTCCGAAACATACGCAACATGGAAAAAAGGCCGTCGCAAAGAGATTTCGAACTCAAAGCGTTCAGCGACACGAGCCTGTGTTGACAAATAGATCTCGATATAATGACTTATGAGACGCTCCCGATAATCTTTTTCCCGGTCGGCTTCTTTGACTGTGCTTTCCTGGAGCTCGATTTCAAACTCAGCAGCAAACTGATCAGCCAGATGGGGCGACAGCACAACATCCAACGGAAGGGATTTCAGCATGTCTGCGAGATTCGAGAAATACAGAGCATATTGATGTAGAGGCAATCTGACAACGTGATCCAGGAGCTTCAAGACCCGGTGGAACTTCCCACCTTCGATTTCATCTTCACGAGTCTCGAATTCCAAATACTGGTTCCAGAAAGGAGAGGCCAGAAAATGGCTACCAATGAAATGAGAAGCAGTGCGAAACAACGCCCGAACCTTAGCCGGCTCTTTGGGATGAGTCGTCATATAAAAGTCCAAGTAACTTGTCCATAATGTGACACTAGCAGGAACAGTATTGATGGCTCGACAATAGACATCCAGAGCCCTATCTATACACCCAACATTAAATTCCCCTTGAGCATAATTCATCCAGTGACCATGACATAAAGGAAATTTGGCCAGGAAATGCTCATAAGACAACCGAAACAATTCCAGAGCCGGGGCCGACGAGAAACGGGTCAATCCACCGTCCAGCGCACCAGTCGCCATCAACAGCTCCTGCCAGGCCTCGAAATCATCTGCACGGGCCTCCAGCTTCGCCCTCGCCGAATCCCACGGCCCACTATCCTTCAGGGAAGCCTTCAGTGGCAATCCACCGCCCATGCTCATGCTTATGCTCATGATTTTTATTTAGTAGCCTTGGCTCGCTCTCAATCCCACCCAATCTCTTCTACCGGTAGAGTTTCTTCCCTCCCACTGACAGCGATGGATGTCCCAACCACAGCCGGGTCAACATGCGGCGGGCGGGCTCTACCAATGAACTACGGGGGATTTCGCTTTACACGGCAGGCCCCTATGGGTGGGTGAATTTTTCTTCCATCCTATCCTCCCCGATAAACCCAGACTGGTACGGTACTGGCTTTTTCATCTACATACCGTCCACGACTCTCACTATCCCCTTTTATAGAGCTAGAAGCCGAAGCCATGACGACGTCGCCTGTGTTCACTCCTGATCAAACGACCGAGGACGTAGTGCGTCCAGACCGATATGACGATGATTGTAAGTAGTTGATAAGAAATACTCGAAGCGCCCCGATCCTCGTACCTGCTGTATGTGATTTTTTTTTTTTCGATTTGTGGTGGTTTTGTTAGGTCCAGACTGCGAGTACCAGACTCGCATAACGAACTATTCAGCTAAGACCATACCGAGAAGAACACGAATCGGAATCTGAAAAAGATTGAAAAAAAAATAAAAATTGGGGGTTTGAAGAGCTTCATTATGGTCCGGAAATCCGTGAGCATTACTAACCATGGGGGTTTTTAATTCTGGTTTATAGTCGATCCTACTAAGCCTAAAATTCTGGTTGGTGGTCGTAAGTCACCATTGGCTGTTTGCCAATCAAGATATGTCGGACGGGAGCTCCGAAAAGTCCACCCTGGTCTGAATTTCCCAGTGCTAGCAGTATCTACACTCGGTGACAAGGTTCATAACCGGCCTTTGTATGCATTTGGAGGCAAGGCTCTTTGGACCAAGGAGCTTGAGACGTTGTTGTTGGAACAAGTCGAGGGCTATGAACAAATTGACATGATTGTACATAGTCTGAAGGATATGCCAACAACCATGCCGGAAGGCTGCATTCTCGGTGCCATCACTGAGAGAGAGGACCCTAGAGATGCTCTTTGCATGAAGGCTGGCTCTCCTTATAAGGTTTTGGCAGATCTTCCTCATGGTAGTATCGTCGGCACCTCCAGCATCCGACGGTCTGCCCAGCTCAAGCGGCGATATCCTCATCTTATTTTCGAATCAGTTCGAGGTGCTTTACAGACCCGTCTGGATAAATTGGACCATGTAAACTCGCAGTATTCTTGTATCATTCTTGCTGCTGCTGGGTTGAATCGACTCAAAATGCATGATAGAATCACCACCTTCCTTGACACTCCAGACATGTACTATGCTGTTGGTCAAGGTGCACTTGGTGTAGAAATTCGTTCAGGAGATGAGAAAATCAAGCGTCTTGTCTCCAAGATCAATCACATTCCCACGGCTATGTGTTGTATCGCCGAAAGGGAGCTCATGAAGACGTTAGAAGGAGGCTGCAGTGTACCTATCGGAGTCAATTCTCGCTATGACGAGGCCACCAGCACTCTCAGAATCAACGGAATCGTTGTTTCTGTAGATGGTTCCGAATACATTGAAGCAGCCCAGGAACGTGTTGTACATACTGAAGAAGAAGCTGCAAAGGTCGGCTATGATCTCGCCCACCAGCTCACCAAGCTCGGTGCAAAGAAAATCCTCGACGAAATACACTTGGACCACATTAATTAAGCCACCGAGCTTTTGTTCCTGCCAGAGCCCGGACGTTTCGATTGGGTTTTTCTTTTCTCTTCATCATTTGTTTCTGCTCTCTGCTTTTGCTTTGCTCGGCCCTGTTTGATTTCTTCTATATTTAATTACGTGCTTCTTTGATTTCGACTTATGGAATCTGTCTGCTTCTTTATTTAATTTCTGCCAAATATCTATTGTTCTTCTCTATCCATTTTAAGCTTTGACGGCTCGTAGCTATTCTGTGAGATGGCGGGTTGATATTCAGTCTCGGTTATATCGCACTTATGCTTCAATCGATAAGCTATGACTCGCTCCATTAATTGAGTCTTGATAGTTTTTTTATTTTCGCAGGTCAAACTGCTATCTTACCGGTTGCTGGTTTGTAGCCCAATTACTAATACTACCATATACATAACACGAACTCGCTTACATAATACACGGCTTGCTGCTCCACTGGTGTCTTAGCATATGCCGATTTACAACTATCGCGGTTTTTTCTCCACTTACTTATCACTCGACCGGTACGAGTCTTTTGTTCAAAGAGAAATGCCAGAGGCTGAGAGGAAGCGGAAGAATCAAGACAAGGCCGAGTCTCATGCCTCCAAGCAGGTTAAAGTGGCCAAAGCTGCCAAACCGAAGCCGGCCAGAGTTCAGGTGGATCCATCCACAGTAACTGCCAACGACCGGCCACCACAAACTGGCTCTGTGTTTAATATCTGGTATTTGAAATGGTCTGGAGGAGACAAGGAGGATGGTGCATTTGGCCAGACCAAGTCTGAAGGAAGGTGTAATATAGCAAAAGATTCGGGATATACTCGTGCCGACAAGGTTGCAGGAAGCTACTTTTGTTTTTACTTTGCAAGAGGTCTTTGTACTAATGGTAAAGATTGCGAGTATCTTCATCGGCTTCCTCAGGTGACGGACATGTTTCCTGCTAACGTTGACTGTTTTGGCCGAGAAAAGTTTGCTGATTATCGAGAAGATATGGGAGGAGTTGGTTCATTTCTGAGACAAAACCGAACTTTATACGTGGGAAGAATCCATCTCAGTGACAACATTGAAGAGAAAGTGGCTAGACATTTTTCAGAGTGGGGTGATATTGAACGGATCCGAGTTCTCAATAATCGGGGCGTTGCGTTTGTCACATTTAGGAATGAGGCCAATGCTCAATTTGCAAGAGAAGCCATGGCTCACCAGAGTCTCGATAATGACGAGGTTCTTAATGTTAGATGGGCTCACGAGGATCCCAATCCTTTAGCAAAGGTTCGGGAACAGAAACGTCTGGAGGAGCAGGCTACAGAGGCAATCAAACGGCTGTTACCAGAGTATGGTAATTCTTCAGCTCCACGAAGCAAACCGTCTGAAATCATTGTGGAGGAAGTCGACGAAGACGAACCAGAAGAGAAGAATGAAGAGCAAAAGCTTCTTCCTGCGCCGTCCGCACCTAAGTCGATACTCTCAGGAACCACCCTGAGCGATCTGACAGGATTAACTAATCCACTGACCCGAGAAAAAGTTCCTATCAAAACATTAATTGGAGATTACGAGGACAGTGAGGATGACGATTGATGACATATTTATTTCCGTAGCATGCTGCAAAGTTGTAATTTAAGGCATTATAATGTTTAAGCGAGAAAAGAGAAAGAGATCAAACGCCATCTCACTGAAGCATACATTAATTAAAACTGAGACGTCTTAACTAATCTGCTAACTTTTCGTAATTCATTGGGCATTCTGCTGATCTTGCTCTCCTGTATCATGAGTTTGAGATCATACAGAACATCAGCATCTTCGACAGCATCAACAAACGTAACAGCAACACCCTTTTTACCGGCTCTTCCCGTTCGTCCAATTCTATGTGTATATGGCTCGATGTCTTTAGGCATTTGAAGATTGATGACTAGACTGACGTTTGGAATATCGATACCTCTACCTGCAACATCAGTAGCAACGAGAATTTCAGCTGCACCCGATCTTAGTTGGGCTAAAGCATGTTCTCGCTGCTCTTGTGATTTACCTCCATGCATAGAAACAGCTTTCCAGCCGCCTTTCTGCAGCTCTTTGAGTGCCTGATCCGAGTCCTTTTTGTAATTCACAAATACAATAACCGGTGGTTTAAAATGTCCACTTTGCAATATTTCCAAAGTCCTTTTCAGTCGCCTATCCAAGGAAGAAACGAACTCGACTCTCTGGTCAACACTATCAGTGGCAGCACCAAGAGTTCCAATCGTCACCTGTCCTGGATTGCGCAGGTATTTCTGAGCCATCCTCTCAATGGCTAGAGGCATAGTAGCTGTATACATCATAGTCTGACGGTACTTGGGCCTTCCTTGACCCTCATCGGCTCCGGTGTCGATAAGCTCAGCAGGCTTTTCATTGTTTACGGGTAGAGCAGAAAGAATCTTCAACAGACTCTCTTCAAAACCTAAATCCACCATACGGTCAGCCTCATCCATGACTACGTAGTAACACTGGTTTAGAACGACAATTTTTCTTTCTATGCAATCTGTCAGTCGACCAGGAGTAGCTATTATGATTTCTGCTCCCTTATCGAGTTCAAACACCTGTTCCTCAAAGCTATGCCCTCCTACCAGACTCACGCACCGGAATCCCAAAGGACGACAAAATTTGACGGTTTCGAGCTCGATCTGCTGAGCCAGCTCTCGTGTAGGTGCTAAAACAATCGCATATGGACCGTCGATCTTATTCTCAGCTGTCAATCTCGGCAGTGACATGATGTAGCTCAAGAGTGGAATCACAAACGAAGCAGTTTTACCAGAACCTGTTTCTGCAACACCAAGAACATCTCGACGAGCTAAAGCTATAGGAATAGCAGCTCTCTGAATAGGTGTTGGCTCCTTGTAACCCAACAATCCAATTGTATCAAGTATCTTCTTCGGAATAGACGACTCTTCCCACGATCGAAGTGGTCTTGCCAGATCCCCACCACCTTTAGTGACGATTTGAAAATCCTCTTTGAATATACGCCAGTCACGATCTTTCATTTGATCCAGCGATTTCTCTCTCCACGGGATATCATCATAGTCAATGCGACTCCTCTTAGCTGCGGAACTTTGCTCCAAAAGTCTCTTTCTCTGTTCAAATCCATTACCAACAATTGATTGAGACTCCTTGAAAGTACCCTTAGGGCTTTTGTCTGTGCCTGCACTGTAGCGATACAGAACATCATCCGTGTTCAATGTATCATCCGAAGCTTTCCATTCAAATTGAAACTTGTTATTTCGATCATCCTTTCTGACTGGCATCTCTTTTTGAACTCTTTGAGACCCTGAAGTTCCATTGGAGACATTTCCATGCTCTTCAAGTCGGCGAGTGGCCTCGGGCCTAGCAATTACTGGTGAAGGTCCAGGACGGCCAGTAGCATCCTTCACCTCTTGACGTCTCCTTTCAAGTGCAAGTTTCTGTCGCTCAGCTTTTGAAAGAAATTTGGGCTTGGAAAAAGCAGCTTTATCGCCTTTTTTCTGCTTCACCAAATCTTCGACACTCAGCGGCCCTGGTCGTGACATGACATGTGTTGGATCTGACGAGGAATAACAGGGCTTGTGTTATAACCCCATCTGTTCTCGGCGGCTTGATGATGATTTGCCTTCTTTACAACAACACCCATCTCATAATCACAACCCCCCCACGACCATCATTATCTAACACAATTCGATTTTGCCATGGTTGTCGCCGAAGATGTTGAAATGAAGAATTCCAGCTCTTCAGAATCTCCTAGTGAGCTCCAGGCCTTGGTGCTTGATGACATAAAGCAGAACTTCTCGTATCTTGAGACTGCAGTGGCCAATTTCGATCCTCGATATACTCTCAAGGTGTTGCGGGGGCTTCCAGCCCTTCGGAAACGAATTGACTCCGAAACACTCTTGGCTATTGTTGAGCTTGTTTATGCGCCGTCAGATGTGACAAGATCGGTTCTGGCCACTTTCATCAATGGTGGAGTAGAGACCAGTAAGTCCACGCTTAGTAAAGCTGCAGAAGCATCGACCACCATCCTTCCAGAAATCGACATATTTGTTCATTTGTTGGTACAGGCATGGATAATGAACACCTATCCTGCTGAATTCAAGGCCTTTTCAGCTTATGCTATTCGGAAATTGCAGAGCTACAATCGTCGCTCGCTCGACTATCTGGCAGCCAAAGTGTGGTTTTACTACTCACGCAGTGTCGAACTCGATGAAACTGACACAGACTTGGATTCTATTACTCCACAGCTCTTGTCAGCTTTGAGAACCGCCACTTTGAGAAACGATTCCGAAACCCAGGCCTCATTGATAACTTTGTTGTTGAGACACTACTTGGTCAATAACAATGTAAACCAGGCAGCCAATCTCGTGGCAAAAGCATCTTTTCCTGAGTCAGCATCTAATTCATTGGCTGCACGATTCTTTTATTACCTGGCCTGGATCAATGCTATTCAGCTTGATTATTCATCGGCTTTTGAGCGTATTACTGCGGCCATCAGAAAGGCCCCTCAGACTCCTCTTGCCATTGGTTTCCAACAGGCTGCTCATAAGCTAAGCGTCATTGTCGAACTTCTTATGGGTGATATTCCTGATAGATCTACTTTCAAAGAGCCCACTCTGGAACGGGTACTCGCCCCCTATTTTGAAATTACAAAGGCTGTCAAGCAAGGAAACGTTGCCCTTTTCTCAGAAGTGGTTCAGAGACATCAGAAGGTGTTGAAGAAGGATCGTATTTATGCTCTTGTTCTGAGATTGCGTCAGAATGTCATCAAGACAGGAATCAGAATTATGAGTCTCACATATTCCAACATCTCCCTCAAGGACATTTGTGTGCGACTTCATCTCGACAGCGAGGAGTCGGCAGAATACATGGTTGCAAAGGCTATTAGAGACGGAGTAATTGATGCTGTCATCAACCATGAGAAGGGTTTTATGCAAAGCAAGGAGATTCTTGACATATACTCTACCAAGGACCCCCAAGAAGCTTTCCACGAACGTATCAAGTTCTGCATCAGTCTTCATGACGATAGTGTCAAGAGCATGCGATACGACTTGAATGATCACCGATCAGATCTCAAGACTGTGGAGAAGGCTCTCGAGCGGGAAAAGGAACTTGTCAGTGAGATCCAGGACGACAGCGATGATGATGATTACTGATTACTGATTATGCATGTCCACAATGAAGCACCATCTCTATAGAAATTCATATAGATGAGTTTTATATATTGCCCAATGAAATAACAAAAGAAGATGAGGTAAGAAACAAACGACCTTGAAGAAAGGATAGTGCCATTTGATTTGAACGTCACGTGACCCTCTTCATCTCTAACACGGCTATTCACCTCGCTCATGACATCCCCCTCTTTCGATCTTACCATCAGCGTCAACAATGACTGATGCGGATATTCCTCTCTCGCTACGGCCTCAAGAACAGACTGAAGAAGTGGCACAGATGTAGGTTTTTTTTGCTTGTTTATTATGTATGGAATGGATTCTAATTCTTAGAGAAAACTGGGATCTGGCACAGCTGATTCCTCGAATCATAGCAGAAAGAGGTAGTTTTGCGAACCTGAGTGAAGAAGAATTGAAGAGAGAAATCAAAGAGGGAGAAATTCAGGAAAATGATCAACTCGAGGAGGTGTTAGAGGTGGCGGCTAGGTCACCTAAAGATGACGATATTGAGATGACAGAGGCAGAAAATGACGAGGAAAAAAGTAGCATTCCGTCCAAGAGCTTTGCCGAGCGTCGGAATGAAATGGTCAATCATATCAAAACAGCCTTGAACGAGTCGGCATTATCGCTGGATTTCGTGTCACTGCTCATCAGCTGCCAGCGACCAGCAGCTGGAACTACCAGCATGAGTCCTCTTTTGAAACAGCGGGTGGCAGTCGGATCACTAGGTGCAGATCTTCTTTATACAACAGTATCGGAGGAGGATCCTAAAGTTACAGCAGGATGGAAGATCAATTGCTTGAATGATGCTAGCCAGCAGCTGAAGAACGTCGCTCACAGAGTCCAGACAGAAGTGGAGAAGGAGGAGACGTACTGGAAAGGAATAAGCCGACTGGCAGAAAATGGGGAATCACTTTTTAAAATAAGAAAAGGAGAATTGAGGGGGCTGGGAATCAAGTACGGATTTGCTGATGCCGGCAGTGAATACAAGAGAAACCGTGGTATTGCCATTGTAAAGAGAACGAGTGGTGGAGCTGTGAGCTTCAAACACGATAGTGCCACTATCACAAAAGTTGTGCGTGTAACTTTGTACGAGCTTGTGGAAGGTGAGAAGAAACGGGTCGGATCTTCAAGTTGGGCAGCTTCAGGATCCAATGAAGCAGATCCGATAAGTGAAATTGCAGCATCTCGAGCCCAAATTTTTGAAGAAGAGCTTTTTTATGAGTTGACTAGGGAGCAAAGGCTGCTGGCATCTCTCAAATGTACTTTGACGGATGGTAAGCTTGTGTTGAGCTTGATTGATGAAATTGTGGAAATCGAATACGTCCCTCAGCAGGAAGAGCCTGACACTGATCTTTTCCCCCCTTGTCAAAGGGCAGAACTTATAAATCAATCATTACATTTGCTTCTGTGCCAGGCACACAAGCGAAACCTACAAAAAAGACAGAGGGATCTTCCACAACCAATCAACTCCAAAGTAAAGAAATCAAACCCTCCTCTATTTATTTTGAGACCTCTCGTGGCTCATATTCTACACTCTAAAATCCTTAAACGAGCCGATAGAAGTCTAGAGATGATTCTCTCTGAAATCGGGTCGAGTTCTGATATTGTCAAGCTGGACAAGTACACTAATGTCAAGCAAAACGACGACAATGTCGAGCTAGGAATCTTGGCAGCTCCTCCTATTAGCAAATACCAATTTACTGTTAAAGGGCTCACGATTGAAATCACCGTTTTGTCTCCCGTTCAAAGTAGCGAGAAGTTGTTTGGCTGCATTGCCAAAAACGAACAGGGCCAATTCATGAGTCGTACTGGAGTCGATGAGCTAGCCGAGCTCGACGAGTGGCTCCGCTTTGTGCTCAAACGATAAAGCACTTATGGAAAAGCCCAATAATATGAGCTTGGAATTTGGTTTACTTGGATGGTTCTATTGGATGGCTCTAGAGCTGTTTCTTTCTTTATTTTCAATTTTTGGCACCAGACCCCTGAATTTTGCAATGGAGTGATGATCTACAGCATTCTACAGCATTATCTACAAGCGATAAGTATAAGGTTTTAAGTATGATATTCAGCAAGTGATATTCAGCAAGTGATATTCACCTAGCTTAACGAGACTCATAAAAATGAAGATTTTTTCGGCGAAAAACCAACTCTTTGGAGGCACGCGAAATCGGCAATCTGTGCGTCGTTGGTATTCGTCAAATGCCGAAGCGGCGAGACGGACAGCCTCGGATAGAGTTTCCCAAAACGGCAACAGATGCGATGAAGAAATCCCATTGCTCACTTTGACAAATCGTAGAGATTCAGATTAAATGAATCAAGAACATTTTCAAAACACATTCAGATCCATGATCCCATCTTCAGTTCACCTCGGACCCAATTCTGCCGTCCCTTCTCACCGTCTTGCGCTTTAAGCCGAGGATCCCCTGGTGGCTTCCCCCCACAATTGAAGTTGGGTAGGGCTGCTTATCAAATCATCCGGGGAGAATCGCAGCCAATGCCACTTTCCTTTCTGACAACCACATTGATAGATCATGAGTTTCATGAATGGAAGCGAGTGTTCAACGGGGAGAAATCCTTTAGCGCAATTTACCAAGCATACTGCGGAAGACCGATCTCTGCAGTATGATCGTGTTGGAAGCCCGGCTGCAGGCCCTCAGGGTGGGATCAGGTCCAATGTCCGAGCAGCTTCGGCCGAGGACCAGCAGCTTATGGATCAGTTCAAATCCGGTGGCCTGGTTGGAGGAAATGCCACAAGAACCGGTCCTTTTCATATGGAACAGATGCGAAACGAGCTGAACAATATGCCTCATGCTGGTAACCGAGCATGGGCAAATGACTTCAAGAATGCTCCCATGCGGTCAGTTTCCGACCCGAAAATGAGAGTTCAGCAAGCTAATAATGGTCCTGAATCGGCTAGATGGGCTACAGAATTTCATCAGGCCCCTGTACAGCCAGCTCCGGCTACAACTAGTGCTGGGGGCTCTTCATATGCTAGAATGGGAATGGCCGGCCAAGTCCCTCGATTTGTGCCACAAATGAGTCCAATGTATCAGAACAATCAGTATCAGATGGCTCATCAGACAGGGGCTGTTGCTAATGACAAAATAGTTGCTTTGGACGATGAGAAATGGGAAGAGCAATTCAAGGCAATTGAGCAGGAAGTACACTCATCAAAGGGCAAAGAGAAGCTTGTAGGAGACGAAGATCTTGGCCGTGCTGAGGTCGTGGACGATTTGGAAAATCAATTTGACGAAAGTGAGTTTGAAAACGTGTGGAGTAAAGTAAGAGATGAAGTGTTGAATGGCATGGAAGATATGGATACCCCAGCATGGGAAAAAGATTTTGGAAATTTCACATCTGCTCGACCTCAATACGGCGATTATCAGTTTGAAGAAAGCTCGCAGAACCCCTTTCTTAATGAAGATAATCCATTTGCAACCGGTGTGGAACTAATGGATTCTGGTGCAAAGTTGTCATCTGCAGTTTTGTGCTTTGAAGCTGCTGTTCAGAAGGATCCAAATCATGTCGATGCGTGGGCAAGATTAGGCGCTGCTCAGGCACAGAATGAGAAAGAAGATCCTGCTATCAGAGCTATGGAAAGATGCATTCAGCTTGACCCATCTAATTTGGACGCTCTCATGTATCTGTCGGTTTCATACACCAATGAAGGTTATGAGAATGCAGCTTATGCCACATTGGAAAAATGGCTGGCCACAAAGTATCCGGCTATAGTCGACCAGGCCCGTAACGCAGAGCCCAGACTGGAAAATGAAGACCGGTTCCAATTGCACGGCCGAGTCACTGAACTATTTATTAGAGCAGCTCAGCTTTCTCCAGCAGGAGCAAACATGGATGCAGATGTCCAAGTGGGACTGGGGGTGCTATTTTACGGAAGCGAAGAATATGATAAGGCAATAGATTGTTTCCAAGCAGCTTTGGATGTTCGACCCGACGACTTCCTGCTGTGGAACCGTCTTGGAGCTACACTTGCCAACAGCAACAAAAGCGAAGAGGCCATTGAGGCTTATCACCGGGCTTTGAGTCTGCGACCATCGTTTGTCCGAGCACGGTTCAATCTCGGAGTATCTTGCATTAATATTGGGTGCTACAAAGAAGCTGCTCAGCATTTGTTGAGTGCCCTGTCGTTGCATGAGGTGGATGGTCCTCCAGACGAGTTGCTCGCCAACCAGAGCAGCAACCTGTACGAAACACTGCGAAGAGTGCTTATGGCCATGGAGAGGTTGGATCTTATGGAGAAGGTGGGGCCTGAGATGAATTTGGATGAGTTCCGTCAGTATTTTGACTTTTGATCAAGTAGGTAGCCATGCATTTAGGGCTATTTAGTATATAAAGAAGACAAGAGAGTGATGATATGAGAGATATCGGCGAAGCATATTCGTAGTTAGGGAGGTGTGATGATGGATCTTCCGCTGACTGAATCTGATCAGAGAGGTGATGTTCAAGATTGATTCATTAAAGAGATAAACGGGCACAAGAAGCTGCACTGTACTGATGATAGGATTTTCGCTTAGTAATAGAGTAGATTTACGCTCAGAGATAGAGCGGATTTTCGCTAAGTGATAGAGTGGAATTTCGCTAGGTGATAGAGTGGATTTTAGCTAAGTGATAGAGCGGATCATCTACCACTGACGGAAGTCTAGAAGCAATCTTTTATCGACCTGACAATGCCCGTCATATGACAATTTTCTACCAGGAAGATAGATTTTATGCCTCTGAGGATTCTACCATCAATAACTAAAACAGCTACCAAAACTTCATCATCTCTAATCCTTTATTCTATTGATCTTTTCTATTCGTCCATTCCAACCCCCTCTTCTATATTGATCCGAACCACTTTCCCATATTAATCCGACATCCACACCCCACCCCACCCCCTGATTCAAGCACTCTCCAATCATAGTCAAATATCCTGGTACACTTCACCCAATTGCCCACTACCATTTATTCACTTGATCCCTTTGTACATCTTAGATTTCCCCTCAATAAAATCATATTTCTCTGCTTGCCTGGGCAACGGCTCAAGTCAGCTCAGCTCCACAGCCGTCCCCCCTAAGTTACCCAGTCGACGCCTTGCATAAGTCAAAGTCGCCAAAATTGGAACATTGAAAGGCTCAATCTCTCTATTACTCTCACATATCATCGACACGCTTTGTAGCATTCAACAACGACGGATAATCAAAATGCCCAAAGATGATGAAGCCAAGTGGCGTCCTGGAGGGAGCCGGTCTCGATGGTCGACGCTGGCTTTACGGTGGAGAACAGTGTCATGGAACACGCTGGCCAATGCGCTTATCAAACGGAAACTGCTGGTCATAGTATTTGTGCTGGTATGTTTGAGCAGCATTTTCACAGGAATCCCATTTCTTCCTCATTTCAACTGGGGAGGTGGAAGAGTAGTGGTTATTCTAGCAGCCAATGAAGGTGGAGGAGTGATGCATTGGAAGGGAGCCAAAGAATGGTCGGTGGAACGAAGCAGTATAGCCAACAAGAAGGAATACTGCGAGAGACATGGCTATCATCTGGCTATTAAAGACGTGTCAGCTAAGAAGCGATATGCTCATGAATGGAGGGAGAGCTGGGAAAAGGCCGATTTGATTCGTCAGACTATGCGCCAGTTTCCAAAAGCCGAATGGTTTTGGTGGTTGGATTTGCATACCTATATCATGGAGCCTCAAATCAGTCTTGATCAGCAGGTTTTCCGACACCTGAGTGATAATTCTACTGCTCGGGATCTGAGCTATTTTAATCCTTTGAATCTGGACATCACCATCCCTTATGTTGATTACAACCAGCCGGTTGATCTGATTCTTGGTCAGGACTGTGGTGGCTTTAATCTTGGCTCTTTTTTGATCCGAAGAAGCGAGTGGTCGGAAAAGCTTTTGGATATCTGGTGGGACCCTGTATTTTATGAGCAAAAACACATGGATTGGGAACATAATGAACAGGATGCTTTGGAGTACTTGTATTCCAACCAGGCCTGGATCCGATCTCGAGTGGGCTTTCTACCTTTGAGAAATATCAATGCTTTCCCACCGGGAGCTTGTGCCGATCAGGCTGACGACCCTCAGTTTTTCTATGACGAGCGAGCTCGAGACTTTGTTGTTAACATGGCTGGCTGTGGCTGGGGCCGAGATTGCTGGGGCGAAATGGAGCACTATAAAGCTCTGAGTAAGAAGCTACACCGAAAGCGGTTCTGGTTTTTTTGAAAAAGTCGACACATGACAAGACGGAGGAGAAATTCATGAAAAAGATATGACGTGTTGCTTGAGCAAAGTCATATCAAAGATATCTTAAGCTATATGATTCTTTTTTTTAGCAACCAGTAGATTGAAAAGAAGCTGCATTAAAAAACAAACAAACCCAGGGCTCGCTAATTTTCGCTCATTTTCTCTGCTTCATTTTCGGCAACTGTTCCATAGAGAGCCTGAAGGCCTTGTTTTCTGAACTCATTTCGCTCCTCTCTAATGGCAACGAAGATCCAGAAACTGAGAATGACGTCGAAAAATGAAATGGTAAACACCACTGTATTGCTCAAAAAGGGGGTGGGAACAATCAGACTGTAAGCTACAGAAACAAAATAAATGGTCAATCGAATCGGCACGCTTCCTTCAAAGAATACCATGTAATTTGGTAGACCTAGCACTGCCAGGTCGCTGCATCCCATGATAATCAGTAACAAGCCCACCAACCCGGCCAGCGGATTATCTCGAGTTTCAACGAATTCCATGTCCATGGATTTGCTGATTAACAGGATCATGGGATGCTCTGCATAGGCCTGAGGATTGGTAAGAAACAGGTAGCCCACGGTCCATAGGATGGTGGATCGGGCCAGAATCAAGGTTTTTCCCGACAGAATTGCCATGTTTAGTTTGCGGTTCCCTGAAGTATTTGAATATTAGAAATCCGAATTGCTTGTGGAATTATTATATGATACTTCAGCTCGATTTGCGATTATCTCAAGCGTCGATATTAGGTAATGAATGGTACCCAAGCTTGAATGTGGTGAGAATCCCTCGAGGTACCTGAAGCCTAGCCGTTTGGCTATCTCAGTTGGGCTGCTATCCAGTATGCGAGCAGAGGTGAGTAGCAGCTAGAGAAAACGTATAAAGATGGTTAGATATCACGGATGGTAGAATTACATGGATTGTGGGATTACTTGTGTGAGTATATACTGGTGGAATCTGATTTGTATTGATTATATCATTTATTCTAGCATGATGTGTGCGGTGCTCTGCCATGACGTATATACTATGCTCTTATCATGATCTATGCTGTGCCATGTTGACTGCCCCTGCTCTGCTAAATTTGCTTATAAAACATTCTTAACAATTGTTTTGAGTCAAATTAGGAGGCAAAATAATTGAGCTGTCTACGGAGATTCGAATCCGCCTTCTAGTCCTATCATTCCTCCAAACTCTGCTTGACCCTCGTCGCTATAAAAAGAGATCCATCTACAAAGACAAGGTCGTTGAACCAAAGCCTACCAGCCTGATTCCCAGACCGAAATGCCACAATTGCTAGAAGTACATACAAGGCTCGAGAGATTCCCACATAGAGAAAATATGACAAAAATGACAGAAAAGCATCCGCATCCTCATCCGCACCCGCACTCCTTAGATGCCACTGTCAGTTATTAATTCTTCTCTTAATTCTCAGTTCTCAATTCTCAGTTCTCAACTATCAGCTTCAGTTAGCTGCTCCCAACTCCCAGCTCATTCCACCACCTGCTTATCCAACTCCCTCCCACTCCCTCCCACCTCGTCTTGTTTTCTCCCCCCATCTCCCAACCACGGCCAAACTCCCAACTTGCCTTCTACCATCCGACTTCAACCACGCTTCCTTGAGTACCTGACGCGAAGGCTTGAGTTATCGGCACATTGCGCTTGGAACTCTCAATAGCCTAGCCTCTTAATAATCTCTTAACACAAGAGTACTACAAGCTGAATCGTCTGTCAATCTTAGTTTACTGTAATCAAGCCTTGATTCTGTTGCTTTCGCGTGCGTGGCCCCCCTCATCATGAGTGACTCGTTCAACATGTTCCCCAGCGGCTCTGGGCGAAACGACAATAATGACATGAGCCAATATGTCAACATGAACATTGGTGGAATGGACAGTGGAATTGATCCCAGCAATCTTGGTGGAATGGGTGGATTCGGTTTGGATTCGGGCTCTATGTTCCCTGATTCTTCTGGCTTTGGTGATTTTGGCCCGGCA
This sequence comes from Zygoascus hellenicus, assembly GCA_030564625.1. Lineage (NCBI taxonomy): Eukaryota > Fungi > Ascomycota > Dipodascomycetes > Dipodascales > Trichomonascaceae > Zygoascus > Zygoascus hellenicus. Next base: position 180,944 of record JAJLWE010000014.1, read on the forward strand.
GGTGCTGCTTCTGCTCCGGCTGCTCCTGCTCCTGCTCCTACTCCTACAAGCAACAGTTCCAACCAGCAACAGGCCTCGATGGTTTCTCCTCAGATGTTCGCATCTGATATGTACAATAATACCAATTCCAGCGGTGGGGCCAACTCTGCCAGTTCCCCCTTCAATCAGGGAGGGTCGAATAATTCTGCAAACTCTATGCTCAGCCCTCAGGTGCGCGCCTCTGCTCAATCTAATCCGAGCTCGGGCTCTTTCAACAACGCTTCTCAGAAAAGATCCCATGATGCCATGTCTCCTCACCAGAGGCCGACCCCTCTGCCTCAGCAGGTGTTACAAGAGGCCCAGAATAGCTCCCCCCAGCTTCATTCCCCTAATCAGTTTGTCCAGACACGTTCTCCTGGTATGGATAGTTTCCAGCAGCAGCAGCAACAACAACAGCAGCAGCAACAGCATCAACAGCAGTTGCAACAAGGCGGTGCTGATTTCCAATCCATGTATCAACAAAGACCTCAAATGCAACAGTCTGGTAGCAATGCACAAATGCGTCACATGAGTACTTCATCTTCTGGATCAATGGACTCTAGCCAGCAGCAGTTCAAGCTTCAGCAGATGAAGCAACAACAACAACAGCAACAGCAGCCTCAGTCTCAGCAACAAACTCAACAGCAGTTTCAGCAGCACCAATTTGCGTCTCAGAAGCCTCCAACACCTTTTGGGCAGAGTCCCGGGCAACAGCAGGCCCAGCCTCAGAATAGAGGCGTGGCTCCTCAACTGAATGTTCATAACTTCACCCCCAATCAGATCAAGCTCATTCAGCAGAAAATGGCTATAATGACTCCCCAACAACAGCAGGCATTTCTTCAGCGGTTGTCCAGCGCTGCTGTAGCTGCTCCTGGTGGCCAGCGTCCTCCATTTCCTGGCGACAGCCAGCAATCAATGCTACAGTCTCAGCAGCCTACCCAACAGCAACAAGCGCAGCGCTCAGCTACTCCTCAACAGCAACATCAGCTTCAGTCTTCACCTCAGATGTCTCAGGCAAATGGCCAAAGATTGGCTTCTCAATCTCCAATGAGCATGTATCAACAACAATCCAAGTCTACTCCTCCTGCGCACACTCCTCAGCCTCGTCAACAATCTCCACAGGCTCCCACTCCTACAGGAGGTAGACCGGAGCTGTTCCTTAAAAGTCTGATGGAGTTCATGCAACGTAGAGGAACACCTATTCAAAGTAACCCTGTGATATGCGGAAAGCGATTGCATTTGTACATTTTGTACGGTACTGTCATGAAACTAGGTGGATCTCAAAAGGTCAATCGGGCTAATCAGTGGCCAAATATCGCAATGAGCTTGGGGTTCAACATTTCTCAAACGCCAGAGGCTGTTGGCGAGCTCAGCTCGACTTATAACATGCTTTTGGCCCCTTTCGAAGAAGCAATGTTGAACAGCCAGCAGATGAGATCTAGAATGGCGCAGCAGATGCAGCAAAACACAGCTGCTCCAACACCTCAGCCTGGTCAAGCCGAACAAACATTTCAAGGTCAGAAAGTCCCTTCGACTATGAATTCTCCATCAGCTACTCAAAGGCCTGGTGCTGTGCCTACGCCTGGTGGTTTACAAAATTCCCGATCCGCTACACCAGCAGCATCCCAGAAGGCCTCCCCCGCAAGAAGTCCAAGCGTTTCAAACGTGAAGAATGAGATGCTACCGCCTCAAAGACAGCCATCAACTGGTAATGTTAAGGCTCCCAAACCACCTGCTGTTTCGGTCAACTTACCCAAAAGCTCTGATGACAAGTATGCTACTAAAAAGAGAATTATCGAGCATTGTGGCGGAATGGATGTGAGACAGCTGATGGTGTGGGGTATGGAAACTGAAAAGCTCAGAATCGGCTTTCCTCAATTGATGGATCTAGGTGCAGTTGATATTTATACAATTACTATGTCCCTCAAGAGCTTTGAAAGTGCTGAAGTCAGACAGGCAATCGACAAGCTAGTTGTGTTGACCGGAGACCAGAGAGTAAATCTATCTTTGCATGATTGTCCTGGATTTTTGACAGCAATATCAGAGGTTGGAAGCAGCTTGTTGAGCTCTCTTACAAATGGGGACATCAATAAAGAGGTCACTAAACCGGCACAAGCTTTTGATATAGATACTTTGGCTGGAGAGTCAGAAATGAAGAACCAGATCGATTTGGTGTTTGAAACTCTAACCAAGAATGATACGGGTGGAGACGTTGAGTTTAAAGTTTCTTCCACAACTGGTCGGATTATCGATGGTAATGGCCTATTCGATGACGACAAGGATGCAGTCGAATTTGATAGTTGCTTGGTGGATGGCTCAAACTCTAGCAAGCCCGAAAATTCCGAGGAAATGAAAACTAGCAAAATATCTCGTGAACAAAGCTCGGACAGCCCATTTGGATTTATGAATTACCAAAAGCTTTGCAAGTTGGGTTTGAACGAACTCGGCGACTTGAATGAGACCTCAACTGATTTTTGGGAAAAATCCACGGTGAACAGACTGGTATCTATTACGACGATTCTAAGAAATCTGAGTTTTTTGGAGGTCAATAGACCAGTATTTACCACCGATGCTAGCACCATGAAATTTGTTTGGGATTTGTTGTACTGTCTAGGGGACAATTATGGTACAAAATTCATTCGGGATAAAAAGAGAAGACTTGAAGTGATCAAAGATTTGGCTCACATATTTTCAAACATCGCATTGATCCTAGTTTTGGATGGTGCAAAGAATGCTCTCAGTCTCCTTCTGTTCAGCCTTTCATTTGCACCAGTGGCAGATCCATTTGAGGAACTACCGGGAGACGATTTGACCTTTGGAGAATACGATCCATTGGTTCACAAGTACTTGCCCTTGGCAGTCGATATCGTTGCAAAAATCTTACCACGAGATCCTCCAAATAGAGAGATACTAGAGAGCATTTTGCTGGCCACTTGTGATGATGCAGAATATCTGCAGCTATTTAAGCGATATCTTAACGGACGAGCAGCCCATCCTTATGAACTCATCACTCGACTCTACGGACTCGCAATTTGCACTGTGCCAAAGAATGATTTCCGAATCATACCCAAGTCCCTAGATATGAGGCGTCCACTTCTACATGAGAGCCTGTTGATAGCAGATATCATTTGTCAGATTCTGCCTTCAAATGTCGAAGGCGGCTCACGCAATTCCCGAAGCAGCAGTCCTGATGCTGTCAATGAAGACGAGGCGGTATTGGAAAAGACCAAGGAAATACCTACTGTTCAGGACTCGACTGTCAGCAGCATCCAAGCAAGCCAGCGTGACTGCAACATTGCACTCAAATGGTTAGAATCAACTGATGGATTTGGGCCGGTTCTTTTGAGAGCAGCATGTGCTCTGGGAGCCATTGTTGTCAACAACCCGTACCAGCATGCTGGCAGACCCGAAGAAGTCAATCCATTTGCTAGAATCACGCAAAGGAGCATCAGTATTTTAAGAACTCTGGTGCAAAGGGCCATTGAGAAAAGCGGCCCCATGGCTACAAAAGACATTCTTCCAAGTGGCATTGTTCCAAGCCTGGAAGCCATGCTCGGAGCTATGCTAGCACGAGGTATGGATCCTTATGTTCTCAGACAGATGTGCGCTTTCAGCGAAGAATAAAAGGAAAACGATGAAAATAAGATGAATGTATCAGATATATGAGCGTATGACAATAAATATTAGAAATAACTGGGCTTGCTGTTTAGAAAACCAAAGAGCCGTTTTGAGCATTCCTTTCCAATCAGCTTCTTTAGGTCTTCTTCAGAGGCATGAGAAATCTCTCGAATGCTATTGTAAGTCGACGTGAGAACAAATACGTTGGCTTCATTGACACCGGGCATTTGCAGAAGAGTGTCGATAGCATCGGTGTTTTCATTCTGCTGCTCGCTCGAATCTCCAATAGCTGTTGTCCCCATGGAAAGAGCTTGGGCCAAGTCTGGTTCTTGTCGAAGAAGCTTCAGGCTTAGAATGATCTCAGTAGAATGGTCTGGGGAAAAAGACCATAGGATTTTAAGTTTGGGGAAAATCAGAAGCAGAAGATCAAGTTTGACCCGGACCTGTTCATCCAACAGGGGTTGATAGGCTCCATATTTCGAAGACGAGGGGACCTCTTTGAATTCAATTAAAAGCATGGGAAGTTCATAGTAGCGAAACATGTTGATACATTGTTGGTAAAGACGACCGTTGTTGAGAGAGCCCACCAAATCTGCTACTGATTTACGCTCAATGCAGATTTCGGGAGTGATGACAAAGTCGCCAACAGTTAACATTGCTGGAATCACCTGAATTCCTTTTTGATAGAGAGTGTAAGGAAGAGTTGCTGATTTGAATTCTCGAGCATCGACAATGACTGATCGCTCCTCAGCTGTTGCTGCCAGTGATGTCATTCCACCTCCTGCGACTCTCGTATTGATGGTTCTAATTAGGCTTGAGATTCCCGAGTTATGGTCTGATGGTGTTTCCAGTATGACCGGTAGTTTAGCCTTTTTATCTATCAGAGATGTAAAAGTGTCCTTTTCATGTCTCACTTGATACAGAAAGCGTGCCTCTTCCACTGATTCCCTGTAGTAGAGAAAGAAAGGTTTGAATTTCGGAGGAGAATAAATGGCCCTATAGAGCTCCAGTCGTCGCACAAAAGCCGGATCGGGCTCATAAAGAACGACTCTAGACGGTCTTACCTCATATAAGAGATTCTCATCCAACGCACCCTGATATTGACGGACAATGATAATGTTACCAGGATCCATATTTTCAAAGGCAAGAGATTGATTCCAACCGGTCTCGACAATCTCTTCATCCGATTCATCGGCCGCAACTGCAACTGGCTCACTGTTTGATTCTGTCATGGCGCGGGTGATTCCAGTTGCAGCCCCGCCGCCACGTACTCTTCTTCTTTGAGACTTGCGATCGGATGGAAAATTATTTGGTCGTACATTTTGAGACCTAAAGTTGTTAGCAGGACCTTTGTTAGCAGGATTGTAGGATTGAGGAGAAGATCCGGCCTGCGGACCTGGGGTATTTCTCGAAAGCAGTGAGCTCATTCCTCTCATAAGTTCTCTGAACTCGAGAATATTTCTAAGCCTGTTTTTCATAAATGCTTGTCCGGAAGACACGTTGCCTCTTGTTTTGACAAGTCGTAGGTAGGCCCGTAAGTCATTGACCATTCGTTTTTCATTACACATGATCAAAATAGGACCCGTCGTCTCACTAGATGAAACCCGCTCGGCAGCAATCTCATCGAGAATCCTTTTCAGCTCCTGGTATTTAGGCTGTTCCTCTAAGTAGTTTCCCGGTTTTTCTTTCCCAGCTCTTTGTTCTGCTAGAGCATAGAGCGTTTCGCCTTCACCACGATACAGCCAAGTAGGAGGCTCATTATCATATGACCTAAGCTGTTTGATTTCTTGAAAATAGCTTACACTATCCATTGATGTGAGGTTGTCAAGCAACCCCTCGACCCCTTGTAGATCAACAACAAAGTTCCTTGTGGACATCGGTAGCTTGTGCCAGACAGGGTCAAGGGCCATTGAGATCATACTCGAGTATTTCCGCTGAATGGCATTGTCTTCGCCATTCGCCCAATCAGATACGTTCATATCTCGGGTATCAGACCTGATCTGTGACGACAGCCTATTCATTTGATCCAACAGAATTGTCTGTATGATTTTCATGGACTCTGTCATAGGAACCGACAGCTCAACTACCATTGAGTTGTCGTCTGTTTGCTGACCAAAGCCCGCTCTTGGTTTCTTCTTATATCGGTGCGGATCGAGATCGTCCACGACGTCCAAATGGAATCGTGGCCATAGTGAGACTTTGCTGACCTTGAGCTGCCTCAAATATGTTTCGAAATTGAACTCCGAAGTAAAACGCTCAGGCTCATCAGATAGTGCCTTAATAAAGCCATGCTGGTTTTTGTCTCGGAAAAGCTTGAGAGCAAATTTACAAGCAGCAGATGTCTTATGAGCATTGACCACCACTAAGCCGGATATTTTTGAGCAATCAAGCCCGGAAGGTGTAAGCATGTCAACTAGAAGTGCCTGTGCCGATACACTGAAAATCCCACCATTATTGTACATTCTAACTCGCTTATGATGCTGTGACTTCTCAGCTTGGATCACTGTCAGCCCTCGAGCCATCTCAGCACTAGTAGCAGCAGCGATTTCTCTCATTTCATCGGCTATCAATTCATTATCCTGGGCTGATGCATTTAACAGAAATACCATGGAACTGCCATTGCCATCGCGGTCCTTCCCACTGATATCAGCTAGGTGAAGCAAATGAGCAGTGATGATTCTCAGTCCAAGCCCTGGAGCCACAATGGCAAGCGTATCATTGGCAATGATATCTTCTAGCAACTTTCTTTGAAACTTTAGTGGAAGGAGAGATGTCACTATTGGAAGATTGTTCGCCAACGACCATTCTGGATCAAACTGAGCACCAGGGTTGTGATCTGCTACAGGAACAGTCTCTACGGGCTTATCACTTTCTTTGTCCGATCCGGATTGATCCTTAATGTGATACTCGTTGTAAGAAATGGTCTCATTGCCGTCGTAAACGTCGTCGTCGACAAACAAACTCATCCCTAGACAGGTGATTGATATAGGCGAGCTGATGCATGTCCGAGCCGGTCTGGACATGCAAGATGATCACGTGATACCACTCCGAGCCGAGTGATTGACCAACCAGCCAATGACTGATTCTACTTGGTAACACTATAACAAATACCTCTTAATTATTGTGCGAGTAGCAAAGCTAATAAGAATTTCATATTTCAGCTCCTCTTTGTTCCCTTACCACCTGCAAGCTCCAGCTCGAGTGTCCTGCAGCCTCGTGATCGGCTCTTTTTATATGAGCGAGCCTTCTCCATCATTACCCATCTTAACTTCACCATCACCACCAATTGTGCCATGTCAATACCAGAACTTGTAGGATCGCTAGCGACCAATGAGCCTTATTTTTCATGCGAGTTTTTCCCTCCAAAGACCAAGTCTGTAAGTTAAATTTGTTCTTAATTCCCCCCCCTCTTTTCCGCTAACTTTCTCCCCATAAAGGGTCTAAATAATCTCACTGGGCGTATCGAGCGTATGGCCAAGCTGGGAGCACGCTGGGTGAACATCACTTGGGGAGCAGGAGGATCTACCGCTTCGAAATCATTGGAATTGGCTGGAATCTGCCAGAGTCTGGGTGTTCCAACATGTCTCCATCTGACCTGTACCAACATGGACAAGAAAGTGTTGGACGATGCTTTGGCGACTGCCAAGGAGCTTGGAATCAGAAATATTCTGGCTTTGCGAGGAGACCCCCCCAGAGACGAAGAATATTGGGTGCCAGGATCGGGGGATTTTGCTCATGCAGTTGATCTGGTCAAGTATATCAAAAATCAGCATGATGATTTTTTCTGTGTTGGTGTTGCTGCTTATCCTGAGGGCCATAGCGATGGGTATACTGATGTCCAGGATTTTGTCAAAGACGTGCCTTATTTGGTTGAAAAAGTAAAGGCTGGAGCAGAATTCCTTATCACTCAATTGTTCTATGATGTTGATAAGTTTGTCGAGTTTGAAAGCTACCTCCGTAACCACGAAAGCAATGTTTTCAAAGACATTATTATTGTTCCTGGGTTGATGCCAATCAACACTTACCAGAGCTTTTTGAGGGCCTGTAAGCTCTCTCATGCAAGTATCCCCCAAAGGATTCTGGATGAAATTTCCCAGAGTGCTACGGGTGATGATGAGACTGTCAAGTCCTACGGTGTTAATTTGTTATCTTCCATGATCTCGGAGATTCGGGATAAGACTGAGGGCCGTGTTCGGGGATTTCATTTCTATACATTGAATTTGGAGAAATCTGTGGCAATGATTCTGGACCAGTCTAATTTGATCAGACAGGACGATGATGCTATAGACAGCGATGATGATTTGCCAGCTAGCATAGCAGATCAAAAGAGGTCACACGCTGCTTCTCAGCGACGACAATCTTCTTTGGCTGCTCAGAACCGAGTCATCATAACTGACAATGAAAGCGTTGTTGACTCCAATACAGACTTGAGGATTGGGCAGGTACCAGCTGGTGCTAGAACTTCTGGGGCCTCTGAGGATGCTCATACTGCTTTGGCTATTTCTACCGGTGAAGGAACGCTTGGCCGAGAGGCAACTTGGGACGACTTTCCCAATGGTCGATTCGGTGACTCCAGGTCTCCTGCTTATGGTGAGATTGATGGCTATGGCCCATCTCTCCATGTTGAGCAATCCCAGGCTCTCAAGCTCTGGGGATATCCTGTGGATGATAGTGATATTTCAAAGCTCATGATCAAGCATATTACGAACCAGCTAATTCAAATCCCCTTTTCCGATCAAGCGCTATCTCCAGAGACTGCAATGATTCAGGAAGAGCTGATTTCCTTGAACAACCGGGGATACTGGTCTGTTGCTTCACAACCTGCAGTCAATTGCACCTCTTCCAATGACAGAATTTTTGGCTGGGGGCCACCAAATGGAAAGGTCTTCCAAAAGGCTTTTGTTGAATTCTTTGTTTCCCCAGAAAAGTGGAAGGCATTGAAAGAAAAGCTTTTGAAACTCGACGATGGCGAAGTGTCTTATTTTGCTGCAACCAGCACCAGTGGTTTGGAGTCAAATCTTCCAACCGGTTGTCATTCCAACTCCGTCACATGGGGAGTTTTCCCTTCTCGTGAAGTAGTGCAGTCTACTATTATTGAGGAAGAAAGTTTTCTGGCTTGGAGAGATGAATCGTTTGGAATCTGGCGTGAGTGGCAGCGAATCTATCCTACACGAAGTGCCAGCTCCAAGCTTTTAGGAGAAATTGCTGATAGTTATTACCTCGTCTCTATCATCCACCATGATTTCTTCCACGAGCAAGCTTTGTGGGAGCTCTTAGAGTGCTATTGATAGAAACGCGATACTTTTAGGGTATGCTTAATAAATAATTCAGATTCTCTCCAAAACATCTTTGCACAAATTTTGCAAATCACGAACTTTCCATCGCTGATCAAAAGTAATCTTATGGGAGCCTTCCTCTAAGTCTACCCAAGAAATGCATTCGTGGCAGTAGACCTGGCCGTCGACAATGAATCGTGAGAGATATGAGAAGCACCTACATGATTCGCAGGTGTAGAAATCCTCATTTGAGACGGAGCTCTTGACATTGGTCCATTTTAATTTCAAGCGACTGTTCATCTTACTCAATAATTCAAGCTTTTTGCTACTATCTTCAACTCGCAAGCTTTCATCGCGAAGCATTTCTCGCAGATAGCGTATAATCCACTGTGCAGTTTGGCTGCTCAGATCATTTTCAGCTGCTGCTATAAGGAGCCTTTCATGGCTAAAAACAGGATCACGTTTTTGATCTTTGTAGGTCATTACTGCCGATTTTCCAAAGCTGATCCAGTCTGGAGGGGCAAAATTAACTGCCTCGTTCAAATTCATACCATGATTGAAACCGCAGTGGTAGACTTTTGGAAAAGTTACAATAAATTGCCCCGGTCGCTGATCTACAGCATACACCGGTATCCCATACTTTTGCACAATATCAGGACATACCATAGTCGCTCTCTCATACAACAACTCTGGCTGTATCTCGAAAACTTTTGGAAACAATTTTTTGCACATAGCTTCAAATCTCTCTGCATATTCTCCAGGGATAGAGTACCATGTTTTCGTATCGCCGAAGTGTTGATAATTGACGCTATAGGTGTAATGATCTTCGCTATGCCAGCAAAAAGCAGAAAATATCATACCAACATACGCCCACGGGATAGTAACACCTGAAATATCACCTTTAAGATAGTGAAATAATGACGCTTTCATCTGGGGAAAGTTATTCAAGTTCCAAGGATCCTTTGAATACTTATTATAGGGCTGCAAAGCCACCGTCGGGAATCCTGAGCCTTTAACATCGCAACGAATATCTGCTCCATATTCAACTACCACATCATTTCTCAAATCCTTAACATAAGACCAGAAGAGCTCTTCTACTTTTCTCTCTTCTTCCTCAGGAGATAAGCCACTGGGAACATACTTCTCTCTGAATTCATCCGCCATTTCCTGAAACTCAGGCAAGGTATAGTTTTTGCCTGCTTTGAAGAAAAACCCATGATTACTCATGAGGCAGTCATCGCAAGTAAATCCATCAGAATTTAAATCGATACTGAGACACTTTGTGTGATAGTATTCATTGCAGTCCTCACATTCTGAATACTTTTGTTCTTCTTTGACTATGTGAGTGCAAATCGGACATCTAGCATCATTCTCCGAGCTCTCATCATCACTTTCACTAGCCCCATAAGCAGAGTCATACGACTGAGATGGTGAGACTTGGAATTCGCTTGCCGCCACTACCCCACTTGTAACTGGGTTGCTGAAGAACTGACCCGAATTTGGGCTATAACTTTTGAACAGCATTTCGGGGCTAAAAAAAGGCTTTGGCACAGAGGGACTGAACTCACTCTTATAAGAAGATAAGGGCGACGGTGTAGTGAATTCAGCCGAGCTCTGAAGCACTGGGGTAATGGGTTGATTAGATTTAGCAGAAGACTCTTCGTAAGCATAAGACCGGTTGCGCTTTTTGCGGGACGCAGCTTCTTTTCTCCTCTTTTGATGAGAGATGTATGATTCAAAGGGATATACCAAATCATTGTATATAGAATGGAGAATAGTAATGGAATCTGCTGTCAATCCCAGGTTCCCTGCAATCTCAACCCAACCGTATCCAAGAGCCACCAAACATTTCATTACATATAGGTCCACGACTTTCCCACCTACCACCGGATACTTGTCAATATCAGCACCTTTGCCGTACATGGAATGAAATTTCTCCATTCTATCCAGCCAGTCGTGCGAAGTTCTGGTTTCGGCACCCAGCTGGCTCAGCTTTTGTGCTCGGGTATCAAATGTGAACTTTCCAATATCTAGAGCAAACTTAGGGTTCCAGTTTGCAGGAGGGACTATCTTGACGATCCCGTACTTTGCCCCTAATTCAGACAATGAATGCACATATTCAACGGGGTTCTGAAACTCCTCGGATGTAGGATATACTGTGGGACAGTCCTGGAGTCCAAACAATCTGGACTCTTTGGCAGACTCACAATATGAATCCCTAGGCTTCAGTTTAACGTCTTCGAGTCCTGGAATCATGTCAATAAATGCCGTTCTCGGCTTGTTTGCCTCAGTGTCTAGAGTATTGGTAGCCGATAGGCAACTATCACAGTGCTCATGGCAGAGCGCCGCATGGTTGGGACAGGACCCGAAAACGGAGCTAGGTAGATGATAAAGTTTGTATATCAACAAGCCAACTTGAGAAATAAAGAGATTCATCGAGAGCAATGACATATTCTTTGGGTATTCTTGGATGCGGTACCATGGGTACTGCAGTACTCAATGCTACCATTGAAAATGCCGGTGCAGAGTCGCCCAGCACTATTCGTGTGTCTGTCCATAGCCAAGGCAGCAAGGATCGGTTGACCAAAGCCTATGGATCCAAGATCTCCGTTTTCCAGGGAACGACAGATAACAACAATGAAATTGTTGAAAATAGCGATATCATTATACTTGGATGCAAGCCCTTTGTAGCGGAGTCGTTGTTGTCGCCTCTGAACAAGAAGCTCTTTGCTGGTAAGACAATTGTGTCACTCATGGCTGGTATAACCACCGAGACACTTTTCAGCTTAACAGAGGCACCGGTGATTGCCAGAGCTATGACAAACACTCCATCCAAGTTGGGTGCAGGAATGACTGTGGTGAGTGTTGTTTCCAAAGAGAAGGATGTTCCCAAGATCACATCAGACAGAATTGCCTGGCTTTTCAACAACACAGGCAAATGCTTGTTCATGGATGAGAAATACCAGGATGTTGCTACCGCGCTTTGTGGAAGTGGTCCTGCTTTTGCCTATGTTTTCATGGAAGCCCTAATCGACGGAGCTGTCCAGAAAGGTATGCCTTATGCTTATGCTCAGGAATGTGCTGCTCAAGTTCTCATTGGAGCAGGTAAGATGGTCCAGGAGACAGGCTTGCATCCTGCTCAATTGAAAAGCCAAGTTTGTACTCCAGGAGGAACCACTATTGGTGGCTTGATGGTAATGGAAGACAAGGGAGTGAGATCAGGAGTGGCCCGAGCAGTTGAAGAGGCCGCCAGTGTAGCTACCCGACTAGGTAAGAAATGAAGGAAAAAGACGAAGAAAAATAAACAAATAAAGAGATAACAAAAAGATAGACAGGTAGCATTGTATCAATTTGTCCAAATTAAATCTTTCTTGATGTCCCATGATATTCTCATGCTCTTGTGGCCGACAACTCACTTTCTAGTCGCTTCAAGTACTGCTGCTGGAACCGTTGGCTCATATCGAGAGTTATCTCGGGATTGGCTACAGACACAATATTGGCAGCACTAAGCATCAATACACCTCTTCTGAGCGGTATATTCGCTAAGACCAACTGGCTTCCACTGAAGATTTTACTGTCGTTCGTAGGAATCACTGAAGCAGGAAAGTGTCCGGTGGTTATGGCATATACCAAGACCTGATTCTCATCTTTGAGCACAAGTTTGAATGTGTCTAAAGAAGCAGAACCAGAAAAAACGCGTCTATTCTCATCTTCGCCATTATTGTCATCGACTTCGACGTCTCTGATTATCCCTTGGCCCTTTCTTTTAGCTTGTTGTTGTTGAAGCTCTGCGCGTTCGAGGACCTGATTCTTAGATATTGAGATGTTCTCCACTTCCTGTACTATGACTTTCACAGAGGCAATTATGGATGATTCGAGACTGTGAATATTAGAGGGAAAAGCCATATTTGGTTATATCAATTGATTGTGTTTTTCTGGCTGAGCATTCCCTTCAATGGAAGAAAAGGAACGGGGGGAGGGATGTGATGAGACTGTAGAATCGACGCGAGTAAATGAGTGTGCGGGTGGTTGAATGAACAAGTTATGGCGCTGAGGCGGCATGATCTGGTCGAGGCTGGCCCGACAAGACCGGAAAGAGCACAGCATAGGGAACATAAGAAGAAGAGGAGTATTACGGGAAAGCTGACTGGACCTTTAACTTATCTCTCTATCGGCAGAGGAAAGGCTGACATTGGCCTAGTAGGCCTAGTTTGGAATGGTGTTGGTGGAACAAAACAATCGACATGAATAAATCAAATAACACGCAGAGATGAGCTGGTATAATCCCAAGGAAAGCCAGACTGAGGCTGTTAAATTTAGAATAAACCTTCAAAGCCAGATCTTGCGGGAACCGATGTCTTGAAATAGTGATAACATTTGGAGTGATGTCAATATCGGGATGGGGGGTTAATAACATGGGGAGTGACATGGACTAAAGAACGTGTCATAAAAAACACAGGCTGTGTTACATAGATTGGGTTGCACAGATTGTGTTGCACAGATTGAGTAACATTAATTGCTTTAATTATCTTGCGCTACAGAACTCTGTTACATAGATTGTGTTATAAAACATACAACATGTCAACATATACAGTCAGCAGCGATTACATCAATTTTTACATAAATGCCATGGGAAACATTAAATCTTATCATCATAACAGAGAACGAAAAGTGTTAGATTCAAACCCAAGTTAAATGACCTTCTGTCCTCTAACATAATCTTCGCCTGTTAACATCAACCCATTTACTTCACCCACTGCATGTACCTGGTCTCTAAACATTTAACTACAAAACTATTCATCGACTAACTAACATCGTAATCGTATTCGAACACATACATCCTACACCTCCCATTTACTCCTTGGCCTGGGTTTCGGCAGCAGAGTCAGCGGGTGCGGCAGCAGCAGCAGCAGGGGCAGCTTCACCACCTTCAGATGCAGGCTCAGTAGCAGTTTCAGCAGCGGGAGCAGCGGACTCACCTTCAGGCTCTTGGAGATTCTCCAGGTCATTTTGCCAGAAAGTGAGGTTATCTCTGAGAAGCTGCATGATCAGAGTGGAGTCCCGGTAAGATTCCTCCGACAAAGAATCCAACTCTGCAATGGCATCATCGAATGCTTGCTTGGCCAAATGGCATGCTCTGGAAGGTGAATTGAGAATGTCGTAGTAGAAAACGGAAAAGTTGAGAGCAAGACCGAGCCGGATGGGGTGAGTAGGGGAGAGCTCTGTCTGAGCAATGTCGGTGGCCTTTCGGTAGCTCTCGTGGGCATCGGTAGCAGCCTGCTTTTTCTTATCACCAGAGGCAATTTCAGCAAGATATCGGTGATAATCACCCTTCATCTTGTAATAGAAAACCTTTGACTCTCCTGATTCCGCCTTTGGAAGCAAGTGCTTTACCAAAACGTCCAAAACATCATTGCAGATATCTTCAAGTTCAGACTCAATCTTGCTGTTGTAAAGCTTGATCATCTCAACATGATGGCTGGCGTTCTTCTGCTCTTCCTTCTGCTCTATGCTGAGAATCAGTCTCCAGCTAGCTCGTCGGGTTCCGATCACGTTCTTATATGCAACCGAAAGCAGGTTTCGCTCATCGACAGTCAACTCCTGTCCGCTTTCAGCTACCTTCTTCATGTACTGAACCATCTCGTCGAATCGCTCGGCCTGCTCGCAAAGACGAGCAAGAAAGGTGTTTGTTTCGCGCTATCAAGTTAGTGCCGTGTCCAAACATGATTGTTAATTGGGCCGAGCAGTGTTGTCACCTCTCTACTCCAACTCGTTGTACAAAGCCAGGCTGCACCACCCCCCGGCCTATTTGTAGGGTAAATGAAATTTCGGGGAATTGGCCCGATATGAATCGGCATATCTGTCACAATCTATCAATGGTGCAATTCCGTCAGTCAATAAAAGGGCCCTTCCTTCACTTTTGCGGCATGGCGTCATGTTGAAATAGAACCAGTGCGCACTGCCGAGTTTTTGGGTCAACAACCCCTAATCAGTATATGCTTGGATTGCCTTCAACCAGACCAACCGAACAAAACTACACCATCATCGAATGCGAAGAATCCATTAAAAAAACCCCCGAAATCTCAATCGCCGCTGCAATCTCAACTAAATGCCATCCCAACTCACCTCTGATGCCATCGTGTTTCTTATTATTTCTACCAAATCTGTTTGTGGATGGAATGAAGTCAAAAATGCCCGCTCGATAAACAAAGCAAAGCCCCACCCATCGTGCAGGGTAAGCCGTCCGAACCCCCTTTCTCCTCCCTCAGCCACTCAACAACACCATCTGCCAGCAAGGGGAGCGAAGTTAGCCCTTTTGGTTTACACCACCATCACCATACTTGGCTGTTTGTCTGTGAGTCCCGCTATCACCCTCAATTTTTGGAGAAAACAGGTGGTGATTTTTTTTTTGTAGAAGATTAGAAACAAGCTACTAGTGGTTTTGGTCTTTCGGAATCGATTAATCACAAAAAAGCAGCGGGTCTTTAGTGGTGATCAATCATCTATCATGGCAGTCCAGAGTCTATACATATTGAACAAGGCTGGGGGTCTGATATATCAGGTGAGTTTGTGGTGATGTTGTGATTGACACTGAAGATTAGTGCTAACTCCCGCCCAGAAAGATTTCAAGCCTGGTCTCAAGAAAATCTCGACCAATGAGTATCTGATGCTAGCAGGTACATTGCATTCGGTGCATGCTCTCACCACCCGGCTATCGCCAATTGAAGGGAGCTCGGGTCTCGAAGTGCTGGAAACTAGTACTTATGCATTACATTGCTTCCAAACATTGACGGGACTTAAGTTTATAGTCATTACTGATCTCAGGCAATTTCAGACTGACATTATCATCAATAGGGTATATCAATTGTTTGGCGACTATGTTATGAAAAATCCTTTTTATCAGCTAGATATGCCCGTCAGATGTGATCTGTTTGATCGCAAGCTGGGTGACTACTTGAGCAATGTTGCTTAGTGGAATTTCTGGGTCCTCCGAGAGACAATTGAAATCGATCCAACGGATGGGGGAAACAACCAAATATTCCATCTCAAGCAACTTTTCAACTAGCTAGCTAGTGCCGCAGAAACGGAGTGGATCAAAGCAACCGGGTTGTCCCTGAAAGATATCGGAAACGATGCAATTTTTCTCCGCTGACCTGCCAGCATAAAAAATCCTCAAAGCTTGGGATTTTCAGCTACCGCTTCCAAAAGGTGCACCTGCATTTCCACAAAAACACTACTATTCCAGTTCTGGTTGTGCAGATGTTTGACAAGTGCACGGCACCGTTGCAAGGTTGGAAATGACGAGCATGTCATGTTGAGCACCACAAGTAGCGGGCCAATTGGCCAATCGTCCGGGTGTCCGGTCGGCAGGTAATTAAACCCCCCATAATGATAATATGCATAGAATAAACACTGTAAATAACTCAATCGTCAGCAAAACAATCTTTTCATAGCGCCGTCGGTGTCAGTGTGGAGTCAATCGGGGAAGATGTTCAAAGCACGCCGTACTGTTAGGAAGATGAGCACTGGAGGATAGGAAAAAGAATTGCAAAGATAGGAAAGAATTGCGAGGATAGGAAAAGAATAATAAGCACAAAAAAATAAAGCAAAATAATGAAGCAAAAAAAGAAAAAAGTCGAGTCCTCTGGAAGAAGAGTGCGAGCTGTAATATGACAGATTCGGGCTGTTGTTAACTCGTCCTTCTTGGAATTTTACCTCAACCAAAGAAAGATTATTTCATTTCAAATCATGTCTTTTTAGGCGGTGTTTCCTGCAGCCAGTGGTTCTGTTCAAATGCCTGCTTGGTCCATGTGCCATGATGCATTAGCGGCTTTGAGCTTCATGACTGATGCACATCACCACGGGGGACCAAATTGCTGTGCGTCATCGAGAGACTGCAGATGGTGATTTTGTCAGGATGAACATGTGTTCGACAGTTGGTATTACTACTTGAAACTATCATGTTAATTGTCATTCTGGGGGTGGATGGGCTATGAGAATCCGATCCCACGCATAAAGGCCGATCAATGGCAATCAGAGATTTGCAAGAGGGCTGGTGAGGCATAGATAAACCCCTGTTGAGATCGTGAAATAGAATTGACAATTACGGGTGGATTTTCAGATCTTCAGCAATGACAGCTGATGTCTGTCTCTGTATCCGCTGTGCATGTGTTTGGCATGTTGAGGAGATGTCATAGAGCCTGGTTGGCTAGTTATGAAGGAAGATCATAAGGAGGATACCGATGGGGGTCGTGATGATCAACGAGCATATTGGTCACATCACCTGCCTACAAGAATTTGGTAGCAGCAGCTCGCTGTCAATTAAAACAGAAGTTGCTGGTGTTGCGCGGAGAAGGAAGTTTCAAAGCTGACTGGAAGTGATAATCTTGGAAAGCTTCCAAGCTCATGAATTAGAAACATTGTATCAGCAAACACCAATACATGGCAGAGAAAGTATCATAGGAGTCAGTGCCTAACTTCGCAGTCGCTATTTCAGACGCTATTCGCCCAAATTCCGAAATTCCAGAGGCTGGCTCGTATCCCTAGGCCTAAGACAGACTCCATTGAGCTGCAAGTCAGGATGGTACAAAAAGCAAGAGCAATAACCACGGCTCCAAGATCTAGACCATGATCCTTAGAATTGGAATATCTTTGGATCAACTCAGCAATAGTCTAGGATTTATCTCATTGCTTTTTAACTTTATTGATTAATCCCGTAGTCACTAGGTAATAAGCCAGAAACGTTTCTTTTCCCGAGAGTTACAATGCATGGTTTAGTATGTCTATCCTTAATGTCGAGTTATGCAATTCTCCTTTCCTTCTGAGACAGAAACCTTAAATAAGCTGACGACACATTGACAATGTCTCTGAGCACCACTACTACAGCACCCCCAATCATATTTCTCGTAAACCGATCAGGAACATGCTTGCGAATCCAAGGTACCATGCTGAGAAGGTTACCAGTCATTGCAGATAGCACAGGCCATAATAGGGGATGCAAAACCCGTAGTAAAAGGCTGCGGGACGAAATGAGCCAATCTTCTGATCGAGGCCGATTGCCTCGAGGGGATCGGATGATGGCACGCCGCAGCAGTTGTAGTGGACCTAGCACATTATTTTCATTTTCGTTTTGATTGGCATTGACCTGATTGTTGTTGTTTTCTCCCTCGCCATTGTCATTTGGTAATGCTGGTGGTGGATTCTGATCATTGGCTTCAGCAGCAATCTCCAAAATCACCTCCGGTGCTTCATCTTCAAGCTCTGGAGCCTCTTCATCAAAAAGATTGAAGTTATTTCCATTCAACTGCAGGTGAATATTGCCCCGGACGGTACTCGGACGTTGCAACTGCCTAGCCCAGAATTGGACCCACGGATCAACCAGATAATCATAAGTACTCTGATAAAGCACACGAGCCACTGGTAACAAAGCCACTGTGAGCTGAGGGCCCTGCAAATTCCACGGCATCCTGCTCCCGTCTAGAAGAAACGGTACCGCAAATGATGTGACATCGACAAATCGAGACCGGAATCCAGAAATGATGAGCCAAACAGGAATACTGGGAATCAGATATAATTGCCGACGAGACAAAGGATCAAAGCGAATAGTGGATCCGCTCTGAGAAACTCCAAGCGCTGCCATACTCAGGCTTTTTGGACACAGGCAATTAATCGAAAAAGCTCCTAATGAGTATAGACATACATACCCAGCCCAACCTGCAGCCAGAGAAGTTCCCGAAATTACCATTGCAAGTGCCATATTTTCAGAGGCCTTTTCAATGCGAGATCTGAGATTTAGCAACAGAAAATGCCGCTGTTCAACTTGGATCAAGGTCTTGCACTGAGGGCAATGGGCATGCTTTTGGTCATTAGCGTCCAGTTGGCTGATCCATCGCAGCAAGCAAGATTCATGGGCAATTAATGAACATCCTGGACATTTGATGGTGGTTTGAGGACCAGGAGTTGGGGAGATTTCAGTCAGAGGGACTAGGCAGATCCAGCAATCGGCCATGATTAAAGATCAGGAAATCGACCAGAAGCAGCAGACTAGAGCAGATAGACAAAATAGAGAGACAGAACAGCAATTCCAATAACAAAAATCAATGTGAAGAATCTAATAACAAGACACAAGCACGCTAGAACAAGTGACAAGATTCTATCCGGGTATGCCGATTAACTTTGGCCGTGGCACTAGTGATAGCAAATGCGGGGAGCACAAATTGGATAAGCAGAACTATGATACGTTGGTCAAGCGGTGGAGCTAAGTGGAACAGATTAGCGGGAAAACTACGAAAGGCCACAGCGTTAGTTTGTTCTGTCTATTATCGACAGGGATAGTTAGGTAAATCCTAAGCGGGATAGTCGCAGAAAAAGAATCCAAAGTTTGGCTGACAACTGTTACCAAGGGAGGGAGCAGGTATGGCTAGAAGGGGGGATGTGCGTTGATGGGTAGGAGGGTGGATAGTTGGCTAGTTGGCTGGTTGGCTGGCTGGCTGGCTGGGGAGCTTGGGACATGGGCTGGTTGGTTGGTGGGAAGGGGAAGTGAGAAAATGGAAAGAAAGGGGGTTCAAGCAGGAGTGATGGGCGGAGGAAGCCCCGAGAAAGGGTCAGCCAGGAGCATTCGCATTACAAGCACAAAAAATAATATATCAGATGCGACGCTGGAAAATCCTTCTAGAGGCAGACTAGGAGGTAGCTGGCTTTTTAGGGGAAAATTAGTGAGAAGGAAGGAAGTTTTCAAAAAATATTATGCAACTGCTTGGTTTAGGCACAAGCAGTAGCAGCTCAGTCAAGTCGGTTAGCTACATTTCAAGCAAGAGCGGGCGGGGGTTTGGCAGCTTATGCTAGGAAGCAGCTAAGCTCGCATGTACATAGCTTAACGGCTGGTTGACTAGCCCCGAGTCAAAGGTTGGAGCCTCCTCGGAGTTGTTATTAGTTTGATCTGAACATGATCTGATCTGGAAATGATGATTAATTGGTGCTATTGAGTTGGAACTAAAAACAGGTGTGGCATGTTGGCTTGGCTGGCTTGGTGGGCCAGACCAGCTGGTAGGCGGTCCAGTAGCTTTTGAGTTGCTGCTCCTGTTCGTGAGCATCCCGTTGGGCTTTAGGCCTCACCCCCCAGTAGCCCACCAACCACCAGTTCTAGGACGCATCCGATATGCAAGGATTGGTGGGCACAGGAGTCTCCACAGTGGAATCGGCGCCACATTGAATTGCCAGATTCAGGCAAGTAATTAAGCGATTGTCGACGGTGGTTCCTGACTGGCTGGTTCCTAATTACGGCATATCCCTTTACCGCATAGTAAATAAAAAAATGGCCAGGCGGTGAAGAATGATATTCAAGGGCCGGGGGTGATCGGTAATGCAAAGAGACGAGAAGGATGGATGGGATCATTACAACACAGGCTGGCGACATAGGGAAGGGTTCCCTTTCCCTGTTGGTGGGGCAAAGCGAAGCGAGCCCTGTTCTCTCGATAATAGACCTGGGTAGAAATTGGGAACATGATTGAGACCAGACAACAATATCAGAGAGACATTTCATAGACATTTACGGTCAATCAAATTGGTTTGTTCAATAACGTGCCTCATTACCTGTTCATTTTCATTTCGATCGGGTCGTTGGCTTTCAGATAGATCCACGCTACTCTGCTGATTCTTCACATGGCCTATATTTTGTATATGGATATCGAACAGGCATCGGTGCTTGATTAGGAAGGGCCCACCAGATTCTGAACAACAGGCTGGTGTTAACAGGTGCCCAACCACAGATGACAGATGACGATGGGGAAAAATGGAAAAAGCACGAACAAAAGAAAAAAAAAAACAAATAAGGGGAAGGGGGGTTCAAAAGGTCAAGTGTAAAAAAAGGTGAAGCATAACAGGGAAGAATGAGAAGGTCGAAGTGAACTACTTCCAAGCACCAGCTGGCTGCGTGGGGAGTTCAATAAACTTGCTTTTTTTGTAATGATCAAACGGACAAATGAATCAACTTGTTGATTGATTTACATAAGGTCGAATTGTAAACTCAATCATGGCTTTGGACAAGAAATGCTTTCAAGCTATGTTTCAATCTACGGAAATCGATCAATCATCGTAAAGCATAACTACGATCCAGGATTCCTGGACCAATGCAGTATATTGGAGTGTCTTTCCTACAAATGAACTCAATATTTGATAAAAAAGAATAGCAATAACATGCACTTTTCCGTCCAATGTCTCGCACTACCTTAGCCGGCGATTCTCACCGAACCATTTTCTGGTTTTGGTTGTTTTACTTGACTTTCTGAATGTGGAAGACTTCGAGCTAGTTCGGCGGGGGGCCAGGGACTGGTGCGTGAGCCTGATAGATTAGGATTGACTGAGCACCGTAGAGCTTTTCACAATAAAAAGTGAATGAATCCGAGCAATAACCAAACAGACTAAATAAAAAAGAAAAGAGGAAGTTTTTACCCAAAAGAAAACTCAAAGTCCTAGTCGACTATTTGGTTGCTTTGCAGCCGGTGCAGCCAGCAGCCAGTGCAGCCAAAGCGGCCGAGTTGCGGTTGTTGGGGAAACCATCGTCCTACCCCTGTCTTCAGTATCATAAACTAGAAAGTTTCATGCCCATCAACTTTCAGGTTCAGGTTAGAGTTGCTTGAGTAGTTAGCCTGAATTTCTTTACAACCGCAGGGTCGGAGCGGGCCCCACTAGACTATGCATGAGGGACCATTCAGTCAGTCAGACATAAATCGTAGAATTGTAAGCGAGAATGGGCAGGGATACAAATCACCCAGAGAAAGAATACTAGTTGATGGATCAGAACATTTGTGGGCCTTCAGTGCAGATAAGATTGGACTGGTGGAGAAGTGGTGAAAGAGTGCATGGAGAACTGGATTAGCATATTGGAGTAGGGGCTTGTAGACGAAACCGTGACGGTATTGGACTAGGGCCTGTATATTAAACGACAGCCGGTGATTAAGCGGGTACTGATGATCCAAACGGGACAGGGGCCAAGTAACAACTGGTTGGCGTGTAAGCAAAACTGCAGTCTACAGATTGAAACATTGATCCCTGATATTATCACTGCCTATATCTGGAGATCGTCAACTATTGCATGTTATTTACTTTCAAACCATCAGACATTTCCATATAGCTCAAAATCTACTTATAGCACAGCATGAGATCATAATCCATGCATGATATCATCTTTAGCAACACTACACTATTATAGCAAAAACAACAGCACCAAACCCAGATCTCTCTTATATGAATACTATTACATAAACAGACTAGACTTTCAGTATACATAGCTTTCATACAAAATTTCTGGAAAAAATTGTAGCATCCAATGACAATAAAACTTGTTTACACTTGTGTGATGCAACCATTGTTAGAATGGTGGTTTAGCATTTAGTTCTAGAATACTAGCCTTCCTCATCACCTTACGCAGCGTAATGCAATTTCACCAATATTATGAGAATAAACTACAACCCCGCCAGTTTACATTCAGTCGGTCTGTCCCAGGCTATAAACACTCTTTCCGGCCATCTCTCGAGACACATGTATAATCATCAATAAACCCTTCTGAATCTAATCTTGTCAATGCACATTTTCCGTGGTACATTCGCCTCGCCTCCTATTTAGAGCTATCTTGCTTGCGTAGCCGTTTTCTTGACCGTCTCGCGCACATCTGCCAGGCCAGGCCAGCCCGGACAGCTAGACAACCAGCCAGCCCATATCCTGGAATCTGATATGGTATTCAGTGAGCAACCAGGTAGCAACCGAGTCAGCCAGCCAGCAACCAGCCAGCCAGCCAGCCAACCAGTCAACCAGTCAACCCCTTGCTGTACTAATTAAGGGGTTGCTAACACCGCATATATCATATGTTTGGGGAAGGGGCTACCGGGTATAATTAACAAGGGCCGCATGCTCAATGCCCCTTCCTTCCCATCGTAAACTACACTTTCCCATAAGTTACAGACTGGGACCTTGACCCAAAAGCAAATTCTGTATAGTAGCGCATCACTAAAATCTGGCTAAAGCTGGCGATAAAAAAAGAAACGTGACACGTTTTTTCTTGAAAAAAGAAATGTGCAAGTCTTTTTTTTCCTCACACGTCTCTCCCTCCTTTCAAAAGTTTCTGATCCTCACTACAAAAGTAATCATCTCCAACTTTTCATGTCGGCACCCCCTTTCTTTTCCTTCTAAGGATACTAAGATGATCAAAAAGAAACGATTCTTCGCACTAGCACACCAGCACCAGCACCAACATCCCCCTTTCGAAAAACAAACTATTATTCCACTATGAAGATAAAAAAGCAATCCGGCCGATTTTATGATCTCAATCTCGTCCGTGTATTAAAACAGAAGCTAATCCTCCAACCCAGCAGCTACTGTTCTTTCTTGACAATATTTGCTGTCACTTGACTTTGATATTTCGGCGCCCGTTGAATTTCATCTTTTTCTGTCCTAGTCTTTCACCAACAGCATTCCCGACTGCCCCTTTGCTCGACTGTCTAACTGTGCTGCTTGCTGCTACTTTGGGTTTGATCGGTCTATTCTTCGAGCCAATTTGTCGACTCCCTGAAAACAACAAGAATAAATTAGTAGTATAATAAGCTAAACTAGCCGTCGTGCCTAATTTTTTTTTTTCTTCTTCTCACTGCGACTGCACCACCACCAACATCATTGGACCAGCACAAAGGCAAAAGTGTCTCTGGTCTCAGCTATAACTATCTGCAATATACAAGAGTCGCTGCTCCCGACATATATTTTTGCCTGCGGTCTTTCTTTTTTTTCTGCAGCCTCATCTCGGTATTGTGTTTTTTTTGCTGCGACCCTGCTGAAACTCTGTTCGTCTTTAATTGTATCAGGTGAGCTGATAGCTTTGATTACTACTACAGATACCCGCAGATCAAACATATATACCTGCTGTTTAATAGCCAAGAAGCAGCTCGGGTGCCGACTTACTTTTTAAATTGGTGAAAGGCTTTTAAACTTTTTATTCATCTTCAAACTGAGAATTACCTGCCTTGCCTACTTGCACTGCTTGCCTGTCTGTGGTATTTATAATTAGCCACTTATATATATCTGAGCATTGCACTTTTCCGCCTGGTCTTTTCTTGTGATCGCACCCTTTTATAATCTTCTTTTTGCATCGCTGGCTGGGCTCTTCTTACCGTCGGTCTCTCTTCGTCTTCTTCCTTTTTGACTGCCGTCATATTGCCCGCCTGCCCCCCCCTCAGCATTCATTTCTTTACTTTCTAAACTAAAAAATGCCTCCTGCTGCTCCTCACACTCCTCAGCCTAGAAGAATATCGACGACCATGGCTGGCACCTCCAAGGCTGCCCCAGTCACTGCTAGTACCAACTCTAGCCCTGCTACGACCAAACGTCGACACCCCAACTATGCTCTTGGCCATGTTCTGAATAACAAAATTCAAATCACCGGTATAATAGGTTCCGGTCCTTACTCTGTCGTCTATTCTGCCATCGATTTCTACACTGGCGAGGCTCTTGCTGTCAAAATGATTCCAAAGCGGGGCTCATCGCCAGGCATTGGCCAAAGCCTAGCCAACTCTTCCGACCCAGCCCTTCAAACTTCTGATTTTCAAGGCCTTAAGCGACCCAGATCAATGGTTGCGGAATCTTATAAACACATTGATGCGCATAGCTTGTCTCTTGACAAAGTATATGATCATTATGTGAACTTACTCATTACCGGCCGCTTCGACACCCGTTCTCCTCTTCATGTTGCATATAGAGAAGTGGCTCTTCATTCTAGAGCCTACAAAGCATCACCTCAATCTGTGGTGGAAATCAAATCTGTACTGGACTCTTCAGAATTTTTTTATGTCGTTATGGAGTACTTCCCTACTGGTGATCTTTTCCATGC
Source organism: Zygoascus hellenicus (assembly GCA_030564625.1). Classification (NCBI taxonomy): domain Eukaryota; kingdom Fungi; phylum Ascomycota; class Dipodascomycetes; order Dipodascales; family Trichomonascaceae; genus Zygoascus; species Zygoascus hellenicus. The sequence goes on from JAJLWE010000014.1 coordinate 205,730, forward strand.
CATCACCGACCGCAAATGGTATGTAGGAAATGATCGCAGAGCCAAGGATATTTTCAATCAGCTTGTTACTGTCGTGTCTCAGTGCCACGAGTCAAGCATTTATCATTGTGATTTGAAGCCAGAAAACGTTGTTGTTACTCAAGATGGGCTGTCAGTCAAGCTCACCGACTTCGGCTTGGCCACCTCTAATTCCATCTGTTTTGACTATGGTTGCGGGTCTTCGTTCTACATGTCCCCAGAACGCCTTCACCGCCCTACTACTAATTCTCCTGGAGGTTTCAGCGCTATAGCTAGCGATATATGGGCCCTGGGTGTGATCCTTCTTAATCTCACCTGCGGCCGAAACCCCTGGAAAAAAGCCTCGATCTATGATGATCAGTCTTATCGAGCATTCGTCAAGGATCCCAAATTTTTGGTGAAGATTATGCCTATTACCCCTGAGTTTTGTGCTATACTTTCTCGCGTATTTGATCTTGATCCTAAAAGGCGATTAACTCTGACTAGTTTCCGCGATCTAGTACTGGCCTGCCCTGCTTTGACCAGACAGAAACCTGGTTCTTCCGCATCTGTAGCACCCGCAACGACCCCGGCACCAGTCAGAGTTATTCCGTCACCCCTGAAGCCTACTTTTTATCGAGTCCCTTCCAACGGGTCTACCTGCTCTTCCGTTTCCTCGGGCTCTACAGCCCTCGGGTCCCCAGAGCAAGTTTCTCATGCGATTCAGACCCAGATTATCTTCACCAAGCCTTCCTCAAATCTTTCAGCTCCTCAGCTATTTCCTCCTATTTCACTGGTTGGTCCTACTGTTCAGCCTTTGAGCCATTCTAACTCCCCGGCTTTGACATCGGAGGGATTTGATTCTCCACATTTTGTATGCGGAGACATCTCAAGATCTCCCTCTCCTTATAAGACAGGCTTGGTTCCTGCCAGCCCTGGTGTGCCGCCTCTGTCGCCTATTCCTCCTAGAACATCGTCTATCACTGGACTTCTCCCTGCTCTTCCTCTTCGGCAGCCTCATCATGGTGGTGGTCATGCTCATCATCATTCCTCCAGCATTTCCGCTTTAGCTCATCCCTATTCTCGTCTCAGCCCAAGAACTCCTATACGTTCGCCCTGCAGCATGGCTAGCTCCCCTGGAGCAAGGACGTTGGTTGATACACCATTACCATTGGCTGCTAACACACCCATGACACCTAATAATAGCCGAAGCGTCAGCATTAGTAGTCTGAACATGGTTTACCTTTGTCAAGATGGAGAGAAGAAGAATAATAAGTCTTTACCTAGTCTTCCCCTCGGTCCATCTCTTATGAACCCCATGCCTCACTAAAAGAACACTCTGAGCTATGTGCAGATATATTTATTTATTCACATATTTATTCATTAATAATGTATATTAATATTTTAGAATTTTCGTACATGCCGGCTGAATAGCTGTTGTATGTATGTGCTCCATAGGACGGACCCGTATAGCTGAGCCATGGCACCTTCACTAATAAATGCTACTGCACGTCTTTGCAGTATCAACGCAACAAATCGAAAAATGCCCTGCAGCCTCTGTTTAGTGTCTTCTACACATAGCACTATCGATATCTAACTAGGCCCGATGATCTACCAGCCGATCTCTATTTACCCATTAGCTGGTCAATTATTGATAGTTGATCCGTAAAATGAGCTCTCCGCCGATCTTTGATTCGATGAATCTGACAATCTAGTCTGTGGATATTTTCCAATTACAGTCTAGGGTGTATCTCCGTGGCACATCTGTGGAAGCTTATCTCCAGGGGTGTATAATTCATGGGAGGTCACACCTCTAGTAGTAACATACCTGCAAAGGGCATATCTCCGTGGAGATATCTTAGTGGTATTACTTGTGAAAATGAATGAGAATGAATCATCTAAAAGATACCCCGCAAATATCCCCATCAATTTTCTGGTATGTCAGTTCTGGAACGCCCTTTGTGGGTTCATCTGAACGGTACATCTGAGCCAGACATAAGCCCAATATACAAATTCTGCCAAAAAAATCTTGAAAAATAAATGAATGTATTCAAATTTCTCTAAATATAACTGTTTAATAAGAGTTTCTCAGAATACCGTATGACGATAAAGAAACAGTCCGTCAGGGCCAAAGGGGGGCCTACAAAGATGAAGCAATCTTGACATCTCCAAGCTTCTTAACCCAGGTCTCAGTAGGGGTGCTGCTTTCAAAAGAATTATCAACAATTCCATTGATCAAAACAGTAGGACTGACGTGGATTCCATTCTGTCGGGACTCCCTCACAAAGTATTTGACGTCCTTCTGTAGAGCGTTGGCTGCGTTCTTAGGAATCTCCGATGGAGCAACTGCCAACAATTCCAAAAACTTGGCTTCATCGACACCAGCAGACTCATGAGCTAGCTTGGCCAATCGTTTGTAGGTCTCAGGACGAGACTCGTTATAAACGGGCTCATCATAGTACTCTGGTGATGCTGCAAACAAGGCATCGGAGAAGGCCCAGAACTTCTCGGGTGCAAGCAATCCTACAGCCAAAGCAGCTTCATGGACAAGAGTTGAACTGGGATGCCAGGGCTGGATCTGATGTTTGAACACGAACTGGAATTGACCCGGGAATTGTTTCTCTACCTCAGGGTAGATTTCAGTTCGCAGTTTCTTGTACAGAATGTTGGAGAATCGGCAAACATAGTCCAGATAGATGTCAATAGACACGGGGCCCTTTCCAAGGATATGGGATGCGTATCTAGGAGAAATAGCCATGATTGTGATGATTCGTACTACTTAATTGCTAACAAGGTTGGTTAATAAAGATGTGTGTAAGTTGTTGAGAAGAGAAGCTGGTCGGAGTGGGAAATCACTAGATACCGATGTAGCAGTCGGCGGGGACGTTAGTCATCCACACAGAGGATGGTGCCGTTTTCAACAAAAATGATGTCAACGGTGATAGAAATTGTTGAGAAGATGTATGGAACTTCATATCTCTGAACATGTGCTCAGGTACGTCAAAAGTGACCAGTCACTCGACTAGTCAGTTTTGTTGCAGAAGCTACTGCACCGGTTGATATTTACAAAATACATTTCTTTTTACCTTCATCTACACTTTTTACCTTCATCTACACCGCATCTGCTTACAGCAATTCCTTGATCTTGGCTTCGCTTACCGGCTCAGCCTTGCTGTTAGAACCGTCTTTGACCTGGTTGTAAATGCCCATTCCGCTGGCTATGAAGGAGCCAAAGTCTCCAAGCTGAGCAGGAACAACAACAGTGTTAGATTCCTTGGCCAACTCTCCGAAAGCAGAAACATACTTCTCAGCAATCTGCATACTGACGGCCTCGGCACCTCCAGGAGTCTCCTTGATGGCCTTGGCGATCTCTCTAATACCTTGGGCGGTAGCCTTAGCCTTGAGAAGAATAGCATCGGCCTCACCACTCGCCTCGTTGATATTCTCCTGTTTATTGGCCTCGGAAGCGAGAATCGTACTGGCCTTTTCACCTTCAGCTCGGTTGATGGCTGATTGTCGGTGACCCTCCGATTCCAAAATCTCCGCACGCTTGGATCTCTCAGCCGAGACTTGTCTATGCATAGCTTCGAGAACATTAGCGGGGGGATGGATATCTCGAATCTCGTATCGCAAACAAGTGATACCCCAGTCTTTCGCTGCATCATTGATCACAGCAGTGATATTAGCATTCAGCGACTGTCGCTCCCGGAGAACATGATCCAGACTTAGCTGGCCTATTTCTGATCGCATTGTAGTTTGAGCAAGCTGCGATACAGCATATTCAGCGTCTTCAACCCCATATGAAGCTTTATAGGCATCAAACACCCGCAAATAAAGCACACCGTCCATCTCCAGAGTAACATTATCAGCAGTAATGGCCGATTGAGAAGGAATTTCAATTGCAGATTCCTTGAGAGATTGCACATATCGAATTCGATCTATAAAAGGCATCAGAATGGCCAAGCCCGGCTCCAATATTCTAAGCACCAGTTAGTCCCAAATCAACCATGAAAGAAACCTCAGAACCCTCCGCCAACACCAACGCATTTCCACAATTCTGATAATTTTCATTACTTACCGATGAAACTTGCCCATTCTCTCCACAACCCAAGCGGTTTGCTGAGGAACAAAGCGAACAACAGTATTGGCCGGCAGGCTCTGGCGCTGGAAAAACGTCAGGTTTCCAGCGCCTGATGCAAAGGCCCGCACAGTGTTTAGTTGGCGTGGATTAGCCGCTCGAATGGCCAATGATCTGAGCATATTGTGTGAGATGCAGTTGGTGGAGATGAAAATCTCAGGTGGTGGCAAGATGATGGAGGAGCGGGAATTGTTGCCATGGCAACTGCCCACCACCCCTCTTCCTCTTGACAACTTTGGCATCATTAGTAGCTTTATATAACTAGCAATTACATTAAATTACACCTTTTCCTCTACATGACGCACTCGGTTGAATTCTGAAAAGATAAGTGCCGGTTTATAGTAACTCTTTGTAGTAGTCAGCTATCAAGAAGGCCACATCTAGACTTTGGCTCAAACTCAATCGGGGATCACAAACTGTATCATAGCGAAGAACTAGATCTTCATCTTCAAGATTCTGGCTGCCTCCGATACATTCAGTAACAGCGTCTCCTGTGAGCTCCAGATGAACACCATTGAGCTTGGAGCCGTTTTCTTTGTGTATGTTCAAAGCCTGCTTGATCTCTGAAATGATATCGTCATAATATCGGGTCTTGAGCTTGGTCACCGGGCTGGTCTTTGTGTTTCCATGGCATGGATCAGTAATCCATACAGGAATATGCCCGCTTTCCTGGACGGCTTTGATGTGGTTTGGCAACAATTCAGAGATTTTCTCTGCTCCGTACCTTGTGATAAGTGTGACCCTTCCAGGCTCATAATCAGGATCTACCACATCTAGCAAACCAACGAGATCTTCTGTAGAAGTGGTAGGACCAATTTTTATTCCCACAGGATTGGCGACACCTCGGAAAAATTCCACATGAGCTCCGTCCAGCTGACGAGTTCGATCTCCAATCCAGATGAAATGCCCACTAGTATTGTAGTATTTCTTTTCCGATTTAGGAGTTGCTCGGAGTTCCCTAGTTAAACTCTGTTCATACTCTAGTAGCAATGCTTCATGGGAGGTGTAGAATTTACATGTGGAAAAAGTATCGTCGTGGTCACCTCCAACAGTGGTGACAAAGCTCAAACCTTCGGAAATACGGGTGACAACCTCTTGATATCGTTCTCGGATGTGATCCTTCTTGACATGACTGAGATCCCAGTCAAATGGATGTCGCAAATCAGCAAAACCGGAGCCAAGAGCTGCTCGCATGTAATTTAAAGTAGCAGCAGAGTGGAAGTAGCTACTCACTAGACGAGCAGGATCAGGCTTCCTGTCATTTGGATCATATCCGTTGATATTATCTCCCCGGAAAGAATTGATCTCTCCATAACCCTCAACATATTCTGTCAATTTAGATCGGGGTTTGGCATATTGTCCAGCAATTCGTCCTATTCGTACAATTGGCAGCTTAGTTCCCCAGATCAAAACCAAACTCATTTGAAGAAGAACCTTGAGCTTTGCATCAATTCGATCCTGGTTACAGTAGTCAAAAAGCTCCGCACAATCACCTCCCTGGAGGACAAAGGCTTTGCCTAGAGCAGCATTCTTGAGTTTCTCACGCAACTCCTCAATCTCCTGGGCCGCCACCAACGGAGGAAGACTCTCCAGCTTCTCCAAAGCAGCCTCTACTTCGCTGTAATCATCATAGACAACATCTTGTTTGATGGGCTTATGCTGCCAGGAAGTTGGAGTCCATACGTTTGATCCAGCATCGGCAGCTAGATCTGGCCGTTGCTCAGTACCATCGGTGCTTTTAGTTCTCAGCTTAGCAGCCGACTTGGCTCCTTCACTAGCAGCTAATTTCTCAGGATTGTGTACCTGAACTTGAGGAGATCCCATTGTTTTAGATATGATGAGAAAGATGGTGAGATGAGTGACTGATTTTCCGAGCACTTTAGCCCCGTGGTGTGAGGCTGAGACTTTCAGGAGACATTATGGAGGAGGTGAAACTGAAGAGCAGATGTAGTGGCAAGAAAGAGATTGGATGTAGTATTTGTAGAAGTATTGATATGATAGAGTGAAGTTGGCAGTCGAATTCCAAAGATTGGTTGATTGGCGGCAGACTTGAGAGACTCAACGATGTGAAGAATCTCAATTTACATATACAGTAATGCTAGTGTGATGGCAAAACAATTACAAATGAATGATCGGATCAAATAGATGTTTTCAAAAAGCCACATGAATTGACAAACAGATTATCAAAATATACGAAAAACAAGTTCTCTCCGATCTATGTCAGATGGGAGTTGTTCTTGCATGCCAACAGATGGAGTCTGACCGATCTCTTACACTGGCTGGTAGATAGACATTTCATTCAGACTTTGAAAAAATTGATTCAATTACCACATGTGTCTGCGTTATCAGTCACTGAATTGATTTGCATCCACCTTCTCTAATACCAATCATCTCCTCTCACCCACCTTACTTCAGTTTCCGCATATCCCATATTAACTTCATTATATTATGTACTATCAACTTGTTGAACTATTAAACTGTTTACAATTTGGAGAATGCGCTTGTGCCAAACTCCTCGTCATCTCAGCACTTCTCAATAACCATGGCGGAAGCTCCTCCTCCACCATTGCAGATACCAGCAGCACCAATCTTACCACCCTCCTGAGTGAGGACTGAGATCAAAGTACAGATGATTCGAGCACCAGAGCATCCAAGAGGATGGCCTAAAGCGACAGCTCCACCATAAACGTTGACCTTGGCGAGATCAATGTTGAGAATCTTAGGGTTGGCAATACCAACAACAGAAAAGGCCTCATTAAACTCGAAAAAGTCGACATCATCCTGCTTGACTCCAGCATGCTTCAATGCCTTAGGAACAGCAAGAACAGGAGCAGTGGGGAAATCAATAGGGGCATGTGCAGCTTCACCCCAGCCGACAATTTTGGCAAGAGGCTTGAGACCAAGCTCCTTGACCTTGGCAGCGGAGACAAGAACGACAGCGGCACCACCGTCGTTCAAAGGAGCTGAGTTGGGTGCAGTGAGAGTACCGTCGGCCTTGAAAACAGGCTTCATGGATCGCAACTTGTCAGGGTTGAGACGGGCAGCCTCCTCGTCCTGAGATACAGTGACATTGGGCTTACCCCTGGCACCAGGAATGACAACTGGAGAGATTTCCTCCTTGAATTTGTCGGCAGCAAAAGCCTTCTGAGCTCGAGTATAAGACTCAATGGCATAATTGTCCTGCTCTTCTCGAGTAATCTTGTATTTCTCGGCAGTGTTCTCTCCACACATGCCCATGGCCTGATGGTCATAAGCATCCTCGAGACCATCACGCTGAAGACCGTCAACCAAAGTGGCACCGCCAAACTTGGAGATTCCAGTTCGAGAATTGGGGATGTAATGAGGAACATTACTCATGGATTCAGCGCCTCCAGCAACAACAATGTCGGCAGTTCCAGTGAGAATGGTCTGAGCACCGAGGATGATAGCCTTCATTCCCGAGGCACACACCTTATTAACAGTGGTAGCAACGATGCTTTCACTCAAACCAGCCTTCAATGCGACCTGACGAGCAGGAGCCTGGCCAACATTGGCAGAATAGACATTTCCAAAGAAGATTTCCTCGACGGCCTCGGGCTTGATCTCTGGCACCTTGGCCAAAGCAGATTTAACCGCGTGAGACCCAAGATCAACATAGGACTGGGAGCTTAGACTGCTCATGAACGATCCCATAGGAGTTCGGCTGGCTGCAACAATGTAAACGGGTTCAACAGGCATGGTCAAATATATTCTTTTCAATCAAGTTAAAATGAAAGTTGATAGTAAGAGGGATCGAGCTTTATATGCAGACGACTTGTTGAGGGAAGGGGGCACCAGGGCAAGGTCAACTGGTGCTGAGCCGGCGCACAGCTGAGCGGGGCACAGCACACAGTAAAATTTCACCAAGTACCGAAGGAGTAGAGAGCAGCAGATTTGACAAAGAGAAATGAGCAAAAGCAAGGGAATCTCAAGCAATGAAAAGGAGTTCATTTTGGGGTTGTTGCAAAATAGCTCGCAACGACTGGACCGCCGCAAGCTGGACGAGTTCCGTCATGTGACGCTGTCATTTGGCGAGTCTCTAGGGTCCAGCGAGGTGCTACTAGGACATACTCGGCTAGTGGTCAGAGTTTCGGCGGAGATTACTAAGCCTTTTGAGGACCGTCCTTTGGAAGGCCAGTTTATGATAACTACGAATATTTCCAGTATGGCATCACCGTTGTTTGAGAATAATCGAGCAAGTGATGATGAAGTGTTGGTGAGCAGATTGGTGGAGAAGGCCATTCGTCGAAGCAATGCTCTTGATCTCGAGTCTCTGTGTATTGTAGCCGGGAAATCTTGCTGGACAGTGAGAGCAGATGTTCATTATCTGGATTATGACGGGAATTTGGTGGATGCTACTAGCATTGGTGTTGTTGCTGCTCTGCTTCATTATAGACGGCCCGAGGTTTCGATTGCCGACAATAACAAACCAGTCATACACTCTGTCGAGGAAAAAGCCCCTGTTCCATTGAGTATTTTGCATCTACCACTTTGTGTGACATTTGCGTTCTTCGCAGCTGCCGACGACTCGGAAGACAGCGCCGAGCCAGTGGTCATTGTCGATCCCACAGCCAAAGAAGAAGCGTTGAGAGATTCCGATCTCACCATTACTATTAATAAGAATCGTGAGATCTGCCAGCTTAGTAAGCCTGGTGGTGTTCCTGTCGATGGTGTTGTACTTTTGGAATGTGCGAATAGAGCCTACGAGGTTGTTGTACAGTTGACGGAGCTTATTTATAAACGATTGAAGGAGGATGATAGCGTGAGAAACAAAGGGAATCAGGAGCTCAGAGCTGAAAATGATAGAAAGTGAAACACAAGGTGCAGGATGCCCGATATACTGGCGGGAAGGAGAGTGCTAGTGTACGAGGAGGGTGCATGGCCTGCCTCTGAACACGCAGCTACTACTGCTTAGGCATAAGCCCGAGTATAGCACTAGCTACAACTTAGGAAATGCTTCATTTACGATTCGAGTTATGCTTCAGCTACTATACTGTGCTGGTTTATTGTCTTCTACCTTCAGCTTTTTTGCCAATCTTATGTTGCATGTCAATAATTTAATGTATAATGAAAATGAAGAGTTGGCGGAGATCCTCCAATAGGCAACTCCGTCAAAATACTAGCAGCCACTCTATTCTGTCTCAATTCTCAGCGTTCTTCAAATTGTTACCGATCAATTATAACTAATCTGTCCCATTATCTCTATTTTCCCCAGTTTAGCATCCGTCACTCTTCTCTACCCCATATAGCCGCTTCATGTACCAGATCAATATCGGCCCGGCTGTCTGCCCCCCTCCCCCACATTAACACCCCCACCCCAACAACTGTAAATTTCACATTGAAACTTGATCATAGACACTGTCCATCTACGTGGAAGATACCTGATTCAATTCTAATTATGTTGTATATTGCAAACCAGCCTACTTTCATCATAGTTGGCGGTCCAGCCGGAACCGGCAAATCAACAGCAGGGCTACGAATAGCTAATGTCTGCCATAGCACCTATATTGAAGGAGACGATTTGCATCCTGCTGCCAATATCGAGAAAATGAGTAATGGAATTCCTCTCACTGATGATGATCGGTGGGCCTGGTTGGAGACTATTGCGAAAAAAGGATCTGAAGCAGCATTGTCTTCGACAAGAACCCATATTGCCGTCGGAACATGCTCCGCTCTTACCAAAAGATATCGGGATTATCTAAAAGCTAACATGGATCCCAAAGTCCGGCTGATTATATTGTTTCTTCACGCTTCCGAGGAAGAGCTTTGCGCAAGAGTACTAGCTCGAAAAGGACATTACATGGGGGTCAATATGGTCAAGAGCCAGGTGCAGCTCATGGAGGTTCCCGAGCCGGAAGAACTTGTCACTTCGGGAGGAACCTGTGTAAATGTTTTGGCTACGAAAACTCCAGACGAAGTCTATCATTACTTGATGGATCATTTGGTCGAAAACAATGTTCTGCAGATGAGTGAAACTGGGGAAGCCAATCCCACATAGGCCTGATCTGTCACCAAAGATCGGAGTTTGACATAGGAACTTAACTAGGTGACCTAGCATATATTTACATTAAATCGTAAAAAAAGAAAGAAAAAATTAATATAATGAGTTCTATTCGAGGCTGACGCAGATTTCTGATGTGAAGCTGGTCAAATGCTGGTTTATATATGTACAATGATCTGCCCCGTCATAGATTGGGTTGCAGAGCCGAATTGGCTCCACTAACATCTTCATTTTCAGGGTCTTTTCTCCTGAAAACGCTATTGTTTTTACCGGTTAGAAGTCCATCTATCCTGGTCTCGCAAAGCTGTAGCATGTTCTGAGCGCCCTCAATATCGAGGAAATTATGGGGAAACCGGTAGCTCAGCCAAATATACAGCGAGATAATTCTATGAATTCCTTCAAGCGTGTCGGTTCCGTCTGAAATATGAGCGTGAGCAAGATATGAGATGTTCGTGTCAGAGATATCTGCAAGAGTCTTAGATTCTCCCTGCGCTATGACCTGACAAAATGCTCTGAAAGCATCCTTCACCTCTGGTGCTCGCCCAAGAACAGGTGCTTTTGCAAGAACAATTTTTTCCTCAAGCATTAATCCGGGAATATCAGCGAAAAGCTCTGCAGTCTCAATCATATCGGACATGTCCGTCAGGAAAAAATGTTCACCAATGCGAGTTCCCCGAGCAAGAATGGCAAGGATGCGATGAAATGGCATTCTTGGGCCAATAGAGTTGGCATAATCCCGTAAGAAATCTTCAGGTGGAAACAGCCCAGCTCTCACAACAAGAGGGGAATTGGTTTTGAGACATTCCTTGATATATCGCAAGTCTTTTCTGGTAATTGCCGTCACTTCTCCCGGCAAAGGTTCATCCCCCGCGGATCCTGTATGCCCTGCGACATGGAAGCGGCCTGCTCTACCTGCTATTTGCTTGACCTGAGCTATTGGTATCTTGTCAAGATATCGGCCATTGAACTTTTCTGTACGAGAAAAAATGACTCTCTTGATGGCCAAATTCAACCCCATTCCAATTGCATCCGAAGCCACCAGGTAACGATACTCGCTGTTGGGATCGTTGAATGCCAATGCCTGCTGTGCTCTGGTAGCAGCTGGCAAAGAACCATAAATAATTGCGCACTTGTGTCCCGTGTTAAACTCAATTTCCTCCTTTGCTTTGATGAGCTCCTTTTTGGAGAAAAACACTATGCAATCGCCAGTCTCCAGCTCATTCAAAATATTGGTAAGATGGCGTTTGGCAGGATATAAAGGAGATAGTCGCTCATATCTTTTGATCACCAGCTCATCTCCTGTCAGTTTAACAAGCTGATTAATGATAGTTTCAGTATTGGCATCACCACAAAGATGGAGCTCTTTTGCACGGACGCCGAGAAATGCCTGTGTCCAGGCCCACCCTCGATCACGGTCTTCAATCATCTGGATCTCATCAATAACTGCAACATCAAGATCCTTGTTCATAGAAATCATCTCTATAGTTCCACTTGCCAATCCTGCGGGTGACCCGTCGGCATTGGACTCGGTGATGACCTCTTCTCCAGTAATGAGATTACATGCACGACCAGAAGATTTCATCCGGCTATAGACTTCACGAGCCAGAAGCCTCAATGGACCAGCATAAAATGCATTTTCAGCCTGCTGGAACCTCTGCAGAGCCTGGTATGTTTTACCAGAATTGGTAGGTCCAATGTGCAAGTAGACCTTGCGAGGAATGGCTCGTGCAAACGGAAACATGCTTTCCGGACGAGATAGATCTATCTTCTTCCATCGCGACTGTACAACCATGGGCTGGTTGGCCTCCACTAAACTAGCATAGTATCTCAAAAAACCGTCAACCATGTATTCTTTGGTGATCTTCATAAACATGTATTCTGAAGTATTCATATTAATAGCCACCAGCTCGTCATGAGCACGACGAATCACCTTGGCAGCAGGAAAAATCCTTGTTTTCACGCAGAACCCAAAATAATCTGTCAGATTGGCCCATTGGTGTGCTGCAACGGATCGCGGCACCTTGTAATCAATCTCCTCAAACACCTGTCGCTCGTATCGCTCCAAAACTTTTTCCAATCCAAAGTCTGTGTTCAAAGGATTCCATGCTGGACAAGCATCGGCGATTGTCGACACCAGTGGTTCTTTGACTTTTGTTGCTGCTTCAGCCAGACCAGCGAGAATCTGCTTGAGTTTATCTTCTGCAGCACTTGTCTTGTCGATCTGCAAGCTTAAAAGAGATTTTTTGAGATTCTCAGCTACAGAATTATTCGTCACTTTAGCAAAATCAACTTTTCCTTTTTTATGACTGACCGAGTGATGCAAAAGCTTGCTCTCTGCTTTGGATAGCCGATCGGAAGACCGGTCATTCCACGATGATTTCGTACTCCCCTTCCATGGCCTGCGCTTTTTATCTGCGACAGGTTTCAGAAACGCCTTTGAGCTACGATCTCTCAAAGCCTGTCTCTGCAACAACCGAGCTGTCGAGAAAAACCGGCCGATTTTCAACAACATTGGCAGTTGCTGAGATGATTTTTCTGATTCCGCACGGCTGTGAATCCTGTTCCACGCAGGGCTTTTACACTTATATGGCTTTCACACCATATATCGACATGATTTTTTTTTCTGACTCTATATGTTATATATTAAATATGGCTATGAAGAAATCATCCTGAATAACCCAAAAGCTCCAAGATTCCTAGGCCAGCAGCTGCTGTAGTTGTGGAGGCAGCATCAGTAGTAGCAGCAGCGACATTAGAGCTGAGCACAGCAGAAGCCTTCATGGTTGAAGAGGCATACGCAGGAGGAATGGTGGTGAGCTTTGTGTAGGAATAGGGGTTTCCAGAAGCGTTTTTACCTTCAATAGCGTGCAAATTTGTACAGTTGCTATCCAAAGCAAAGATGTTAGTGCTGTTGCTGTGGATGGTAGCATTTTTGTTGCCATGAGCAAGATAGACTCTTCGGTTCAAAGAGTCGAGAACTGTGTAGGCATTTCGGAAAAAATGGTCACCAATGACATAGCTAGATGCTCCGAGGAGAGCTACTGCTGTTGCATTTTGAGGGCCATCGTCCACCCAGATGTGGGTACCAGGAACAAGCATGTCACGGATGGGGACTTCGACTTCAAAGTTTCCAAAAGTGAATGACACGGTAGTAGAACCATTAATATGCTTGGAAAGCTCGTCAACAGTCTTGTTAGCATAGTAGCACTGATACTTGGGGTAGTAACTGAGGCCCAGCTTCTCTCCGACCTTTTTGACAAAATTTGGAGGTACCTGGCTGAAAGGACTACCAGTGTCCAGCACAGCAGATCCAAAAATTTTGTAAGGTTCTTCGTCATCAAGTGTCAAATAATTGAGCTGGATCTGGTAGTAGTAAGTTCCTTGACCAGGAGAAGTAGCAGTGGAGATATCATAGCCGTAGAAAGGCTTCTTGAACTTGGTCTTGTCAACACCACCAAAAATTACAGATCCAGAATCATCGCTGTCAAAAAACACAGAGAAAGCAGGTGATGAGGTGATATTCTGTTCGTAGTATGCTTCAGGTACATTCTGATAGCTTTTGTTATAGATTCCAAGGTCTGCACCAATACCGAGACCAATCAAACCTGGCACGCCAGCGGCCAGCTGATACTGGTCAATCAAACCAAAAGGAAAGTCTTTAATGGAATAGTTACCGCTTTGTTCGAAGATAATGTCGTCCGTAGACCACTCACCCCAAACACCACCAGCGCCATAAAGAGCCTGAAAATCTTCATCAAGCGATTCATAAGTAGAACTTTTACTGGGATCGAAACGGGTTGCATTATTGTAGCTGCCATTTTGGCCGAAAACCCATAGAAAAGGGGAGCCAGTATCGAAAGCAACTTCGATTTCCTGCGCAGGTGTTCCAATAGAAATATTGGTCAAAAAATAGTTGTACGATGTTGTCAGATTCAAGCTATTCTGCAGAGTAAGATCACGCTGAGATAATTCCGAGGAATCTTTTGAAGAGCCCTTAAATCTGTTGCTAGGGGCATAGTTTTTGGCTTTGACAGGAAATTCAATAGTGCCGCTAGCTGAGGCCGTTGCCGCAAGTAATGCGGAGCATGCTGTGAAAATCAAAGATCCAGAATACATGACTATCCGCCAGATATGATTTCAAGAAATATCAAACTAATAGTAGGTGGAAAAGGAAAAGCGAGAAAGGAAAGCTTTTCACTCGTAGTGGAAGTTTGGCTGTGGCCTATTTTTAAGCAGCAAAGGTTGCGGAACGAAGAGCACACACCTTGGACCCACAATAGCACGGGGTATATCAGTCGAGCACACTAAAAAAGTCGAAACGTACACAACCTGAGACAACCGACTAGAATATGCAGTATATCCGAGTGACTGAAAAATGGGTATATTAACAAAGCTCAAAAGTGCAGAGAATTGATAGTAAGAATATCAAATGAATGGTCGTCTGAAGATAAATAGGCGGAGAACAAGACGGACAGTGGCTTTTCCCGGCTCTATATATCATGAGGAAATAACAAGCATGATGTTTTTCCTGTTTAATTGACCAGTTGCAGAAGGGATCGGCACCGACGTCATGAGTTGCCATGACAACCCACCGCCCTCCGAACATGCAACTGCCTAATTAGGGGAGACCAATGCTCGATCGACATCCAGCGACCACCAAGGGAAGACACGCGGCAGCTTAGACAGACTGAAGCTACAAATGATATTAGGAGTCCATGATCCTGGTGTCATGGCCCAACATTTAGCATGCCTTGCCGACATTAATCCGTTATGCTGGTACTCCAGTTGCTGCTGATTGCAGAAACCTTCCAATTGTAATTCGGCAAAACCGGCTGCTCGACGGTTACTGCCACCTAGGCCAAGGGTTGCTATGGAAGGGCGGTGAAGGGTTGCGGGAAGGGTTCCATAGGGCGACTACTTGTCATCCGGTGAAAAATGTGTTTGGCAAAATAAACAGAACTGAAAAGAGGAAAGCAGCTGGTAATGGTTGGAACGTTGAGAAGGCCGCTGCAGGAGTCGAAAAGGGGGGATGGGCTTGGTGCCTTGTCCTTGGCATCCCTCGCTCATGATTGTCTGCTGATGAGCTCATTCTTCGATCATGCATGTTCCATTGCCCAAGTGGGTACAGCGGAACCTTCGACAGGAGACCAACGGGAGAGGGGTGGGAGAGAAAAAGGCGCTGACCAAGCACAAGTCATGCGCTGAGTAATACTCCTTTATGGGGTCCACACTCGGCCCTTCCAGAACCCCTGATTATTTCTCCGTTAACTTGCTGGGCATAGGTTGTCTCGCATCCGGCTGCGAAAGTCCGGGCGGGCTTTGAAATCAATGGAAGTAAATGTCCTTATAACCCAGCGGCTCCTGGCTCACTTAACCACACGCTTCTTGCTTGTGCAGAATGTCTTGTTAGTGAAGCCCAAGCACATGATCGAGGCGGGCCACACTAGAAATTAGCAGCACAGAGAGAATCAAGCCTAGTGCGCTGATTAAGTCCAAATTTAGCCTACTGGCTTTTCCTGTGTCTATCTAACAGTTGCACATCATGTCTCAGATTAGCCAACATGTCTCAGCTTGCATGTCAATTGGAGACGATGTACGGTAAAACGTCCCTGTTCAGGCACATTTCTCGTTGTTTATGGGGTCAGCGTGGTTTCACCTTTGCAAGCGGGCCGCTTCATTGGGTAAGCCTTATACCGAGAATGTTTGCAAATACCGGTCTTGTTAACAGTTTATCTTTAATTTACAAGTTTATTGCTGGCTCTGAGTTTGACGAAAAGTAGAATATTGGCAGTTGCACATATCTATTTAATTTGTGAGCAGCATTTCGTAGAACCTTGAAACTCACTAGCGTGCCCTCCCCTCTCTTGGCTCCGGTGTTTGCAGGCTCAGGGGATTGCAAATAATTTCTAAGACTGTGAACCAGACAACATCTGCGCCGGTAAAACAATGTAGTTAAGTATCTGAATGTAACGAGGTTGGCTTGTCTCCGGTGGCTAACATTCACCTCAACATAAGACACATTTTAGCTGATTCATCCTGTACCATGCTGCTGTTGCCTATAAGATTTTGTATCAATGTGCCTGTGCTATGACGGACTGGTGGAATGAGGCCGGTCGGTTACTCTCAGCATAACCAGTTTAGTGGCTTTGAATAGCGATGTGGGCTTCACTAGCAATCTGAGCTTATAGTTTAATTTGATAGATTCCAGCCAAGGTACACTGCAGATTACCCATTGCGTGCCAGTAACTGAAAATAAACTGCTGTGATTTCCACATGCCGGGTATCGGTTTAGGCAAGATAATTATGACGGGCAGAGGAAATCTAAACCAAATCACCCCTGGTTTCAGCCTCAAAGCATTGTTAGGTGCGAAGGCGGAATGCCCACAACATCTTCATAGCGAGATCTGGCAGAACCTCACAGCAAGATCTTGAAATCAGCTCTGGCCGCATTTTACTGCTGTTCCTCATGGCAAAACCCCATAGGGTCAGGTGAATGAAGACCCTTTCTTGAGGCCGCTAGGCTCAGAAAAATAGGATTGCTTTTGATATTATCTTGTTTACACCCAGGGTACTGCGATAAGGGATAAGGACGCGACGTTCCACCGCGACCACCATAGCGTAATATTCAATATGAGAAATTGAAGTCCATGTATACAGTACATTTATAATTATCTATAAGATTTCTACTGCAGCCAATGTACGTCTCTCCTAAGCTACAGAATAACAAATGTACCTCATGGCAGCCCTGCCGGCCAGGAGTGATTGTAGATCTCATTATACTGCATATGGCAATCTCCCTGATGATCATTAACCACACAATAGTATGTGCTGTGCAAGTTCCCAGAAAAAGAAAGTATGCAATATTATCCAAACCCCGACCGACAGGACTCATATTTCTTCCTCATAGCTTTTAATGATTTAATAAAATTCACTCGTGCATATACTTTGCAACTCTTTGTCTGGCTCTACCAACCCATATAAAGCAAGGGGTTCCGTTAAAATCGGTTAAATTTTATAACCCCTTGTTGCACCGTTTCCTTCGCTCCTTCGCGCTATATATATTCGACAAGGTCGCTTTTTGCCCTTTGTCTGTCCTTCTTTTCCCTTGCCCGTTGGATCTGCTTTGCTCGCTGATCGTCCCTGCTGCTACCATGCATTGGACTAGTGCTCTTGCCCCTCTGATCGTTTTTACGTCTGTAGTCTCTGCTGCCCCTCATGCTCATCCTGGCTTCAAAGATGACATTCGTAAATTGTTCGCCGTGGCGTCTATCCAGGCTCATAAGCCTGCTGTAACTCCTGCTCCTTTCAAATCTGTGATTCTTCCTCGGGACGACAGCAGTGCTTGTGATTTCACCAGTCATGCTGAGGCTGCTGCACAAAAGCTGAACTCCAAATTCAATCAATCCTCAGGAATCTGGGATTCCTTGTGGTGGGAGTCTGCAAACTGTCTATATTCGCTGGCTGATCTCGCTGTCGTTGTTCCGTCCACCAAGGACGCTTACGCTGAGACTTTCAAAAACTCATTCATTTATGCCCAGAAGCAGTCTCTCTCTCAGAATCACAAAGATCCAAATCTCTTGTCAGCAACAGATCCTGTTGCAATTGCAGGAGGCTTTACCAATAGTTACTACGACGATAGCTCCTGGTGGGGTCTCGCCTGGCTAAAGGCTTATGATGCTACTGGAAATGTAGAGTATCTTGATGCTGCTGAGAAGATTTTTGATTTTATCACCACTGGCTGGGATGATACTTGCGGTGGAGGTGTATGGTGGTCTACTGATAAAACATACAAGAACGCAATTACCAATGAGCTTTTCTTGACTCTTTCAGCAAGCCTGGCTAATCGAGTTCCCGGAAACAAAACTTATTATGTTGACTGGGCCCAGAAAGAATGGGCCTGGTTCCAGAACTCTGGACTCATCAATGGCGATAATCTGATCAACGACGGTCTTGATAACAGCACATGCAAGAACAACGGTCAGAACGTTTGGAGTTACAACATGGGGGTTGTTCTTGGTGGTCTCACCGAGCTCAATCAGGCCGTGGGCTCTGGTTATCTTGACACTGCTACCACTTTGGCGAAAGCTGCAGTAACACACTTCGACAAGGACGGAGTCATCACTGAAGGCTGTGAGAAATCCGGCTGTGATGGAAGCTCTGAATTCAAAGGAATCTTCATTAGATATCTTGGTGATCTCGTCAAAGTTATCAGTGATAGCGATCTTCGAAAATTTGTTGTCCAACAAGGCGTATTCTTGTACGATACGGACAACTCTGGAAATACGTACTCAATTTCCTGGAATGGCCCTCCTGATGGAGATCTGGATCCTGCCGCACAAAGTTCTGCTTTAGAGGCATTGGTTCAAGCTATCAAACTTGGAGGCTGTAATTCTGGAGATGCTGACATCACTATTTCAGGTTCAGCAAGCTCCAGCTCTACGTTGGCTAGCAGCGCTCCTTCAAGTTCTGTACATGCATCTTCGACATCATCTCTGGTTTCAAGCATTTCTTCTACCTTTTCCTCACATTCACATACCTCCACTTCTACCACAAGTTCTACTCCTATCGCTACAGGGGATTCATCATCTTCTGTCAAGATATACACTGTTACTGCAGCTCCCTCAACTGTTGCAGTTCACACTATCACTTCAATCGAGGCTACGGTCATCAGTACTGTTACTGCACCTGTAGTCACTTTGAATGCTGTGGGAGCTAATAATGATATAGAAACCGGCGAAGGAGAGTTAGATAGCAAGACTTCTGCTACTTCACCGGAGATACATGATAATCTGGTGATTGTCACACAAACCAAGACTGCCCCGACATCTTTTCATACTGTTTGGCAAAAGGAAGCGACAATCAATTACAAGACTTTCTATACCACTGCATATGCTCCCGTGCAGACGGTGTATGCCTAAACGTCAGTGCTGCGCCATTTTTCGGCAGGCCCCTAACATATACCAAGGCTATTTTATTTATGGGAATATTAAATAGCTCATTTGTCAATACTTTGACAAGGAAACTTTAGATTTGGAATTATAAAAATGGTGTACAATAGAGCATTGATGTTTTTACCCCTGTTTTCGCAAACTGATATTTTTTGGCGCAACCAAACTCTAAATTACTCCTGGCGATTACAAACAAAACTATAGAAAAAAAAGCAAAATATTATGCCTCTTCAATGACACTTTGTGGTACCACCTCTTCAGAGTCTTGGACTCTGAAATAAATCAAAGGGGCCAGTAGTATCACTCCAGCAAAAATAACACCGAAATAGGATCCATACATACCACTATATGGTACAAGATTAATATCTTGTCCAAAAGCAACAGCACTACCAGTAGCTCCGAACACCTTGAAAAATCCTGTGAGTGTTGCAACCATTCGAGGATCGTTGGAGAAACACCCAATCAACCAGTAGGCTAAAGCATTGTCCATGCCATCTTGGAAGCCAAAGAAAAACTCGAGTGTTATAAGCTTTGTTGCTAAAGATCCATCGTTAATGTCCAATGCAGTGAAAACTTTGTCTCTGTTAGACAATCTCATTGCATATAAGCCACATAAGGAAATTGCGAGAACTGCCACTGTAAGAATCGACCAGCCCATAGCTGCTCGGACTCTTCTTCTCCAGAACTTGAGATCCAAGAATACACCAAACATTATAGAAGCAAGGACTTGTGCAATGGCGATCAGAAAGCCTACGAGGCCACGAGTTCGAACATTGAAGAAGTAGACTTCGAAATCCGAACCCTGATAGGCTCCATAGTACAGAGAACCAAATGAGAAAGGAAAGAACAAAACAATCCAAGGGTCTCCTTTCAAGGTAAACCAAATGTTTTTGACTTCTTGAAGCATTGGTCGTCTTTCTAGTACCACTTTAGTTCCATCAGTTCGAACAATATCCTTTGGATCAACAACAAATGCGCCAACAACGGAAGAGCAGGCCATAAGAATTGTCAAAGCAGCGTAAGTTCCATTAGAAACGGATCCTCGAGCGGTGTTATCAAAATTCATGCCAAGAGGGATACATGAACCTACAGTCGATCCAAGATAAAAAATACCAAATAAGATAGAGATAAACTTTCCTTTTTGTGCCTCAGTGGAATATGTTAGCATAACTACGGAGCAAGATGTCCATAGTAAAGCAGCTCCAACTCCACAGGCAGCACCACCAAAAAGTACAAATCCCTTGTTTTGAGTATTGTTGTAGCACCAGAATGCTGCTCCGTATAAAGCATATCCCATACCACCAACGGAAAGGCATATTCTGACACCAAAATAACTAATCAAAGAGCCACTAAAAAGAGCAACTCCTGCAAACACACTGTACAAAATGATATTGGCATCATCAGCAATGATTGGATCGACCTGACCAGCACCACCTAAATTAGACAGCACACCAAACATTCCAACTGCTAAAAATGTGGTAAATCCAGCAATAGTCACTTGTGTCCAAGGATTATAATAATTAGGAATAGTGAGAAATCCAACTTTGTAAGGAGGCGGAACCGGATAAAAAGTAGGAGAGATCTCTCCCTTTTCGTCCTCAACCATATCTTCCTGGTCAATTTCTAGAGGCTCTTTGACAGTAGTGGAATTATTGTCTGTAGTCATTTTGTCAAAGATTTGATGTGATATTCGGTTCTCATGTCTCTCGTCTACTTCTTATAAATGATTTCTAAAGGGTGAAAAGTAGCCTCGAGGGTGCTTTTACGTGGGACAGATAAACCAAATCGGGTAACATTCCCAGGTCTCCGATAAGTGTACTATCTATCAGATAGTCTCATCATCCCGCTCGTTCTTGATTTGCGCCCCAAGATGAGCTTGATAAGCTCGATGTAGCTCACTGATAGGGATTGAGCATTAGTCACTTGATAGCGGTCCCACGTTTAGAATAAGTCATCTATGCCACCGGATTTCATCCGTGGGTCACTAATAGCCCAAATAGGTAGGTGTACCTCTCATGAACAGACACCAGCCCACAGGTCAATTGATGTCATACTCTGTTAAAAGAGTGTATATCTATTATGAAAATATTGAATTCTGTATTTTGTAAAGTAGTGTGATTTATTCTGTTTCTATTCTATAGCTCCACCCACGAATTCGAAGCGGCACTTTTGAACATAGCCTCCATGATTCTCATAATTCCCAGTTGTCGCTCTATCCCGCACTGCTGCAAACCTTGCTTTTCACTTTCGGACTTACCCAACTCAGTTCTTTTGAAAAATGTATCCATTTGGTTGAAAAAGCATTTCTGGGAGTGCTTTTGTGGAGTACTTTCTCCCGCGGCCTCGTCGGCCTTGGTGGTCCCTGCAGAATAGCCTTCTCGAGGTTCTCGCAAATAGATAGAAACCATACTCGGATCAAGGAGAGAATGGAATGTTCCGTTTGTTCCATAAATGTCTAGGCTCCAGTCTGCACACCATGGAGTAGCCTCCCATCCTGTAAAATCCACTACCAGATTGAAGTTCTTATACTCCATAATAACACTAGCGACATCTTCTCTCTGGATTCCTCCAGGAGTCACCATGGTTCCTACTTTGACAGGAACCGAATCTAGCTTTGGAGCCTCAAACATGTTGTCATAGACAACCACTGCCTTGAATGTCTCCTCCCCCTCGGGAAGGGGTCTTATACTAGATACAAGGCGCTTTGGTGTTCCGAACAAATCGACTACCTGCTCAATGGTATGTCCTCCATCCGTGTAAACATATCCACCCAGAGTAGTTTCAAGCATCTGCCATTTTTCAAATCCAGCTCCTGAAGGGCATCCTCCATGGAAATGGACACTAGTGATATCCCCTAAAATCTTCTTGGCAACGGTCTCTCTAGCTGCATCCATGGCATCTCCATAATGCATTTCCCAGCCCCATTCGATCACCAAATCTGGCTTCTCCTTTGATAAGATCTGGGTCAAATCATAGAGCTCCTGCGGTACAGCAGCGCCGATTTTTTCGAGAAAAAGAGACTTCAAAGGGTATTTGGCTGCTTCTAGACCCAATCGGCATACATCATGGTCTACTCCATGAACAAAAACAACATCAGGATTGCAATTGAGAAGAGAGGCTATGCTAGTGTGTCGCTTTACGTTATCTATTTCAAGCGACTCATAGAAGCGAGCCATCATGACTGCATCTTCATCAAACAGACCTACAACCTCAAACTTATCTTGACGTGCTCCAACATATTTTAACCGGGACCAAATATGAGGATGATCAAGACCCAGAAAAGCGATTTTCAATTTTGTACTCATGACTGAATGATTGAAGAGCCATGGTGTGAGGTTCTAGATACTATATAGATAGAGGATGCGTGGGATATATTTTTGCCTGATTAGGAAATTGTGTGATCTCCAATTTCAAATATACGATGCTCTATCTCCGTAAAATCGAGTTTAATGATCTGCATACAAAATCATAAATCTCTCATAATTTCATTATCTACTGCTAGTAAACATAGCTACATTACTAGATACTTACGAGATTTCGCAAACCTCTTTAATCGGATCCGCAAGTTTTTGGAAAGTAGCTTCACCTTTTTTGCTCCAGAATTTTTCCTAGACAGTGATAACCTTCTTCTATCAATTCCCATCTGCATCCTTCAATGCTTTTGTGAACAACAGATATGACACATAGGATATTCTCTTGGCTGTTTTTATCAACCTTGATGAACTCACCGATTGGATCATCCAGCGATAGGGCATGAAGTCTTGACGCAAAAAACTGCTCGGTGAGCATCAACTGCTGAGACATGGTTGTATCAGCAATTGATAGCTGCTTATTTGTGCCCAAAAATGAGTAAAAAGCCCATACCACTAGGCTAGAAACCAGCAGAACCCAGGGTCGCAGAGCTATTTTGTCACGCTTAGCCAGATAGTGAGATGCTTCTTCGCATTGAAGCTCATCTGATTGGTAGTTCTGACCAGAAAACAGAATCTCCTGCATGAGGAAGAGCGCATGCGTTACGCACTTCACGCAGTCTTCTTTACGCTGAGTCCACGCTTTGACAGCACTCGATGCCCTAACATAATCGATGCTTTTAGGAAGCCTATCGTAGAGAGAGAGCCCAGATAGCATCAATATATCAAGAACTGACGTCTCTGTAAGGTATAATGTGACATATGCAAAATGATGTAGAGCCTTGCAAACCTCTATCGTCATAGATTTCTGCGTATACAGACAATATGACCAATTACTGATGGCTCCCGCTAAAGATTCTTTCCAATTGGGGGTTTTCTCGATCTGATCTTTTCTGCAGTGACTACAACTCATGCCAAAGATGCTCTCTTGTTGTTGCATCTGGATGGCAACGGCATATATACCATGCAAAAGAATCAGACGAGAAAAATGACTAGTCTGTAGAGTGTTTAGTGGCTTATGCATCAAGAGAGATTTTAGCGCTCCTAGAAATGAAGTATTTCGAGAAGCTGGATCTTGTTCATTGTATAGGTTGTGCCAATCTTCGGCTGTCTCAGCTTCCCATACGTTTTCCATGCAAGGAATTTGGCACAGCATTTCATTTGCGGAGATGCACACTTTGTGCCCAAAGAGAGCCACATGCTGGGCATCCATCACAAATGCAAATAAAAGAGCCCGTCTTCTGCTCTCCTCGTATATCCATCGATGCCATCTTGTTTCTAGGCTGACATTGGGGTTATTCTCTTCACTGGTATAGCTTGTATGTGCAATGTTTCTATGAAGTAGAAGCATCATCGACCCATGCAAAGTAGAACTCATATCATGCTGCTGTCTTGTTGACAGCATTTTTTGATAAGCCTGTACAAGAGTCAGAGTCTGGAATATCCACAGCGGCGGATGGTTGATTTCCTTGTGACTCAGAACTAGAAATTGCAATCTCTCATGAATTTTCACAGAAGTTGAAAAATGTTCCTCAACAGCAAAAGCAGTCCCTAGTGTAGTTATGGCTATCATCAGAAGAGGAGGCACTTTGTCGGGCCTTGACAATACTGATGGTTTATGCAGGATGGGAAAATGCTCATGATAGTTCTCAAAATACATGAGAAAGTATTTCTGTAAGAAATATGGTTGATAAAGCCAGCTCGATGTGAGATCCACGGAATACACATTCGATAACGTACAGGTCTGCAGAGGAGAAGAAGTCGATGCTCCTAGAGCCTCTCCAAATAGACACTTCACTATGTCATCTCTGATTTTAACCCATGGATTAACAGAACTATCCGGTGATTCCGAAATTGACTCCAATGACAGTGTTCTCGGTTTCTGTTTTGAATTGGTGGGTGAAGGATGGCTAAACTTGTCGACAGAGTCAAATACCATACTATCAATACTGTAAGGATCCATAGAAGGCTCAAAAAGCCATGAGATGTCATTAATTTGAAAAACCACATCCGACGGTCTTGGTTGATATCCAGAATTTGTAGGAGAAAGATCTTCCATCGACTTGTTGAGCGAGGACGCCGCCTCCTGATCGTGGAACATTTCACTCAGAGAATCGGATGTTTCGGTAGCCAGGAATATACCATTATTAACCTCATCTCCCATTCCAAATGTTTCGGATTTTGCATTTTCTACTGTCACAGCTGATCTACCACTTTGCAGATCAGCTGAGATAGCCATTTCTTCAACAGAAGTCTGGATTTTGATCGCTCCAGCAGATGTATTCAGCCCGCCAGACGAAGCCATAACATCATTTCTGTCTGTCATAGTGTTAATCAAGCCGCCAGACTGATTCTCCTGATCGGGGTCTGTCCGAACGTCACTTTCCGAGGTATCAAAGACTCCGTTCCGCTTTTCAACCATCCCTCGCTCATGCCTTTTCATATGGCGCCGATAAAGATCATCTCTAAAGAAAATCTTGTTGCATTTAGTGCATTTGGAAGTGCTCACTCGAGTATCTGTAGTCAATATCAGGCGTAGATCACTTATCAGCTAGCCATACTCACGATTCAGATAGTGCCTTCTCAGATGTCCCTTCCTTTGGAAACTTTTGGAGCATCCCTGATAATCACAAATCCATCTCTTTGTCTCAGAGCACCAGGCCCCTGGCGCCGATGGCATGTTCATTACGAACTGCATTAGATCTGGTGTGGTGTTGAAGATAAGAAGCTACACCAGCTGTTGACCACCAGAAGATAACCCCGCACAGTCACATGCCCTGCGACATGACTAATTTTGGTGGATTGATGAAATATATGAAAAATCAGCTTTTGAAAGCTTTTTTTATTGCAGCCTAAATGCTGATTTTTTTTTTTTTACACTACTTGGTCTACAAGTTTGCAGTTGGCGGTAGAGCTGCACTGCATTCAATCTCAACATCGGTTCCAAGAGGGAGCTCAAACACGGCTACGCAGGTTCGAACAGGCTTGTTTGTGCCAAAATAGTCCTGGTACACCTCATTAACTGCAGCAAAGTTCTCCATCTTGGTGATAAACACATTCACCTTGAGAACGTTGTCCATAGAGGTACCGGCAGCCTCGAGAACGGCAGACAAGTTTTCTAAGATTTGTTTCTGAAAAGTTAGATGGCTAAATTTAGCTACCAGCCTGGTGTGCAACTTACGGTTCGGTTACCAATAGGACCCTCGACCAATTGATTGGTTTTAGGGTCGGCTCCGATCTGGCCTGAGCAGTACACAATTCCATTGTGAACAACTGCCTGGCTGAGCACAGGAATAGGCTTAGGAGCGTTTTCGGTGAGAATGATTTTCTTAACTGACATAATTGACGTGGTGGTTAGAGTCAAGAAAAAATCAGAGTGAGTGCTACACATATAGTCTCTCTCAATACGACCTATTCCAACCCGCCGCAGGCCATTCCTTATCTCGTGGGGCGGGCTACGGGGGTAGCCAAGTGGGTGGGTGGTTATTTCCTAATACGGTAAGCCTGATCCCGCATGCAACATGCTGCGGGAACAATCAACAAGATATATCTAGAGCAGGATATCAAAAAAATTGGAAAATAATCTGAAATCAAAAATGACCATTCCTCAGCCCCCTTATCCTTTGCATTCTAGTATTGAACACTTGGTGGATCCTCAGTACAAGGAATTCTACAACAAGTATGTCATCAACCTTCAACAAACCCATTACCAGCCGGTTGAAGCCTCCCGATCCAGTGGAATTTTGATTCCAGGAGGCGGAGATAAGCTAAAGGTATCAAAGACAGAGGACTTTGAAATTCCTCGAACAGAGACTGAAGGTGGTTCCTTCAAGGTTCGAGTTTTCACCCCTATTGGTGAGACCCCTAGTGAAGGTTGGCCCGTTTTCCTCTACATGCACGGCGGTGGATGGGTTCTTGGAAACATTGATACGGAGAATGTCCATTGTACGAATTGGTGTTCTCGAGCCCAATGTGTGGTGGTATCCGTGGACTATCGGCTGGCACCTGAGCATCCTTATCCCGCAGCTTTTGATGATACTTGGGAAGCTTATTTATGGACAATCAAGAATTCCAAGACTCTCAATATAAATTTGAAGAAATTCGCAGCTGGCGGATCATCTGCTGGGGGCAATCTGACTGCTGCTCTTACACATAAGATAAATGCCTACAACGAAACTTCCAAGGATAAAGTCCCTGAATTGATGTACCAAGTTCTGATTGTTCCCGTATGTGATAACACCGCTACTCCTGAAACTTACGAGTCTTGGAAGAAATTCGAGCATACTGCCACTTTGTCCGCGGAAAAAATGATGTGGTATAGGGTCAAGTATCTACCTGAAGAGAAGCAGCGTTCAGAAGTTTACGCTTCACCTATATTTGCTTCTGATGAATCTTTCAAGCATGTACCACCAGCTTTGTTTGCAGTTGCTGGTATTGACGTGCTTTCTGGCGAGGCAGAAGCTTATGCTGCGAAGCTAAAGGCTGCCAACATTCCTTATACCTACAAGGTCTTTGAAGGTGTTCCCCATGTGGTCATGGCAATGAATGGAGTATTGGACAAAGGAAAGGAGCTTGTCACTTATGTTTGTGACAATTTGAAGAATGCCTTCTGGCCATAGATAGGCCGTATCAAAGTTCAATTTTCAGTCTTACATAGAAAGCTACTTTGGTTGTACCAATACAGAATCATTAGCAGAAACCTGTAACTTTTATTATAATGAGAAACTTCCAAAGCTCCTTTTTTGACTGTCGTGATTCGTTCTTGCTGAGGACCTTGATGAGGTACTGTAACAACCATAAATCGCATAAAGATGTTACAACAATAGATTAAATATGCTCCCGTCACGCTGCATGAGATCCTTCCATATCTCCTAATATGTTTGGTAAATTTCACTGCTCACCCTCTGAATTATAATCAAATACAACTTTATCTCTACCTATCTTTGGACTATTGCAGCATAAAATGTGACCAATATTCTAAAAACCTAGAGTTTTATTGTTTGATGCACCATCTAGCAATAATTTGATAATACCTAGAAGAAACTGGTCCTTGAGAGACCGATTACCCAGCAAACTCATATTTAGGCATTCCAGTGGTGTTTGTTTCAATCTTGAACAAATGGCCACCCTCATCGTCACTAGGTCGATCTGGAAACTTATTGTATGCTGAAACACAATATATGATATTGTTGTTCTTACCACCCCATGTGGTACAAGCTGGGCATCTGGCAGGCAATTTGATTTCTTGGATGGTCTCGCCCTTGCTGTCTAAAACCATGATACAGTAGCCATTAAACATGGCTATCCAAAGGTTACCGTCGACATCCAAAACCATTCCATCTGGTTCGTGGATGGTTCCCCGGAAATCCTTGAAAATCCTTTTGTTACTTATATCACCTGTGTTGTTATCATAATCGTAGGCGAAAATCAATTGAGCTGCAGAGTCATTGAGATACATAGTCTTTAGATCAGGACTCCATCCGATGCCATTGCCACATACCAAACCCTTCTCCATAAGTTTCAATGTTCCATCTGGCTCGTATCTCCATAATCGACCTAAGGGTTCGCCATAGTTTTCTGGCAATCCGCCAGCACCCATTGCAAGAGCTTTACAGTCGATTTCCGCTGCCCAAAATCGGCCTGCTGGATCAACTCCACCGTCATTGAATCGTCGGATACTTCGATCTTCCTTGGGAATAATTTCTTTCAAAACATCGAGTTTCCCGGTTTTCTCGTCGAGAAAAGCAATTCCCTGATAATAGAGACAAATATATGATCCGGGATGATTTTTACGGAAACATTGTACGGTAACCGAGTCTGAAACTTCCACAACCTTCAGTCCCGATTTGGACTTATTATAGTTCTTTACTGAAGTATCTGCAAGGCTCAGATCACTAGGAACTTTAGCCTCACCAGTCTCAGGATCCAATTCTAAAATGAAAATCTGGCAGGGCTGATGGAGACAGTCATTGAAATGCAAGGTGTGATCGGAAAACCGATAAGTGGGACCTTCTCCAAGAATATTAGGTCTATCGAATCGATAAAAAGGTGCAATAGTTTCTGCTGCGGGCATTTTGTGATGGTTTTTTGGGCTCTCAGCCATTGATATATAAGTATGGACAAGTGGGATAGATAAGCCTAATTTGGCATCAACGCGTGGGTCTGTCTTATCGTGGGAAAACAGCCAAATACAGAATAGCTTTAACCTAATTTCTATTCAATAAAAACATACTAAATAAAGGCCGCACTATCTGAAAGGTAGTGAGTCCAAGAAAGAGAGGGTCCCATGGCCCATATAAGTGATAATCTAGTTTGATTATTCATCATCTCTTCGGATGAGATTCATCCCATGCACGTGCATTAAGAGCCGGATAGCCTCAGACTCGCTTTTCTGCGAAAATTGCCGATACCAACTGAGCACTGAGTCTGTCACGGGGGGTAGCCCAGCTCTTTGAAGCACATCTAAAGGGCTCAGATAATTGTGCTGAGAGATCTGCTGAAGAACTAGATAAGCACCATAAACATGGTCACAAGGGCCATGGTATTTGTACCAATCAGGCCAGTTGTCTTCGAATAGCCTACAAGCTCTAGCAGGAGTAATTCTCAAAGGTTCATCAGGAAATAACCACTCGGTGTGGGATGAAGTTCTTGACATTTTGCACTGCTATATGTGATAGTGGTCTATCTTGTAGGTATCAAGTGTGATCCCAGATTAACAGAATGTCGGCTTGGAAAAATGATACTTAAGCAGTCAGAAGAAAATACCAAAGGAAGCTCTTCTTTATAAGCTGCAGGAACCGAAATTGAGTCATAGATTTTATGGTGGATTTGAGGATAAAACCGAGAATAGTCAAGTGATGATACCCTCTGTTTACTCGTCACATTGGATCCTTATCCTCAAACTGCAAATTTCTTTTGGCAAAATGAGCAGAGGTAAAAAGACTTCAATCGCAATAATAAAAATGAAAATCAATGATTATTATAATTTATTTAAATATATTGAGCAGTGCTTGGATATGGCCTGCCTACATACACTTCGCTGTTCTGTCAAACGGCCTTGACAAATGCAGCATAGGCCTGCTCAGCCGTCTCGGTAGCAGAAGCGGGATTGACACCAGTCACAATTCGCCCATCGGTTACAGCATAGGATCCCCAAGCACTAGGAGGTTCCTGATAGTCGGCACCGACTTCAATACCGGCCCCCTTGACCAATGGCTTGTTGAGGGCCTTGATGACGACATCAAGACCTAAAGCTGCTTCACCTTCATCTGTGAATCCAGTGACCTTCTTTCCTTTGATCAAAGTTTCGCCATTTCGATCTTTGAGACCGGGGAAAAGAAGAGGCCCGTGGCACACTGCGGCAATAACACCACCATTAAAGTAAATGTCTTCGGTGATTTTATGCAGCTTGTCTGCATTGGGGAAGTCAAAAATGGTACCGTGTCCACCGGCTGCATACAAAATTCCATATTCCTTGTAATCAATTTCTTCAGGCTTCTTGATACCTTGAAGAGCTTTGTTAAATGGAGATTCGGGGTTCTTGAAATACTCCAACTCTTCAGGGGTCAAAAACTTGTCTGTGATTGAGTGTTCATCAAGACCATAGGTGCCATCTTCAGAGACAATATCCACAGTCCAGCCTTTACTGGTGAAATAATCATAAGGATGTAATCCTTCAGAATAAAAGAGACCGGTCTTTTGTCTGTCGGGATAAAACACATCATAAAAGTCAGTGACTGCGATAAGAATCTTGTGGGGTAGGGTAGAAGTCATTGTTAGAGGAACGCAAGGCAACGCTGTAAGCTGATAAAGTTCTAGTGCTTGATCTTTGTTTCGACAAGCTAGCTCGGTATTTAGTACTTTTGATTGAGTACTATTGATTGATGATAAGATATTCAGATATTCAGTCGGAGAATATTCTGCTCTTTATATTGCCTCTCCGTCGACCATATTTCGGCTCTCGAGTTCTTAAGCCGCACAGTTCTCAAACAGCCTTTGGGATAAAATTGGAGTTTGTCAGCATCAACGAATTGTAAGCAGCAGCCAATTTGTAATGTTCAAACAAATAAATGTGCTGAGTCACACTACCCGAGCTGAAATTAAGGCGGTTATCATGAACTGGGGTAACACGACGGGAGCCCACAGTGAGCCCCACCTTACACCAGCAATCAGGCCAGGGTAGTACGGCTTTAATCCTTCTTATAGTAGTTGTTCAGCACTCTGACATCAACTCTCGGCTGGCTGTAACGATAATCAGAATTCCAATGTCTCTTCATTGAATCCATGGTGGGATGACTAAAGCTGAAGGATGTGAGAAACCCGTGATCCATGTTGTCCGATTCTCCAGCCAGGGACGGGGCATATATGGTGGGCTCATTTGGATGCCAGCTGCACTCTCGAACAATTCTTATTTTCAATTGATGTCGCAAATAAGAGTCAAATCTTTGGATATTTTCGCAGTCCTTGTCGGGGTATAGTCTGGCTACTGATTTTCTTTCACCAAAAGCTTCATTGCAGCCGAGAACCCTGATCAGTTCACCATTGAGTTTCCAGATCAATACCTGCCCTGTAGCTGAACCAGAATAAAGGTAATGCTGCCCTGTGGTAGCTAGAGGTGAAAATCCACACCTAATTGTGGTGTAGAGTACACTGTGCCCTCTATAAGTCATTAGACTTTTGTCCTTGATATGTCGCGGACCCGATCGAGATCCTGCGTACCCTGATGATTGATAATGGAACCCTGTCAAATATCTTCTGGTGATTGCTGCATCAGAATCCTTGCTTGGCTGTCTCACGTCCCATAGTTTCATGCTTTGGTCTTTACTATTGGACACAATATGAGTTCCTGTGTGGTTTACGTCCAAGCAAGTGATTCCCTCCACATGACCGACAAAGCAAGCCTGAGACCTGATATCTTGATCCGAGTCGTGCATTCTCATATCCCATAATCGGATAATTCCGTCATCAGATCCTGAAACAACAACCTTCTCATTGTCATCAAGGAATTTGACACTATTCACTTCGTTTCTGTGCTCATTTCCAAAAGTCAGTGATTCATCTCTTTCAATGTCATGATAGATGATGCGGGCCCTGCTAGCCGAAGATCCAGCCAGAATATGAGTGTCGTTTTTGTTGAATTGCATTGAAAAAATTGCACGGCGGCCAGTGGTCTCTCCGGGGGCAAGGTCAATCTGTGTAGAGCTTGCCCTTTCGTTTTCTCTTAAACTTGTCAGACATATAACCGAAGACAAAGAGGAAC
Organism: Zygoascus hellenicus; assembly: GCA_030564625.1. Lineage (NCBI taxonomy): Eukaryota > Fungi > Ascomycota > Dipodascomycetes > Dipodascales > Trichomonascaceae > Zygoascus > Zygoascus hellenicus. The sequence goes on from JAJLWE010000014.1 coordinate 237,501, forward strand.
CTATCAGCTTGTCGTTCGATCTACTCATGCATACATCAGTCAGTGTCCACATACCCGCCAATTCTGTATCAGAGTAGCGAATTCTCCTCAGAAGACGCGGCAGCTGAGGATCTGATGTGTCAAAGAGAAACACAGAAAAATCTTGAGTATACATGTAAAAGAAATTTCCATCATGAGAGAATCTTCCACCATATGCAGGGCCACCATAATTGTCCATTATAACTCGACCTGGATTATTTGGGAGATACCCTTTGGTCATCTCAACAGGATCATGATACTTGGCCCCAGTTCCGCCAATTTCCCTGTTCATCAAATGTTCTGTGACGCTTTTCGGCCTGTAAAAGGCGTCCGACTTAGCAACAATATTTCCAGTATCGATGCTGCCGAACTGACCAGAATAAACCATGTCATCAATTTTCTCATTAGGTATCTGCTCCAGATCGATATGATGGCCCCCTGGCATGTACTTCTCATCGGAACCTATATGGCGACTGTAATTCCACCACTTTGATAAATCAGCCGTAAAATCAGCATCGGATTTTTTATAAAAAATATCATTTCGAGCTGTTCGTGTCACATATTCGAACTGAAAAGAATCTGTCGAGTCGTCCTCATCATATGACATGTCCAGGTCAAAATAATTTCCCAAAGCTGTATACATTTCATTGGCAAGAGTAGGCTCAAGCTCAGTCATTTCACTGTTTAGACTCACCCGCAGTCTATCTATCATTTGTAGGAATGCTCGATGTCTTTCTGGGGTGATTGACTCACTTGCTGCTAACCGTGGTATTTCGTTGGCAATAAATCGACGCAACTCATCTCTGATGGCTTCTTGTCCAATGATTTCCACATCACCATTATCAGCCATTTCTTCATCGGAGTCTGGATTGTATAGTCCCGCTTCATCATCTGTCGAATCATCATCATCATCATAAATTCCATCAAGATCAGCATCTGTGGGGCCGTCGCTCCATGGGTGATAGTCTTCGTCATCCTCGTCATCGTCTTCGTTATCTTCATCCCCAGATACATCGAAATAATGCGTAAGGCCTTCAAAAAGGTACCCGAGATTACTCCTCCTGTTGTTAGAGTCAGAATCAGATTCGTGTCCATCACCCGAGTCTAGTGGAGCTCCTGACGGTGCTTGATCAGTGGCTTGATATGATACTGAGTTGCCACTATTCCCTTGAGAACCCTCGTTGTTTCTTGATTCATTGCTGCCATCATTGGTCTGCGAGTTCACATTCTCTGAATCTACGGGAGGTTGAAAAAGAGCCCCGACAATCTCGTCGGAATCACCATTGAAATCATTCGCCACTGGCCTTCCAATTCTAAGCGGCTTGAATTCCATTGATGTATCTGCGTGTAAACTTTGATCATTATGAGAATTACGATTCTCTCTCCCCCAGGGTGAATGATTAGGACCTGTCAGACCTTTCATCCAAACACCACTTGCTTCAGCAAGCCCCTGAGCCAAATAACCAAGAACCCTCTCCACCCTATGCTCCAACGGATGACAACTATCTGGTGTCTCGCCTATTATTGATTCCAAGTATTGGTTCCTGTAACCAGTGCGCAGTAACACCTTTGCCGGTATTATTAAGTCTTGCGTCTTGGAAATACCGCAACTAGTTCGAGCATCAACAAGATCCTGGTAGAATCGCTCTAGGCCTTCATCGGTTACCATGCATGATAGAATTAAAGTGACCAGCTGTTTCTGTTTGAAATGCTGGCCCGTCTGATCCCCTTGCTGCTCATGTGGCTTCCAAGTTGCCGCCTTGCGCATCTCTGATAAATATCTGAAAGAAAGAAACCAATCTTCAATTTTTCCTGCTAATTCGGTCACCTTTCTCTCATTCCCTCCAATCTGTGATATACAATATCGCTCCGTCTTGATGTCTGCGCAAAGAAACTGAGCAAGCCAGACCATGTCATTTAAGGGCCGGACCTGAGTAAACAAAGGCCCGCCAAAAGTCCCTGGACATGGGTAGTCCTGTTGGACTTTTCTCTCCATGAATCGTTTGTCATAAAGCAATGTGGACCCCATTATTAACTGGCTTTTTGGCCCACTGGTCGATGGAAGTGACGATTATGGGCCGAAAGGAGGATACACAGGTCGGTCGGATATATGTCACGTGATATTCCCTGAAGTTAAGTCCGGGGTTGTTTTGTACTGGCGGCGATAAGTATATGGTATGTGTCCAGCGAGTATGGGATCAGCAGATAATTATCAAAACCTACCAAACGTTTCGGAACTGCTTCTTAAAACTGTTCTTGTCTTCTTGAATTTGATTTGTGGATTTTAATGTTAGTTTTCAGACAAATCAACCACAGTGCAACAGCTTTCACAGCCCGATACGCCAAACACTGTCGGAAAGCTAAAAGAAAATTATCATGAAAATATGGCTAAATTAAAATAGACATAACTGTTCATAAGACTTTGCTGATAATGTTGATATCCTTTGTTTTGACCGTTGCAGTCAAATCTAGGTTGCTGTAACGAACGATCAATAAAAATTAGTGCATTAATCCAGTTATGAACAGTCTATCTAGAATTATTAAATACTCAAAGCAAACACAATAGCTCCTTATTGGAAAAAGCAGTCCCAATTGCTAGTTTTTCACCCTTAAATCTCATATCGAAGCTCCAAATTCTGTCGATCTGTAAGGTCTTTGAACTCATGATATTCTTCAACAACATAGTCAGCGCCCCTAGCAGCAGCAGCAGCATCTCGTTTTTTATTTTCCCGGATAGCCAGTTGTCTGATAATAACCAAATCAACAGTGATGAGAAAGTAAAGAATGCAAATGGCAATTTTAGCAGGTAAATAATGAGGGGCGTCTTTGCTCTGAAAAGTTTGAGGAGAAATGATATTACCAACTGTATAAGCAATTGTGTTGATACAGGCAACAGTGACCTTTTTAGTTGATCCGGCAACATTTGTTGACATAAGTCCGAGAATCACGGTCCATCCGATAGGCACTGAACCACTCATATAGTAGCCGACTAAGGCAGTGGCCTTTTCTGATGTAGCCATCATGATGGCTCCAACAATAGGGAGAATATGCCCAAGAATGCAGAAAAGCAATCTCTGTCGAGTCTTCATACCAAGCCAAGTAAGTCCAATCAATGCTACAACTTCCCAGGCCCCTAAAGGAGTCACTAGCAGGAGACTTCGGGTCTTGGAAAATCCCATGCCAGTTACAAGAATATTTCCGAAGGAGGTAGCAATGGAATTAGGAATATTAGCAGCAAAAACCCAAAAGGCATAGAGCCAAGTATTATAGTCTCGAAGAGCTTCCCAGAATTGATCCCATTTGAATGCCCCACTACCAATGCCCTGCTGATTCTCTCTGATTCTCTCAATGTGGGCCACTTTCTCAGCCTCTGTCAAAAAGGTGCACTTATCTGGCGAATCTGGCAAAAAATATAAAAATAGAAAACCTACCACCACAGTAAGTAGACCAAGGAAAATAAAGATGATCTGCCAGCCTTCCAGCTTAGCATTAGGATCAGAACCAACATGAATAGCAATACCATAAGCAATATATCCACCAAACATCTGGGCAAAACCACACATGGAGAACCATATTCCGACACGGAAAGCCTGCTCAGATTTTTTATACCATTGAGAAGTGAACAGAACCCATGCTGGTACAATGGCGGCTTCAGCCACTCCAAGGAAGGTTCTGCAGACCATAAGTCCTGCAAAGTTTTTACATGCAGCGAGACAAGCCAACACCGCTCCCCAGATAATGACCCAGAAAGAAACGTATTTGGCCAGGGGAAAAATCTGTAAGAGTCTAATAGTAGGAAACTCGAAAACTAGTTGGCCAAAGAAGAACATTGATGAAACCCATTGGAATTGATTCCCGTGTAGGCCCGTAGACTTGATCATTCCGGTAACAGATCCATAAGAAATTGCAATTTTATCTAAATATTGCAAGAAATAAACTGCGCAAATCAACGGCATTATATGCAAGTCGATCTTTCTTATCAATTTTCTCGTTTCGTCTTCAGAAAGTTCCTCTAATCCGTGAGCTTGGGCAGCCTTCAATAGCCGAAGAGCTCGGTCATCATCACTGTTAACAGATTCTGTGTCGGAACTCTTCTCTACAGCGGAGTGATTATTCTCGACTTTTAATTCTTCCGTAGATAGATCAGCAGCACCGGAGCCGCGAGACGCAATTTTCTCAATCACAGACATTTTAACTGGTAATCTGGGAAAATGGAATTAAATCAATAATATTGATAGTTCAAATTCGATTGCCAGGCGCTTTCTTATATATCCGTAAATACATTAGGCAAAAATCTAATCACATTTACTGGTGAGAGCATTTCACGTGAGTAGTTCATAGCTATTCGGGGATGCAACATAGAAATACAGCCAGTATCGGATATCAAAGACTGATTATCCGGTGGGAACTTGCAACCTTTAGTAGGTGATGCGATATGATGCAATCTCAGAATTTACAGCGATAGCATCACTGGAGATTCATGCTCTTGGGCAGGATCGTTATAAACGAGACGAGACACAAATGATCAAAATATAAACTGAAAAATATTGGTCCATTGACTTTCAGGAATGCCCAAGATCTGCGATGGATGGCTCCGAGGTTTTTAAATAAAATATCTGGTGTCAGATCATCACGTGAGATGAGGATGTATGCAGCATAGGCACGACAGATTCCATCATCAATTGCGAAGGGCGGGGAGTTGTCATGGCAATCAACGCTTGGCAGTCGCACAACGAGATCTTACTCTTGTCAACCAATACCGATAGATCTATGTAGTCATCGGGTTTAGAAATGGTGCTAATAAGTCTCCTTTTTGGGGGTCTGATATCCGCCTGACGGAAGAAGTAGTCCAAAGAGGTTATAACTCTTGATGATTGATCTCTTAGCCAAAATCTTATATATAAACTCGATCTTACTTATGTCTTCAACATCAGATAAGCAGTTTGTTCTACAATGGTTAAAAAGCTGGTTACTGAAATAAACACTAGCTCCTCGGGAGAAGTCTCTAATCTTGAGACTGCGTCCAGTTCAGAGCCCTTCGATTATTCCGCCCCAAGAACTCCAAAAACTTGGAAAGGTAGAGTTTGGGACTCTTTTGACTATGAGCCTCGAGAAAGATGGTTTCTTTTCAAACTTGACGTAACGGTCCTATTTCTAGGTGCTGCCGGAGTGTTCTTGCGATACTTGGACCAGACTAATATCAACAATGCTTTTGTTTCTGGCATGAAAGAAGAGTTGTCTATGTACGGTAATCAACTAAATTATGCAAATGCTGCATGGTCTGTTGGATATATCGTCGGTCAGTTTCCGAGCTCTTTGCTCTTGAATAAGGTTCGACCACATTATGTGCTAGCTTTTATTGAGATTACGTGGAGCGTAATAACTTTTGCAACTTCCAGTGTAAAAACCTTTCATGGTCTATATGCAGCTCGATTTTTCTTAGGTTTAATCGAAGGTGGCCATTTTCCTGGAATTATATATCTGACATCGTCTTGGTATACGAAAACTGAACTTTCTAAGAGAACGTCAATTATTCAGTTCTGCACTGGCGTTGGACCTATGTTTTCTGGATATCTTCAAGCAGCAGCTTATAATGGATTGAATGGTGTTAGTGGCCGATCTGGTTGGAGGTGGCTTTTTATAATTGATGGAATCATCTCGCTCCCTCTTGCAGTTCTGACATTGTTCCTTTTGCCGGACGTTCCAGCAGTTCAACGTCCCAATTTCTTGATATCTGAGAACGATCTCGAGCTAGCGAAAAAGCGGGTTCCACATGAAATTAAAGTCCACGTGACCTACAAGTGGAAAGACATTATCCGATGGTTCAAAACATGGCACATTTATGGTTTCAGTATCATGTTTGCATGTCTGGTAATTGCTGGAGGATCCTCTGCATCTGTTCCTTTCTGGTTCAAGTCTTATCCTGGGGAATTCTCCATTGCACAGATAAATGTCTACCCCACACCATTGTACGCAATTCAGATCGTGACAACTGTAGCGTATTCATATATCTCTGATGGCCCACTGAGAGGTAAAAGATGGCTCATATCATCCTGGATTCTTTTCACAGCTTTCCCTATATACTTGGCTTTAGGCACCCTGCCTGTTCACCCACATAACAAGCATGGTCGGTGGGCACTCTACTATTTGATAGGCATCTCCAGTGGGTCGGCGGCTCAAATCTGGACATGGGTTAACGAGAGTCTGATTGGAGATCCTCTGAAACGAGCTTTTGTTTCTACCTTTATGAATGCTTTCTCTTATGCTTTTTCAGCTTGGACCCCTATTCTACTGTTCCCTACTCAAGACCAGCCTTATGTGCAGCATGGCCATATCGCATCGGCCGTTCTCATGCTGGGTGCTTCAGGTATTGCAATTTTGCTTGGATATATTCAATCGTTGCGGCGTACTGAAGGTTTCCTGAAGAGTATCATCCAAGCTCCTGAGAATGAGGAGCCTTTCCAGACTGAGAAGGCAATTCCCCCTGCCGAAGCGGCCACTGTTTCCTGATGTTCGAAATTCTTATTTTGATGTTATTCTCTTCTTGTTATTTGCTGCTACTGCTTGTTTTCCTATATTATTTTTTTTTTTTTGGCTACAGATCTAGATCTCTATCCTCAACTGGTATGCCTCCAGGTACCCATTCCACTAGAAGAGCAAATAGCCCTGTTTTTTGCGGGAAAACAAGGTGCTTTGTCTCCAATGTGCTAGCACTGCCAGAATGGTTTGGTGCATGGGCGTGGATTCTTTCGATTGTATATCAGTGCGGCCCAGAATCTATGGGAAAAAATAAATATATATAATATATTTTCTTGAAACGATCAAATTCAAAATTTAAAAATTAAACTGTTTTTGTAACTACTCTCCAGGGTTTCGCATTATCCTTCGCAGTAGCCCCCCTAATTTGGCGTACTCGGCTCACCCATGGCCCTCCATCCCTGCCACTACCTTTAGACCTACTAAATTTGTGCCTAAAGCGATCATTTCCAGTGTTGTCTCTGCAAAACTGCGTCAACTTAGTACGGTTGCATGCCTTAAGCAATACCATATATATAAGTGGCCGCCTGGCCTTTATTCTGCCAATCGGGCCACTCTATTCGGGGATCAATCATCACTACATCAGAATGACTGGAGTTCCCGGTAGTAGCCAATTCCAATTACAAAGACCTGCTAAATCCCGGCATCCAAAGCCCAATGCTCCTGTCACCATGATGGCTCCAATTTTAGAACTATGCACGCGATCCGCCTCGTCTCCGATTCACGTTAAGGCTTTCCGCCATTATAACAAAACAGCTGGAGTCGACCCGGATTTTATCAACGTTGTGAGCAAAGCCGAGCCAGCTCCGACAGTCGGGTTTTTCCATAAATTCGTTACAGTAGATTTAGGGAACCGAAAAGATCACCAACTTTCACAGGGATTCAGGACCGTAAAATTTGATCGTCCTGAATCTCAGCGCAATTCTTGTGCTGCGGTGAATCAATGCGATTGACTGCTTTTTCGCTTTACTGTGTCACCTATTCCTGTTCCTCCTTTTTTATCTTGGTCCCTGTCGCATAACTCTACAATTTTCTCTGAATATTAGTTTGAAATATTTGTCAAAATCTCGTCTATGTTATTAATTCATTACTCGGTAGCTTGATTCACGTCGCTTCCTGGGGAGGCGGTTGTTGTATCGTCTCCTCATCAGGCTTCTCCTTTGTCACGTCACTGCTTTCCACTTCTTTTTTATCCTGGTTAGACTCGTTAGAATTATCGACTCCAGGCCCATTTTCGCTCTCTTGGCTTGTAGTACCAGCTTGTTCCTTGAGCTTTGCCTCTTCCTCTGCCTTTCTCCTAGCCTCCTCCTCCATTTTTCTTCTTTTTCTCTTTTTATAGGCTGATTCCTCCTCTTCTTCTCCATCCTCTCTTTTCCTCCTAGATTTATACTGCCTTTTACTAGGAAAAACGAGGTTTGGAGGTGGAGTAGGAGGTCTCTCAAGACGTTCTTGAAGTTCTTCATCATTATCGTCGATATGAAACCATACCGATAAATCTTCTGCTCGTACACCTTCTTCAAAAATTTTCTCCATGTTTTCCACAGCCTTTTTGTAGCGATTAACTGATCTTTCGATTGTCAGTATGACTCGGCGAGGCAGCCCAGTCAGAACTATGGTAATTGGTAAGTAAATTGGCCTGTTCAACTCTGCAAGTCGTTCGCGCTCTTTTTCCTCTTCTTGCAGCTGAAGAGCAGACTTGCGTTTTGAATTCTTATTGCGAGCTTTGGAAATTATGGGATCCGCAGTAAATGTTGGTCTTTTGATTATCAAAGTGGAAATAAGCAATTCTCCACTAGGTAGCACTTCAAGCACGCTATCTCTTGGTATTACAAACCGCCCAGCGGGATTCTCCTTAAACTCAAATACTGTGAGAATCTTCTGTAGGTACTTCTTGGGGACTGGTCGGGGAGGTTTGGCGACTTTGGTCGGCCTGCCAGCATTTGGCTGATAAATATAGTTTGGAGGCAGTGGTAGCTTGCTAGATTCATCCAAATACATAGCAAACTTGGTTTTGTCAGCATCTGTAGCAAGATGGGGTTGTGTTGCCAGTTTCATCATTAAACTTGTAGCTTCTTTGTTGTTCAATAGCTGAAGCTTTTTCGCCTGTACTTCCTGGATAGTTCGTAGGATATACACAGGATTAGAAGGGGATCCTAGAGATTGTACATTTGTGGGATCTCTGCTAGCCGATGTACTCGGAGAAGCAGAGGATCCTTGGTCGGCTTGTTCAGGCAGGCCCTCTCGAGCAGGAATGCTTGTGGTGTTACCTGTAGAAGTATTCTGTGTAGTTGTAGGAGTATTTTGGGAAACATTTGCGTCGTCGGTTTCCTTTGCATCCTTTTCCTCATCATCATCGTCTTTACTTTCATCTTTGGCAGTAAACAACCGAACCTCGAATACATGGGGCCCAATAATCATCGAGCATTCATGTAGCCTAGCCATCTTATCACGAGCATTGGCCCCTCCAGCATTTCCGGGAGCATTCAACTCGACTCCTTCAGCAGCTTTCTTTCCTCGAGGCGGCCTGATCCAGTATTTATCAAACATATCCCCGCTGAGCCAGCTGTTCCTACTCTTCTGTAGAGTATAGAACAATGATCCACTATCAAGCAGACTCAGTTTGCGATCATTTTCCTCCAGCTCCTTATAATCTGGTCTTTCTCTAGTCACAGGAACATTATCAATCACAAGATATGGAAATTGGTTCACAGGATGGTTGGGATCGCCAGCGTCCTTCTCGGTTCGATTGATCACCCTATGAGCAGCTGCCGCCTCCTCCTCAGCCTTGATCTCCTTGATACTCTTCTTATCTTTCTTCTTATTCACCTCCACATCTGGTGTGCTTTCTCTCGTCAGTTCTGCCAATCTACGTGAGCTCCGACGCGGACCTTCTCCCGCTACCTTCGACATTGGTCGATGATGGTCAATGGTCAGGTTATCCCAAGCCGAGGGTGTACTGACAGGCGGGCCTGGCTTCCCTTCTTTATAACTACTGCTTTCTACTTTCAGCCGAGCCTAACCATGTCAGAAGATAAGCACCAGATTGATGGAGATAAACCTTTGAGATTGCAAATGGGCAAGAAATCCTTTGCTCCTGAAGATCTTCCAAGAAAACCCCATGCTGTGACCAAGAACCATCACCTAGGTGGATCTTCTCATGCTGCACATTCCCATGGTCTTAATTCAGGATCAGCTCCAGATTCCAGCGGCCTTTTGAGAACTGATAAACGTCCTTCTATTCCTGTCAAGGACTCTTCTTCGTCGAATCAGGAAGACGAGCGGAAGACGTCTTGAATCGGACTTCAAATAGCAATCTCCCGAGGGAGGCAATGAGCCTGCCATTATGGAGCTAGCACCTGGAAATATTATTTGTAAATCTTTTATTTTATTATAATTTATATCAACTTAAAATGAGCCTTTAGTTCCAAATCTCAAATACCATTGTTGTCAAGATCAATGCATGAAGATTATGTTTCTTTATGGTCATATGCCCTTCATTTAGATGGTATATGTATGAGCAAACCCAAAACAATTAAACAACGGTTAGATGTATAAAAAAAAAAGTTATTGTAGAAGTCAAAAAATATAATAAAAGTGAAAACAAGATGTTAACAATCTACTCAGAATCTTTTAACAAGAAAAAAAAATATTGCCATTTCCTGGAATCGAACCAGGGTTTCTTCGGCCACAACGAAGCATACTAACCACTATATTAAAATGGCGAATTTCTTGAAAACTAAAATTTGGATGATTATGTATTCAGACTCCTTAAAATAGCCCAAAATCGAGCCGGGTAACGGCCGCCATTCCACTTCACTTCGCCCAGTTTGGAACACTGCAAACCACCATTTCCATGGCTGATCAACCAGAATCTACTGATATTCAAGCTCTCGGCAATGCCGTGCCACAAATCGAGGGGAATGATGGACCTGCAGAAGAAAGCATTGCTTCAATTGTGGATATGGGGTTTTCTCGTGAAGAGGCACTGAACGCATTGAGCAAATCCGATAATGACGTTGCCAAAGCAATCGAGTACATTTTCAACCATTCTCCGGCTGTAACAGCGGCTACAGGTGATCCGGGACACATTGAAGATGCGGATCTTGCTCGTGCGATGGCAAATTCCCTTGGAACTGGTGATGGTGAAATGCAACGGGGGTTTTACGGGCCAGAACCTCCACAGCGCACATTCTCGGAATCACCGTCAAAAGCGTTGATTCCAGCATCTGGTACAGAGTATTACGAGGATAATCAATGGGGAACAATTTCACTTGGTGGAAACAGTGCCCAACTAGTCAGAGCCCGTGAAATCGGAGAGCCGCCGCTGTTGGTTCCCGCGGTAGAGACTCCCTATATTGCACCTTTGCTTGTGATTATGCACTGCATTCCGCTAGCAAGAGCAGCTTTACTAGATGGTGGAAAATCGCTACTATCAGATTATGGGTTTGATCCCAACTGGTGGAATGGTGTATACATAGAGACTACAGATAGTGGAGAGGCCCTGCCAGTTCACTCCATGCCGAGATTTGTGGCTGAGAGCCAGAGATTGATGGCTTTTTTGGATGGCCTGTCAAAAAGACCTTATGCTGATATCCGCAATTTTGTCATTAGAGGGGCCCCTCCTCAATTGAGCCAGGAACTGGCTGAAGACACCTCAGACGATTCTGGAGTAGGAAAACTATTCAAAGCATTGTCTTCCTACTGGGGACCAAGCTCCTTTTATTCAAACGCATTTTTTACCCATGTGCATGTAGCTGATGAGGATGAACAGTCTGAATCTCCGACTGTTTTCAGCAATCTGGTTTGTGATGCAACAGTGGCTATGGCTGATTCTTTATATGATTTGATTGATGACATGATATGGCCTCCTCACCAATCACCCGGGAACTATCTTCAACGTATATCTAATATTCTACAGCTGACGGTGAAAAGAGACGACGGTGAAAGTGGCGCTGGTGTGGACATATCAACCGTCTGGTACCCCGCAAAATACAGCGAAGAGGGTATGACTTTTGTGCGTCAAGTAAAAGAGATGTCTGATAGCATGAGGAAAGAAATCATATCTAAAATCAAAAAGCGTGGTGAAATGACTGTTTTTGGGGACAGTGATGGCAGTAAACTGCTACAGATCACTGTGGAATATCTTGGCTCTCAGAGTGATGAGGATCCTTTGAACACACAGACAGCAGAAGCCTTGAGGGATATCATCAATATACAGAAGAAGTATGAGAACAACAAGAGCAGCATATCCAATGAAATTGAGACTATTCAGAAAGATATCAAGATGCTAAGTAAATTGTTCAACGGACCTGTTGATAAGGATTTATTCAACAAATACTTCCCTGGCCAAACACCGCCTGAAATTATTCCTTATTATTTGAAAGGTGTGATCATATCACCAACAGAATACTGTTTTTACTCAGATGGATCTTTCGAGGACGTTACAGACCCATTATTGATTGACATGGAAGAAGCCCAAAGTGCTGAGGGCAGCTGGTGGAAAGTTGTTCAAACATATTCTGGCGAGCCAAGTGCAACAAAGATATCTGAGGCCGACGTTTTGGACTGGGCAAAGGCAGGGTCCAGTATATACAAATGGCAAGAGGTAATTCTTGTCTATGCCAACAATGATGCCTTGAACAAAGCTCATTTCAAACCGATCCCTGAGCAGCTCAAGACATTTTTGCAACAGGATCGTGAAGAACTGAGTAAAGAGATTCAAAGACAGGAAAATACAACGGGAGATACCATTATTGAATCTGTTGAGGTCGAGATGGATAACTGAGCTATCAGCATCCCGGGTATTATGCATTAGGAACTAGAAATTATGTAGCATGATTAGAACATTACACTGGTTCTTTCTTTATGAAATCATGTTCCAGTAGCTCTCCTGCTGTCGGACGCTTGTTGTAATCGATCTGGAATGTTTGCTGAAGAAAGTCTTTAGCTACTGGAGCAATGTCCTCTGGAATAGTAGGGGAACCACTGTTTCCAAGACGGAAAATCGCTTGCATCTGACTGAATTCTGGGAAAGGATGTGAGCCTGTGAGCATCTCTATAATCAAGCATCCAAGAGACCATATATCAGCTTTCGATGTATAGCTTGTCTGTTTGACCACTTCTGGAGCCATCCAGAACACCGATCCTTGCAAGGAGACTCGATTAGAGGTGAGAAATTCGGCCTCAATTTTCTTAGAAATACCAAAATCACTGATTTTGACGCTGCCCTTGTTGTCCACGAGAATGTTGGCACCTTTGATATCACGATGGATAATGTTCTGTTTGTGAAGGTAATCCAACCCATCCAGGATCTGTCTAACAAAGCTCCTGACCAGTGACGGCTCAAAATTACCGTAGTTTGCCAGCATTGTTGAGACGGAGCCACCGGGCACGTACTCCAAGAATATATTCAAATGTGTCTTGTCAGAGTTCGAGCCGAAATACTGTACAATATGAGGATGATGTAATACTTGTAATAGACTCATTTCACGGTGCAAAGCGTCTATCATTGCCTTTTTACGGCTTTCATCACCTTTGTCCGACATTGTTGGTAGCTCAACCTGCTTAATGGCCATAAGTTCTCCGGTTATGGAATTCATACCAAGATAAACCTGACCAAATGACCCAGAACCAATGAAATTGCCTTTGATCCATTTTGTGGGACAGCTTTCTTCTCGTCGGATAGTATCCAACAATTCACCCCAATTCTCGTTTTCCAAATCCTCATCATCTTCCTCTTCCTCTTCAGCCTCCTCATTAGAAGCAATACTCAGAGTAGCAGATGTAGATGATTTTCGTGCTGCGGATCTCGCAGATCTAGTACTGCTACTAGTAGATATTCGGCGCGCAATAGAGCTGATGAGATTGGTATTATCGGATATATCATTCCATTTGGATCCTGCACTGCTTTTTCTGCTTGTTATAGAGCTCTTGGTTATTGTAGAGCTGTTAGAATGATCCGACGCAATTGTAGTGGTGGATCCATTTTCAGGAAGAGGAGGAACTGGTGGTACAGGTTCTTCCGCTTCAGGGATACCGAATGAAGAGGATACTGAAAGGCGAGAAGAAATCCTCGACAAACGTGACACTCGCTTCGAAAACCGTCTTGAAGCTCTAACAGTCTCTTTTAAAACTTGAGGAGCAGTATCAGGGAAGAAATCAGCCAAGTTTGAAGAAATCAACTCACTTGGAGGCCGCTGCATTCCAAAAGCACGTGAAGTAGCCTTTTTCAGACGCTCAGGGAAAACCGTTCCAGTTTCGTCATCGTCGACAGAAAAGCTAGATTGCCGTTGATTGACAGGCGAGGTGTGCAAGCCATGCACAGCACTAACTTCAGAAAACATTGAATTCGACGACATGGAGCCCTTAGAAGAAATGCTGCCACGATCGATGCTATCTCCAGAAAGAGTGTCTCGTAGGATCTGCTGGCTTTTCGACAGTTGCTTGAGTGTGGGGGAAATACCATTTTGGCACAAAATGAGTCGTTTTCGCTCCAGGCGATCCGAGGACCGACAGATGGTGACGAGCTCTTTGCCCGAAAGTTTTCTTGTATTTGTTCCAAGCTCGTTATCAGCGACATGGACGCACCAGTTACTTGGTGATTCGTCGGTATAGGCGATTTTCTTGAGAGCTTGTAGTTTGATATCTTCAGCATCACGGCAGTCGCCGACATTGACCGTCTTGGACTGGCCTTGAGAATAAATAAACTTGACAGTATTCTGCTTGACAACATCCATGCTCAGTATTTCTTTAACATTTGACGAGTGGCTATCGACAGTTACTGTCTGGGACTTGGAGTTTAGAATTGTCGGTCGCTTCAACGGCTGTTTAGAGCTGGAGTTCGACTCCTTGTCAAAAGGTGACACAATGAGCTGATTCAGATGCTCCAAAGCTTTATGAGATTTTGCAGAAGAAGAAGCTGCTGATTTTTCTGACTGTAAAGCTGAAGTAGCAGCAGCTATAGTCTTTGCACGCAAGCTTCGTATCGATTGGCTGATGCGAATCCGATCACCGACTTTTTTAACTCCAATTTCTCGAAGAATGTCATCGTCACAATCTAGCAGCACTTCCCCAGTGATGTGATGCTCTTCGAACATATGAATATAGAATCCACAGCGAATAGACTCGAGCCATTCGCGGATTTTGAGTCGATCCCAGGAAAAGACATTGGCTGCCAAAGTCGAGGAAACAGTAGCAGCAGCAGCAGACGTATTATTCGGAGGCAACTGCTGCTGGTTGTGAGAAATCGAGCGGTACCCAGGATTCACAGAATTGGAAGCATTAGCTACCGAATGATGATTATTTGACAACAACGGCTGGCGAGTGACCGAGTTGCTGCTTTTGGAGTGCTTCAAACCGGGTCTACTGGCAGCAGAATAAGTCGACTGCCAGGCACCTCCAGCACTCACGGGCATTTTTGGATCGTGAGACTGGGAATCTTCAGTCAATTCAAGAGGAAACTCTGCTTCTAAAGGAGAGACTGGCGGGGGAGCTGGCAAGTAACTGCTGCCTCCAGATGTGGAGGTCGAGGTCGAAGCCGACATGGTACCGCAGGTGAAGGAAGGGCCTAGGAATAAGAAAAATTAATAATAAGGAGCCCAGCGGAAGGAAATGAAAAGTCCAAAAATAAAATATAAAATAACCAAAAAAAAATAAAATAAATCCTGCTGCTTGAGCCTTTATGACGATCCACGAGCTGCTGCGGGGGGTTGTGCTGTTTCGAAAGGTGTTCAAGTTTCAAATTAATTTTAAGGGGGAGCATAGACTTGGAGAGCCTGAGCCTGATCCTGGCGGAGTGTGCTTTGGATTAAGGGGATTGATGGTGATTCGATTAGGGAGAATCTTTTTTAAAGTTCAGATCTTTTTACATTACAGTAAACTATTTTTACAGACTGAGTTTTGCTAATGGAAGTCTGTTCTGCTGTTCAATGCAAGGCTGGGCTGGTTTGATCTGAGCTTAACTGAGTTAATCGAATCCACCGACCACAGTGTCCAGCAGGACATCAATTCTTAGCTGCGCTGATGATGCTTCACCTGAACAGAAGAGGATTTAGAAGCTTGACTTCAAACAAATATCTTCATGAATCCATACTCATTGCGACCGAATGGGGACGCTTGAGCTTGTGCTAGGCGTTCGTTTCTGCCGTACCATTCTCCACTATGCAGCTCTTTCGAGTCAGCCCACAAAGCATACATGACAAGGAGGAAACTGCTATGAAACCTTCAAGATAATTTCAATTTCTACCACTGTCATTGTCGTGATCATGGTCATAATCATGATCATAATTATGGCTTTCGCTGTTCCGATGGGCTTCTCGCAATGCACTCAGGCTCCGTCTGGTTTGCAACATTGTACCGACTAGAAACCCAGAGACTCCAGCTGTTGAACCGTCAAATACTATAGGTTCATCACTAGCAATAGGCTCATCATCGGTTAGACTGCCTGATTCCGTTGCCTCAGCGCTATCCCAGACACGGGGTTGCCGAGATGGCAAAGTCTCCACAATCAGACTGGTTCCCGGAGATGGAAACAGAGTATTCGATGTGGCTCGAAGAAACATGTTTGCTTTCTGATAAGCTGAGCTAGCAACTGGCCCTGGGCTCAATGACGACCGCTGATCCCGATCTTCCGATGATCCAGTCACCGGTATGGGTACATATCCGTTATTGAATAACAGTGAAGGTACCTGGTTGATATTTGTAGACTGGCTTGCCGATGTTGCGTCTGTGTAGGCCGAGGGGATGTTCGACGAAATGTTTGCCGAGCTCTGCGACGGCGAAGCACTGCTATTGGGCCCACCGATAATCCAGACACCAGCAAATGTCAACAAACATCCGATGAAAAATGCTACAATTTCCCAGAAGGTCTTTTGCTCAAAATCTTTGAAAGTGATGGCACTTCCGATCACCACTGAGATGGTAAAGAACACAAAGTGGACGGGGATCACAACCGAAGCATCAAAATGCCTGAGAGCCTTGTTCAAATAAACCACCTGTAATGCGGCAGTGAGTGCCAAAACAATTCCGAGAATGTAGCTTATTGGCTGCTTGACGGCTCTCCAGACTCCAGCCGTAATAAGACCGGATAAAAACTTGGTCGAAAGTGCAGTGTAACCACCAAACAAAGCCACGAGTAGAATATTGGAAAATAAATACGACTGATCAGGTCGAACATGAGTAGTTCTCAGAATATAAAAGAATAATAAGACGATCAGCAACAAGCTAACCGTGATGTAAATGCGAAATGAGGTCTGGGCCAGAACCTCGAAAATGAATTGAACCGGATCAACTGGCTCGGCAGATTGGCCGCCAGTCTGAGCGCTCAGAATAATAAATAGAATTCCAACCACAGCTAGAAACACTCCATACAGAGTTCTCATGTGCAATTTTTCGTGAAAAAATATCGGCGCAACTATACAGTTAGACAACAATGCAAACACTCCTAACGGCGACACTACCGAAGCAGGGGCCAAACCATAGGCCATGAAGTTGCCGACCTCTCCGGTGGTCATCAGAGCAATTCCCAACCACCAGAGTGAATCATTCAAATAGCTGACATCAGAGCTATGTTTCACCGACGATGCCCTGGACACCGTCGGAATCAACTCCTGGTATTCATTGCTATCACTACGACGCAACCGCGACAGGCGCTTATGAGCCAATCGCTGGATATTCAGTGCAACATTAATTAGAATATTTCCAGCTATGGCGATCGAGATACCAATCACCGCTCTTGTACTGTAAGGGGGAGATGTCGGTGCCATCTTGCCAGTAGTACAACTGCGAAGATCGCTAGTAGTCCTCGGGCAAAATTAGCAAGTTAAAAGCAGATACTTTCACAACAAGTTTCTCCAAGATCCTTGTACTGCTTGTTCTCATTAGACTAACCTGTCCGGTTGGTTGTTCAGCTGTGATGTCCGATAACAGGCG
This sequence comes from Zygoascus hellenicus, assembly GCA_030564625.1. NCBI lineage: Eukaryota > Fungi > Ascomycota > Dipodascomycetes > Dipodascales > Trichomonascaceae > Zygoascus > Zygoascus hellenicus. The sequence goes on from JAJLWE010000014.1 coordinate 254,985, forward strand.
AAAAACGTGGGACGACGCCCTTTTTGTGTCTTCGGCTCTACCCCCGGCTGCTGGACATTGTGACCAGCATAAAGAGGATCTCCTGCAAGAAAGAATTTTCAAGCCAATTTTCTTATAAAGCGGAATTTGATAGTTAGACTGATCAAATTAATTTTTTCCGGCATTTTCCCTCAAAATATTTAGCGTAATTTGGCGAACTTCATCGACCGACATGTGTCCCTAACAACCGATCAACCGATCCCGAGCATTCATCCTCCCTTTCTTAATGAGTTGAAGCCACAACCTTTCTCTAGAGTAAAATAAGCTCGGAAAAATAATGTGAATTGATATAGTTTAAAAAAATAGAGATTATTATTTTTCAACAAATATTTCGTGATATCTACATACGTAGCTTTCTTTAATAATGCTTTTCATCATGATACATAAATTAACAAGCCTTTTCAGACCTGGTTGGAAATGTCTTCAACGGTTTCAGCAGCCTCGACAGCAGGCTTGTTCTCGTAGCTGGGTTGAGTATGTTCAGCAGGAACCCACTTTGCAGATTCCCAAGGCTTAACACCGGAAGCAAACATTTCATCAATCTGCTCGAGACTCAAGTCCTTGGTTTCATGAACACAGAAGTATTCGAAAAACAAGCCAAAGGCCAAACATCCACTGAAGACATAACCGTAATTGAAGCCAATAGCTCCAGTAATGAAAGGAGTGAAGAAACCAATCAAGAAATTCCACATCCAACTGAAAGACGTAGCCAAACTAACACCCTTAGATCGAATTCGAGTAGGATACAACTCAGAAACAACAACATAAGCCAAGGGTCCAATACTAGTGGCAAAACAGAAGATGTAAAAACAGGTGACGGCAATCATACCCTTACCAACACTGTTGCTCGCAGGCTGATGTTCACCATTGGGGTACAAAGCCTTGACACCAAGGGAAGCATAGATGACGAAAAAGACAAACATACCGGCATAGCCCCAAAGCAACACCAATCGTCGGCCAAATCGTCCAACGATAACAAGGGCGCAACAGGTAGAGACAAAATTCACTGCACCGAAAATCATAGAAGTAGCAAACGAGTTGGTCATACCAATGGCCTTGAAAATACTAGTACCGTAGTAGAAAAAGTAGTTGGCACCTGCAAGCTGATTCATGCTCATCAAAATAATACCAACAAATAATCGATAAAAGATAGCAGGTTTACCTTTGAAAAGCTCGCTCCAACCAGCAACACCACAATCTCGCTCGTGAGCAATGGAAGCAGCAATCTCGTCGATCTCATTGCAAACATAAGCATCATTTTCCTTTAGTCGGGTGCTGAAGGCCAAACTCTTTCGTGCTTCGTCAAACTTATCCTGACCAACAAGGAATCGAGGACTTTCAGGCAAGAAAGAGACACCAACAAACAACAACAAAGCCCATGCAAAACACAAACCCATAGGAATTCGGTAGGAGCCAGTATCAGTTCGAGTGTTGGTACCGTAGCAAACACAGTAACCAATGAAGATACCAAGAGTAACGAACAACTGGAAAGTCGATACCAGGGTACCACGAATCTCTTTAGGAGCAGTCTCTGACTGGAACATAGGAACCAAGACAGCCAACATACCAATACCCATACCGCCAATAAGACGACCAATAAATACCTGGTACCAAGCCTTCATAGCAGTAATCTGGATAAGTACGCCGACAATGTATACAATACAAGCGGTCATGATACCAACCTTTCGGCCACGGACATCACCAATCTTCGAGAAAACAATACCACCAAGAGCAGCACCAATAGAGAAAATAGAAACCATCAAACCAGATCGAACCTTGGAGAAATAGTAGTCACCATCGCTGTTCATCTGTCCGAAATGAGAGATGAAAACAGGCATGTTAATATAACCGGAAATAGTACCAGTATCATAACCAAAAACAAAACCACCCATGGCAACAAAAGAACACAAGATGGAAACCAAAAGGTACTTGGACTTGGGGGGTTCATTCTTGACTTCGTTGCTGTTATTAGCAACAGCCTGGTCATTATCGCTTGTAAAGCCGTTAAGCGAAGAGGCCTTAGAGGTATCGGTAGTTCCAGGAACACTCATTATAAAGTAATGATTAATGCAAGACGCAAAGAAAAATAAAAAACCAAAAGGCGAGAGAGATATTTATACAGAGCAAACTTTCGAAAAGCAGAAACCTACTTGGAAAAATTCAGGATTCTCGTTATAGCTCTTGCTGGGTTGTACCCATAAAGCGAGGATGAACTCTGGTTATGGAATTTAAAACAAAGAACAAAAAGAAAACTCTTGTTCAGGTGTGACCAACACAATAGAAATAGCAAGCTATCCTTGATATAGGTTCACGATGTGTTAAAGTAAATGCGACAAAACTCGAAAGTTATAAGGCTGTGAAACGAAGAAAAAAACCTTCTATGTGACAAGAATTTCGTCACTTTTTATACATTCCGCCTGCTTCCTTTCTTTTTACGCCATTTTTCCCGGGAGGTTCAATTTTTCCGGGCAGCTCACTGTTGCGCCTCCCCAACGGCGGCGGCTCTCATCGCTCAAACAACTGACCACCCTATTATGGTATGACCATCAACCACATTGGGAACCTATTCCCCCGGTCACCCCAGAAATTTGACAGCAAAAGGGCCCCGGATGATAAATGCATTATGGTAGAAGCCGGAGGGTCGATGCTAGACAAATGCGAATCAAGATTTTTTCATCAGCAGGTTGGTCTATTCGATGGCCAAAGCCATGCTTAGTGTTTTTGACATCGGACTTCTCGATAGGGCTCTCCGGAAAAACCCAACAGACCCTGATCGAAACCAGACGTCCCATGAGAATTTTTCCGGCGGGCATTTGTGCAGCACCCAACGAAATCGGTACAGTACCCCGACTTACAGGTGACGGGGAAATCACGGGGCCCCGCGGGGTGCTGCTTTCTACCCCGATTATTTGGTGTGAGGGGAAGTATGAAAAGGATTACCTCGCTTTGTTCCGGCCCTAAATATTCTCCGTTATTAGAACACCATCCGGAGAAATACGGACTGGCCCCTTACGCCACATTCATGACAAACTGTTCCCAAGCTAAGGAGGCCATACCAAACCACCGCAAACCAGAGCAAGGATTTTTTCTTTTTGCAAGATTTTTTTCACAATTTATTTCGCCTAGCTCCTCTCATAGCTCACCTCAAAGTTTAAAGGGAATTTTCCCACAGGCGGGCAACAACCGTTTTTCGAAACTCCTGTAAAGCCTGCTCGGTTTCCATCACAGACTTGAGTTCACCGGTGGCCACCTTGGCCTGCCAGAATCCGTGCCAGCTACACATCAGCTGTTGATGCAGTCGGTTTGCAGATTTTTCCGTTGGATCCACTGCGGCTGAGACACTAGGCAACCAGCACTCCTTGGTGGTCACCGGTTTGCGGGTTCGTTTGCCGTTCTGGTCATTTTCCACATGGCTGGTGTCGTCACCCAAAAGTCTTGCGGTTTCTTCTGCTGAGCCTCCGGTGCCCTGGTCTTGCAACTTCCGCTGTCGCAGTCCTTGGCGTGAGTGAAAATCTACCATATGATTTTGGTCTTCGTCATCATTAAAGATTTGACTCTGTTGCTCTGAGCTCGGGTCATCGGCTCTCCCATCGGAGTGCAATGGAAAACTGACGAGTTTTTCCGTCAGCCCAGAACCAATTTCTGACACAATATATCCGATAAGCAATCCTGATTCAAGGAGTTCCAAGATCATCCGGGAAATGTGGATAGACACCAATGCTGGCATGTACCATGGTTCCCCTGCTTGAATAGCAGTTGGATCCGAGTTTCTCGACTCAACTATGACATTACCGGCCTCTCGCGGCTGTACTGTACAAAATCCATGGAATTGTCTCAGGGCGTAAAACCCCATACCCCGAAAGTCCGTTGTGGGATTGGCACCTTGAAACCCTAAAGCTTTCCAATTTAATCCAGCAACACTCGGGGGAGACTTCCCCCCGGGCAGAGCCACAGAGTCTGGTAGATCATGACGTCTATCTGGCGCATCAAATACTGCTTGATGTAATTCTAAAAGTAGCTCAGAGCACAAACCCTCATCCCACTCGGTATGCTCGGCAGCCGATTCTCGGCCGTTTCTGGCTGCTACCCTGATACCCTGCACTATAGCAAGTGCCTGGCCAATGCATTCGATGATTTCATTGTCGGCGATACCAAAGTACTGAGCGACTTTCAGGACGTGAATGTTGAACTCATTTTGAGAAGTCTGTCCGTCAAAAACTCCAACCACACTGTCAGGTAGTAGCCAGATTTGAACTACTAAGGAACTCAGAGAGTTTCCTGGTGTGTTGAAAATTGACATTGTAGTATTGCTGTTGACAACAGGCCTATTATCAGACCTGATCAAAGCACTAGCAGGCTCATCCCGCTCCAAATATCGTCTTGCCAATCGCTCGACAACTGGTTTTCCTGTGGCTATTTTGATTCCTCCATTCACACCTGCCGATATCAGAGATACCAACCCCAGCTCCACATTAGGTAAAGGTGTTTCTTTACTCCACAGTTGCACCCAGGTAAGCCAATCAGCAAACTGGGTTGGCAGATCGTTATCAGCCAAATATGACATATTTTTTCCCAATAAAACAAAAAATAAAATCCAAGCAATCAGACTCTACTCCAAATGCTGATTCAGTTACAATTTCTGATTTTCTACTTCTTTCCACCTTTCGTCGATGGAATCAAGGTTCTGAAATGCCCAGCAATGCTAGTCTATCAACCCAATTTTTTTTACAAGACACCACGCTATTTAACAAGATATTCTTGATTACCAGATTCAACGTAATTTGGTATAATTATATTTGCTTGACTCTTGGTTTTATCAGCAGCGACGTACCATTCCAGCACCTTTATAACAATCGCCGAGTCCGACCATTACCCTCTCGGCTCATCTCTAACCATCGTGTTGTACCACCAAGATACTAGACGAAAAAAAAAATCATCACCTCTGACTCTACCCAATTATCATCCATTTGCCGCCGCCACCACTAAGCCTGTGCATGGGGCTGGTTAGACAACGATTTTTTTTGATTGATAGTGCCAGGTTATTTGCCCCTGCTTCTAAATATAGTCTGTACCGTACCGGGCTCTCGCGATCATTTGTATCAAGCACCCGTAGCTCATCTTATCAAGATTTCAAACCAAAGCAGCGTTCGTGGTTATTTGCCAAGCCTACAATGACTGAACTTAATCAATTGACCGATCGACTTTCGTCGTTGGGTCTTTCGGAGGGTTTCACCCCTTTCCCCTCGTCAAATCCCGAGCAAAACCCTGCAGATATCTACAGATCATATATTTCAGAGGAGCTGTCTCGAGTGTCAGGTGCTCCTAGAGATGTTTGTTATCAAGGACTTGAGCGACCTGTTGGATCGCTCGAGGGTGGTGATTTGCGAGTCCCTATTCCTAGACTTCGAATCAAAGGTCGAAAGCCCAATGAAATGGCTGCTGAATTTGCGGAGAAGTTCAACAAGGGTCCTCTTTTGAGCAAAGTGAATGCTGAGGGTATATTTATTCAGTTTCATTTTGATAACCTCATTTCCAACCAACTCATTCTGAGCCAGATTCTTGAAAAGAAGAGTGCCTATGGTGATTCAACTGTCGGAAACGGAAAGAAGGTTGTTTTGGAGTTCTCCTCTCCTAATATTGCAAAACCTTTCCATGCTGGACATCTTCGATCTACAATCATTGGTGGTTTCCTTTCTAATTTATACGAGAAGCTCGGTTGGGAAGTCATCAGATTGAATTATCTTGGTGATTGGGGTAAACAGTTTGGTATCCTTGCTGTCGGATTCAAGCGATTCGGCTCTGAAGAGAAACTCCTTGCTGACCCCATCAACCATTTGTTTGAGGTTTACGTCAAGGTCAACCAGGAGATCACTTCTGAAAAGGAGGCTACTGAAGGTCAGGGCGAAGGAGGAAAAGGCATTTCTGCTACTGATGAAGAAGCTAGATCTTATTTTAAGAGAATGGAAGATGGTGACAAGGAGGCTCTTTCAATTTGGGAAAGATTCAGAGACTTGTCTATTGAAAAATATAAGGAGACTTATGGTCGTCTTAACATCCATTACGACCAGTATCTCGGAGAGTCATTAGTCAAGGCTGATGACATGAAGGCCGCTACCGTCAAGCTGCAAGAGATGGGTCTTCTCACAGAGGACAGAGGTGCATTATTGGTAGATCTGAAGAAGTACTCCAAGAAACTTGAAAAGGTACTTGTCCAGAAGAGTGACGGAACTTCTTTGTATATTACTCGAGATATTGCTGGAGCAGTTGAACGATGGGAAAAATACAAGTTTGACAAGATGATTTATGTCATTGCCTCTCAACAAGATCTCCACTGCGCGCAATTTTTCAAGATTCTCGATCTGATGGGCTACGAGTTTGCTGATAGATTGGAGCACATCTCTTACGGTCTTGTTCTTGGTATGTCTACTCGAAAGGGAACTGTAGTTTTCTTGGATGACATTCTCAATGAGACTAAAGATAAGATGCATGAAGTGATGAGAAAGAACGAGGAAAAGTATAACCAAGTCGAAAATCCCGATGAAATTGCTGACAAGGTGGGAATTTCAGCTGTTATGATCCAGGATATGGCTTCCAAGAGGGTCAACAACTATCAATTCGACTGGTCTCGAATGTTGAGTTTTGAAGGTGATACTGGCCCATACCTGCAGTATGCTCACTCTCGTTTGCGATCCATTGAGCGAAAGGCTGCTGAAGAATATGGAATCGATACCGAGAGCCTGAGCGATGCTGATTTCAAGCTTCTTACCGAGCCGGTTGCTGGTGAGCTTTCTCGAACCCTTGGCCAATTCCCCGATGTTCTTTTGGCTGCCCTTCGTGCCTCTGAGGCATCTACTATCATCACTTATCTTTTCAAGATGTCACACTTGATCTCCAGTTGTTATGACGTTTTGTGGGTTTCTAAACAGGACAAGGAAGTTGCCAAAGCTAGACTTGCTCTCTACTCCTCTGCCCGAATCGTCTTGAACACTGGTATGAGAGTGCTTGGATTGACTCCTGTTGATCGTATGTAATGTGATTATGCTGCATGTATTCGTACAATTTATTACAGTAATTACGGTTGGAATTCAAATACTTGATAGTGCTCCTCTTCCTATGAAGTCTGTGACCACTCGAAACTTTCCTTCGCTATCGTCCAAAGTTGCCTGGAACAATTCGTTCTGTTCGCTCAATACTTGTTGGGCTTGTCGAACAGCATTGATATTATCAACTTCCGGTAGACAGGTAGGGCACTGAGGGGCTTCACGGCTCATTTCTTCGGAAAGACCAGGTATATTAGATCCTTCAACAGTATTGAGACAACGCTGATGGTAGCTGTGGGAGCATGCAAAGTGCACAGCCGGCAAATCCAATGGAGTGCCACAGGATGAACATGTGACATACTGTATTGCTTGTGGGTCATGGATCATTTTTTTGATCTCATCCTTTTTAGCTTTTGTTTCGGCTTGGTAGAGCTCCGTCAGCTTGCTATTTCTTTCGATTTCATTACGCTCCGATTGAATGACCTCAAGAAGATAGGGTCGGATATGGCCAATTGATACAACTGAATTGATTGAGAGGGCTTGAACCACCTGAAGAGGTGACATAAGCCTTTGCTTTTTGATGTGATTCAAAATTTGGGCAAATTCGACCTGGCCCACTCGGTTGAGTCTCTCTTCTGTAGAACTGAAAAATGTCAATGCCAAAGGGTATAATTCACTCCCTGAAGAGTTATTTCCGTACTTATTCAAAACTTCCAAAGCACCATCAACATCGCCAGCAGCCATGCAAGACCGAAACAGATCCACCTCGAACCCAGCGTCTTTTTCCCGCGCCAGTAGTTCACCCTCATGAAAAGACAGGAGATGACTAAGAAGAAAAATAGTGTCTTCATGAACGAGACCTTGATATGTATCTGTCAATTTCTTGGCTTTCTGCTGCCATTCTTTGCGCTTTTCAGAGCTTTCGGAAAATTGCCGTGCTAAGTTCAAATACATTTCGAATAAAGTAGACACAAGATCTGCCATATCCTTCGGATTTACTCCCTGATCGTCATAAAACTCTATGCATGCTTCCAAAAAAATCACGAATTCATTGGGGTGATTGACAAAAGATGCAAAAATTAGTCGTGGCCGTGGTGGTTGATACGTGGGACCAGAATCAATATCAACATCGGCTCCATTTTCTTCTGCTGTGGAGGTACTAGATATTTCTCTGAGGCCACTCAGTGTCATATAATTGACAAATGCTCTATATGATTGCACCACCGGAGTTGTAAGCGTACTCCTCGTATCTTGTGTTTCTTTGTCACTATTATCCAATCCAGTTGATTCCTTTTCTGGAATGAATTTTCCGGTAAAGAGCTGAATCAAGACCAATGTGGTTTCCATAGGAAACTGGTCGAGCAAAAGACGACTATGCAGGATGAGAACTCTCAACGCATCGTTGACGTCAAGACTTTTGATATAACTTAGACAACCCTTGTAATCTTTGAGATCTTGCAATTTTATGTTCACCACAAGGTCCGTGTCATTAGCCTCAGCTGCCAGATAGCTCGCCAAGGACGAATAGCCAGCATTTCTACAGATTTCAATGGCAGTTTCAAAGTCAAAAAGCGAGTTACTACCATCTTTTTGTACAGCACGCTCGATAAATTTAGTCATCTTGTCCAAATCCTTGAGTTTTGCATAACAGTTCATTAACAATGTGGTATGCTCTTTAGTTGCGCGATTGGTATCGTAGAGAGCTTCTAGGTATTTTGTAAGAAGAGAGATATGAGTCGAGTCTCGATACTTGAGAATCACTTGTGAGGTTTGTCCAACATTTAAGGCGGATATGTAGTGTTCCATTGCACCTTCATAATCGCCTTCGTTATATAGATGATCACCATATGAGCGCTGAATTTTCTGGGACAATTGCGTGTCCTCATCGTCGGCATGAAGAAAGTTGATAAGCTGCAACGCCATATCATAGAGGTTTCTGCTCATTAATATATCTAAACGAGCTTTGAGAGGTTTTTCCTGCAGCTTGTATAAAATGCCATCAGCCCCCAAAGCACACAAGCAACCCCATTGATCAAATATATGTTTCAAACCAAGTGCTATCTGGCCATTGAAAGCGATGAATCGGTTAACAGTGTCGACTATTAGAAGCCTTGTAACATCTGCATAAACAAGACTTCCGCCATTAGAGCTGGCGCTGTCAGATGAGGTGGTAAAAATGAGATACTGCTTGTAGCTATAGATGAACTTTTTCGGAATATCAAACACAAATGAATTGCCACGACGAGTCCTAGTATAAAACTGAACTTCATCATCACGAGCCACTATCAATTGGCCATCAGGCTTATCATCTTGTTTGGTAACGCAGCCCAAAGCGGCACCTCTGTTCTTGTCCAGAATCCTCTCAGGTTTTCCTCCATTCTTGCCATTTGTCGGCAGAGTGAAGACCTGGTTGATAGATGTGCAAAACAGCATGATAGTACTGTCAGGCGATTCTGTGAATTCCAGACCGGTGATGGGTGAGTTCCCTGAGTAGACGATTCTTTGAACCGACCCCCTATCGTGGACAATGTCTCCTCGGGATAAAATGACAGTACCATCAGCAAAGCCAAAAGCCAAGATGCTGTGATTAGAGGAGATAGCAAAGGTAGTCAAAGGGTACAAATTGGAATTATTGGTGACTTTTACAGTGGCATGTAAGTATGGTTTGCCAGATTTGTTCTTGAGATCCCATAGGTGTACAGTAGGAGAATGGCCCTGCTTGATACCGATAGAAAGCAACAGTGAGGTGCCATCCAGATATTTCAAGTGAGAAATGCTCCAGTCCGGTTCATACGCTTGGAATGATTGTACTAGTAAAAAATCCGGACTGAATTCCTTGATTTCTCCCGATGCTGTAGCAAAGAACACCGTACCATCTTTAGGCCCCCTGCAAATGGCCGTCAGAGTCGGATCCGAGTAAAGTAGCGATCCCTGAGGAGATGATGGGTCTCTGATAGGCGTGAGATCAAAAAAATTGAATTGACGCCACTGCTTTCCGTCAGCTTCCGCTCTCCTGATATTCCAGCTTGCTGTTTGGAATCATCGTTGCCCGCTCTCAGTATTGGGTTTCATTACCTTCCAGCTTCTTACCAAAGAATCCCCTCACTTCCATCTTTGTTTTTCAGTACTTACGCCTGCCAATGCCATCTTTTTAATCAATTGCGCTGAGAATAGCTGTATCGATTAGATCGTAGTGTTGGTGATGTCGCCGGCCGGTGAAGAGGAAGGACGCACGGCTGAGGCAGAGGCAGATTCCAGCCAAAAAAAAAAAAAATTAATTAAATGGTTTCAACATTGCCAATTCCAATTTATCTTTTGCCAACTTCACAATGGGAAAAACGAAGAAAACAAGAAAGTTTGCTCAAACCAAGCTTATGATAAAGAAGAATGATGCAAGAAGGTAAGTTATTAAAGTCAATTTGGTACGGGAGACCGTTCATAGCTGTACATTCGAGGATGGAAATCTACCGACTTATAGTACTGGAGAGCAGAATCTAACAAAATAGAAAAGAAAACCAAAACAAAGCTGTAGTCAAAAAAGACGAAGAAGTGAAGAAGGATATTCCTCAGGTATCGTCGAGTCTATTTTTCCAGTACAACGAGGCCATTAAGCCTCCTTACCAGGTGCTGATTGATACAAATTTCATCAACTTCTCTATCCAAAAGAAACTCGATTTGGTGAGAGGAATGATGGATGCCTTGTACGCTCGATGTATTCCAATTGTCACCGACTGTGTCATGGCAGAACTGGAGAAACTGGGTCCCAAATACCGAATTGCTCTGCGAATGGCCAGAGACCCTCGTCTCCAACGGCTTACTTGCAGTCATAAGGGAACATATGCCGATGACTGCTTGGTTCAGAGAGTTTTGCAGCACAAATGCTATATTGTTGCTACCAATGATGCTGATCTCAAGCGTCGGATCAGAAAAGTCCCTGGTATTCCTATCATGAGTGTCGGTGGCCATAAGTACGTCATTGAAAGACTTCCAGATGTTTTCTGATTACTTGACATGTTGCTCTCTGGCTTGTCGGCTTATAGTCATTGGCTTCTTTTTATTATTTATTAGATAGCATAGTATATTCATTAGGATTCTCTCCTTTGACTCCTGGTTTGCTCTTCACATCAGAAAAGTACAAGCTCATTATTTTCCTCAACTCCAACTGCCATTTTCATGCCCACTAAATTCCTATATAGGCACTTCTCTCGGTTTCCGGGGCGTTGTACTTCTTGATCTAAGTCATTCGGCATAAACTTCCATCCAACTCAATGATCCACCTACACATCTCTCCATCCCACCAGCTAGCATACTACACTTGGCGACCACCAACGTTGAACCTGATGAAACAGCGAACCAGGTAGACTGCAGAATTATTTATTGACAAAATGCTGCCTAGATTCTGGAAAAGACAGCTGGCTAAGCTGGTAGGTGGAGTGCTCGCTCTGACTGGAATGGTCTTGTTCATGGACTTTTACTTCAACTTTGTTCCTTCAACTATATATCATCATTTGCCACTAATAGCATTAGCCGATGAGGTGGTCATAGATATCAAGATTGAAACCTGTATTGCTTTGACTGGGTGTTTAAGACTGGAGAAGGACGGTTGGTACAGGTTGCCAAAGAACATCTATCTTGGCTCCATTTGGGGGAAAAGCGGATATGTTTATGCAAAACGAGTTAAACACGAGAGTATGAAACCTGAAGATCAGGTGCTTTTGGATGTCGCTGTTGGAAGCGATATTCCTTTGCTAGTGCTAAATGAAACCGGCTTATCTCTACAAGAAGCTCAGGAGCAGCTCAAAGCTGCTAAACAGCTGGTAACAACCACGGGAATCAAGGGCCATTGGACCAATAAAGATATTTTGTGGCTTAAACATGGAGGCGCTGAGAAGCACACAACCAAGCAGAGCATCACTGCTGTCGATGTTCTATTTGGCAAGGATGCCGTTGAACCAAGACCGGGCTGGGCCCTGAGACCAGGATTTTTGGATCCACAAGCTAAAAGTCAACCGCAGCTCAGTTTACGTACAGGAGTATCGGGTGAAATCAAAAAGCCTGAGTTGAAATTTCGGTCCAACAACAAATTCAAGATCTTACAAGCAGCGGATTTTCATTTCAGCACTGGAGTCGGCGAATGTCTGGACCCGTTCCCATTAGACTCAGTCAAAGAGCCATGTGAAGCGGATCCTCGCACCCTGGAGCTTTTCACGCAGGTTCTTGACCAGGAAAAGCCTGACTTGGTGGTATTTACGGGAGACCAAATTTTCGGAGACACTGCACCTGACAGCTTGTCGGCCATGTTCAAAGCATACAAACCAGTGATTGACCGCAAAATCCCTTATGCCATTGTTTTTGGAAATCATGATCACCAAGGTTCAATGACCAGAGAGGAGATGATGAGCGTTGTTGAAAAATTACCATACTCTATGAGCCAAGCTGGAGATGAAAAAGTGGATGGAGTAGGCAACTATCTATTGACTGTAGCTGGTGCTAAGAGTAATCATCCAGCTCTTAGTATATATTTGTTTGATTCACATGATATGGCTCCAAAGACTGGTTATGACAATCTACATGACAATCAAGTGGCCCACATCAAAACATTACATGATGGCATAAAGGAGGGCCAAAAAGAATATTCACATATTCCGTTAAGCATGGCATTTTTCCATATCCCCCTTCCCGAGCATGCAGAAGCTGGCCATACCATGGTTGGACAAGCCAAGGAAGGCTGCACTGCTCCTCACTACAATCGAGGGGCCAAGAAAGTGCTTGCTGAAGTGGGGGTTTCCGTGGTCAGTGTAGGACACGACCATGTCAACGATTACTGCATGTTTCATGAGAAAAAAGGCGAGGATGAGCCTGCCATTTGGTTGTGTTACGGAGGTGGGTCTGGAGAGGGAGCATACGGAGGATATGGAGGATGGATTCGACGGTTCCGGCTGTTTGAGATCGATGCTGAGACCGGCGATATTACCACCTGGAAGCTTGTCAGAGATGCTTTAAATCAGCCTTTAGATAAACAGCTATTGGTAAAAAATGGCGAGGCGTTGCTCATGCAAGCTTAGACGCTGGCTCACCATAAACCACAACCCACATTAATGAAGTCATTTATGGTATATAAAAAAGGGTTTAACTTGTTTAGAGATTGCTTCTATTCAACTATTTAGTATAACACTGTTTTTTGAAAAAAATTCTTAAAAATGCATGAAATGATAGGCCACCGTTTTATAAACTTAGTACCAGTCGTTGCTCCTTCGCACCAGAATCACTCTGGCCCATTGGATCCACCAACCTCTTCGAATCCTCACCCAACCTGCGTTTGGAATGTCAACATGAACGGTGACGGCGAGCTTCTGTCAGACACAGTTCTGGTAAGTGGATAGAATTGTTTTCACCGTTAAACAGAAAATTCCAATCTAACTGTTCATTATTTAGAAGCTGCGTTATGTTGTGAGGAATAATCTCAAGGTCAGCCAGCTCAAGTTGGTTCTTCGAGCTCTGGGCTTGAACATGACCGGCAAAAAAAGCGACCAGCAGGATCGAATCTTGTTACATCTACAAGAGTCATTGAACAGCTATAATTCTAGTGCAATCGAAAAAGTCCAACGTGCCGTCTGGGGTGTTGTTTCACCTGGCGAAGCAAATGGCAGCGTACCGACATATGAGATGACTGTCAACTCGATACGATCGGAAAACAGTACTAAGCCTTCCCCTTCATTTGGAGCTTCAGAGGCCAAAGTTCAGCCCAAAGTATCGTTTGCTGAGTCTCCTTTTTACCGGATTACTCGGCAGATGAGTTCTCCGAGCATCATTCGACGCCCTTACAAGACTGACCGCATGAATATCAGCATGACTTTCACTTTGAACACCGAAGAAATTGAAGGGCTTAAGGAAGGAACACAAGCTCTTTATATTTTGAGCACCAAATATGATGACTTGACACAGTACCGCAAGAGTCTGGTTGAATTCCCTTCTCATACCGAGATTCAAGTCAATTATGAATTTGTTCCTGTCAGTACCAAGACTCCGAAGAACAAACCTGCTGGTGCAGTAAAGCCACCAGATATTTCCCAGTATATCTTGAAAAAGATACGGTCTTATGGAACTGGTTCTGGACAGACAGTCGTCATGTCGATTAATGTCGTTAAAGAGGAGCATGATTATTTGTTGAATGTTTACCTGGTGGAGCTCATTCCTATTAGTAATCTTCTTGAAGAAGTACAGAAGCGGGAAAAGATCTCAAAATTAGCTGTAATAGAGACGATACAAGCCGAGAATAATGTTGATGACGACGATTTGGTCGCTACTGCTTCCAGAGTCAGTTTGAAAGACCCTGTTTCCTTCATGAGAATGAAAATCCCGGCAAGAGCTACAAGCTGTACGCATCTGGAATGTTTTGATTTGGAGACGTACTTTGATTTACAGAAGCAGGGTCCATCGTGGGTTTGCCCATTATGCAATAAGCAGATAGCTTACACGAATATTGCTGTCAACGAGTACATGGAGGAAATAATTGAAAGTACAGCTGCATTGGGCGTTGACGAAGTGGAGATAGAGCCAAACGGCACTTGGTCAATACCCTCTGATCAGATGAAGAGGAAGGATGAAACAGACAGTGACGAAGAGGATGACAGAGCCACCAAAAAATTGCATACAGAGCTGCAGCAACAGATAACCGAGATTATTGACCTTGATAGCGAAGGTACAGATGAAGAGCCTGCTTCACAGGGCAACGCACCACAAAATTCAGGAAACGGAGATGGAGGTGACAATTCAGCAAATCCAGATGGTGGGATAAGAGTAAATGCAAACCTAGAGAATACTGCTGGAAACAATAGTGGTGCAGCAAATGGTAACGCAGAAAACCTGAATCAGTCTCATTTACTCGAGGCTGCTCGACTGTGGAATGACAGCAGCCTATTCATCCCAGACCTAGCTTCTGCGAATTCTAACACAGTAGAGAGTAATCAATCACTTGGTCAGTTACACGGGCTACTGCCAACCACGGAAGAGTCTCATAATGGTACTGGAACATCGAATGGGCATGAAAACGGCGATCAGAGCCAACACACGGCCGAAAATGATCAACAAGAAAGTAGCGAACAGCCGTTAGATTTTCCAGCTAATCCAGCTGATTCAGGCTCCTCAGAGCCGTCTTCAACAACAACTAGCGCATATTATGAGAAACTTCTTAACAACCCATTGTCATCCACTCCTGAAGTAAGGTCACGTTTAGATGCTGTTGCAGCATCAGGAACGCCACGGAATGCATCACGGTCATCGAGGTATCTGTATGACAACATTTTGGCACTTTTTGGTGAAAACCATGACCCATCTTCACAGACAAGACAACAAAGCAGCCCGTCTCTTTTTACGAGATCCGCATCGGATCCTATATCAAATACAACGGGGGAGCCGGTTGACCCACTGTTGGCGGGCCAGCAGGTTCCAACACCTCCAAGCTCTATTGCTTCACCCGTCTTTCCAACAGGCAACGGGCCTATAATGAGTAGCAACTTCCGGCCGCCTCCAAACGCAATCACTGCAAGATATTCGTCACTAGGTCATCTGGATTCTGCAAATCGGGAAGCACCGATTCCTCCTCCACATCGTGATTTGACTCGTATTCGAGCGTCGCGCACCAATTCTCCTGCGAGAAGCCAGCCAGAGACAGAGCACAGACCAAGAGGCAGGGAAACAGAAGTGATTGATCTCACTCTGAGTGATGAAGAATAGTCCAATGCAATGCAATCTAAAGAGTTTGCTGGGCAATGCCAGACATGAGCAGATAATGATAGACACGACCTCCGAATGAATAAATGATAAGATGCAAATACTACAGAAACCTTTTAAAAACCTATGGAATACCAGGAATCAATGTTCCTACTTTGGAACGATACTCCAAATAAGATTTGCCGAAAAATGCTACCAGATATTGCTCCTCAGTGAGAATTCTGCTACTGAAGAACCTCCAGAGCACAATAGTGAAAGCAAATAATGTCACATAGTTTCCAAGAAAGAGCTGGGATCCCAGAGCCCAGAAAAAGTAGCCACAATAGCTGGGATGGCGAGAATACCTGTAGATCCCTGAGGTGACCAGAACATGCGATTCAAGTTTTCTTCGTGCTACAGCATGTGAGAAGCTGCGACCGGCAGAAACCATGGCAAAAGATCGGATGAACTGAGAAATCACAAGTATTACAAATCCCAATACAGACACACTCGTTCTAGGGGTACTCCCAAACATGTAATATCGGATCAAGGCTTCAATGATAGCCATGGCCTGAGCATACGTATACTGACGGCCATTGTTCAGCAGAAACGAGTCCAATGACAATTTTTCATGATTATACAGCGAAGTGATGACAAACTCAAGGTAATGGAACACACATAACATAGCTATGAACTGCCAAAATTGAGGAAATACTACAGAGTTCGTCACTGCCAGTGTCAGAGCTGATCCCCCGACCAGGCCCAAACCAAGACTCACACTGGCTATCTGAGCTTCATAAACCCCAGTATCTCCATCCATTTCCACCATCTGGCTCTCTTTGACGGGCCTTTCGTCGTTCATGGTGCCTCTACTGGTATTTTTTTTTTGGTCAACCTTTTTATATGCCCTTTTTTCATGGCCGCACTGGTCCGTTTATATAGCCTTTGGAACCACCACCCTTTGCTGTAATACAACATTGTTCTTCTCATTTAGGCAGCGAAGAGCACAAGAGCACAAGAGCACCCGCCCACAAACCCCCCTCTTTGAAGCTCCTGAGAACCTCACGATCCTCTTAAATCAAAAATGGATCATTCTATGCAGGTAAACGCCTCGGCATTGGACCTGCTGCTGATTGAGGTGGTGCCTTTGGCCGAACGAGTGGTATCGGAGCTCGAGCTCAGCAGCGACCAAGACCTGCTGTATCGTATCGAAGGCTACGGATATAAAGTTGGCCAGGGATTGAGCGAGATCTTCACCAAGGAGAGAGCACGATTTACAGAGCAATTGGACGTAGTCAAGTTCATCTGTAAAGAGTTATGGATGGTTCTATACAAGAAGCAGATAGACAATCTCAAAACCAATCATCGAGGAACCTATGTTCTGATTGACAACAGCTTCAAGCATGCTCAACGAATGAGCACAGCTTCGAGCGAGGAGACGCTGAAAAAGGCCACTCCTTATTTGTGGTTTCCAGTTGGGGTGATTCGGGGATCACTGGCTGCTCTGGGAATCGAAGCCAATGTCAGTTTTGACAGCGAGCAGCTTCCTGGAATCAGTTTCAATATCCAATGTATTTGATAAGTAGCATTAGCATAGAAAACTTTCGTATTTATTGAGAAACTCTGTGGTAGATGTGGGTTGGTTGGGCTCGGCTCGGCTCTGTAGTGTTTAAACTAGGCTTTTGATGAAATGAATCCTTAGACCTTCTTGAGCTTAATGACAATAGGGCTGTGAAATTTCCTTCATTTGACCAGTCGCAGCAAGATCACTGCGGGGGAGATTAATTTGCTGCCACAAGCCGGTCTTGATGGGTGATCATGCTGAGTTGCAAATTCCAATCTCCATTGTATTTGACTATTGGCATTCCACGAAAACTGAGCATATACATAGAATCAATGGTAGTGAGCCTGAACATTTTCTGTGTGCTTTCTGAAATCGTCTTCTGTGGAGATCATGTGAGCGGCGATTTCATCATGCGTAGAGTGACTTCATGTTGCATATACTTTCAATGGCATACTCATCCTCCGTGATCTGTTCGAAATTCAATATCTTTCACTGAACAAAATAATTCAAATAACCCCTTAGACTCCCCTACAACTTGCCGTTGCTAGTTGGGCTATTCCTTTCCAACTTTCCCATCCCTCCTGTCATCTTTGGCTATCCTCTTGGCCCATTCAGGAGCCCCTTCCCCGATTTTTATACTATTAGTATCAAAAGCTTCAATATGTAGCTCAATCAGTACCCGGCCTCCTCGAGTTCCTGTGAATCGACGATATTCGTCACTAATAGATGCAAGATTCCAACCTTGAAGTCGTCTCAAACATCCAACCACTGTACCTGTGCGATGACGACCCATTCCACAGCAGATTAATAAGGGATAATTGGAGCTATCAATCACAATATTCAATGCCTCTACAATACTGGTCTCGGTGAGCTGATCCCACGGATTACTACCTCCGACTGAAGACTCAGTAACCAAACCCAGGTGATGAAACACAATTTCACGGTCATCAGTAAATGCTAAAAACTCGTCACTGGGATCCTCCACTGCTAGCCAAATAATGGTTTTCAGCTTCAATTCTTCCAAGAATGGAAAGTTGATGGGTGCCGGCTGGCCAGATCGATACAGCTGTTTCTCCACTAGACTGAAATTCAACGGCGGCACCACGCGTGCTCCAGTCCGTTTCTTTAGCGTCTGAAGACCTTCAGGAACTTCTGCGTTGGATTCCTTTTCCATTTCTAGTTCCTGCGTTGACCTCCGTTGGCTCGTCGGAAGGGGGACTTGTCTTTGACCTTGCACCAACAGTGGGCAGTTTAAAGCCTCGTGCATTTGAACTGAGCACCAACCTACGTAAACCTCCAACCTCCAGCATGGCCCCTACAACGAAGAATATCAAGAAGGCCGCTAGTAGCACACCCTCGACAGCCGATGATTTCAGCCAGGTGATTCGAACAGTTTGGACCAAATATCAGCAGGAATTGACTGTGCGAACCAAGCTGATTGACTGCTTTTTGGTGTTTTTGCTGATTCTCGGAGCATTCCAATTCGGCGTTTGCATTTTGATTGGATCTTTTGTAAGTAGAACCATTCAATTCCGTCCATTGGTGGATGGAATCAAATTCCCCTCCTCTTCTTCTAACACCAATCTTAGCCCTTTAATGCGTTTCTTGCCGGCTTCATTTCTACAGTTGGCCAGTTTGTTCTGACAGCAGCATTACGTCTTCAAATCAACCCGAAAAACAACTTCTCACATACTCCTGAACGGGCTTTCGGAGACTACTTGTTTGGATCCTTGATGCTACATTTCTTAGTGTATCATTTCATCAATTAAAGCTGGAAGACGTCTCCATTCTTTCTTTTCTTCCAAAAAAATAAAAATGAAACCCGGTCGTATTTATATGGTCGTGCTCCCCATGCCATAGAGACATGCTGGCATGATGGACGGGAACGGTTGTAGTTGAACTCACAACCTCTAGTAGACGTCGAACAGAAGGAGAAAACGATGGATATATTGAGATTTATATAGATTCGAAGTATGGAAATCACACGACCCATGTTATCAGCTAGCAAACTTCTCTATCTAGTAATGACATCAAACTGGCCATGTACCCAGCCAGCGGCCGGCGTCCCGTACAACATCAAGCTGGCCATGGGCCGCCGATACGAATGGTGAAGCGCAAGCCAAAGGTGGGGAAAAGCACCATCAAACTGTTCCGTAATTTATTTCCATAACATCATATTTCCTCCTCCATTTATTAAGCGTCCATCTATTATGAACTTACACACATAGCAGCAAAAACAAAAATCATGAAAAAGTCAGAGAAGCGGCAGCAGCAACAACAAATCAAGGCAAATCAAGTAATATGCTCAACCCCAATGGTATATCACTTTAACATATAACACAACATCCCATTTTCTTCTTTTTCTGGGTCTCCGATGCGTCTCCTTCGGATCGCTGCATCTTTCTCTCTGCAACACCGGCCTCGGCCTTGCTGCTCTGAGTCTGACCAGCAGACGAATTGAAGACCCCGCTGCTGCTCGGGCTGGCCCGATTGAATTTTCGAATGGCTCGTACAAGTTGATAGAAGGATTCTTCCACATGGATTCTCTGCTTTGCACTGGTTTCAATGAAGTCGCATCCAAATTCTTTTGCTAATTCACGGCCTTCATCTTCTGTCACCTGTCTGTCGCTTTCAAGATCACACTTGTTTCCAACAATCACAACTGGAAACTGGTCCCGGTCTTTTACTCTTAGAATCTGCTGGTGGAAAGCCATTATTTCTTCAAACGATGACCGGCTGGTCACCGAATAAACTAGCAAAAAGCCCTCCCCGGTGCGCATGTATTGCTCTCGCATCGCACTATATTCCTCCTGACCAGCGGTATCCAATACATCCAGCATCACCACCTCGTCGTCCACAATGCATTGCTTACGATATGAATCTTCAATTGTAGGGTCGTATTCGTCTACAAAATGCGACTGAATCAGCTGGATAGTCAGTGCCGACTTACCGACACCACCTCCACCAACAACCACCAATTTGTATTCTCTAGCAAAATGGCTCTAAATGCAAAACATTCGCAAAGTTAGTATATGGTTATCATATTGAATCAGCATATGGTGTTTTTTTCATTCGCCCCAGCTCGCCAAAACCCCCCTATCTCCTGGTCTTCCTCTCCTCTGACATGATGCTGTCTATAGGAGCGGGGTGTCAAGACTAGCTGCTGTTCTGGCTCGCTGCTCAAGTTCGCTGGTTAGCTGGCTGGCCGGGCGGTCGCTGGCTGTTTATCTGGCCTCGACCGACAACAAGACACCGGCTGTCCGCAGAACCCCCCCTGCTCCTTCCAGAACCGTAAGCTTCTGTTACAGCAATTATAAAAGAACGCTCCCACCAGCAAATTACACCTGCATCATCGCACTAGATTCCTTCTCTGTTGCAGTCTCGGTTTACACTCATACTCACCATGCTTTTGTGTCAATCTTAAAAATTAAGGGGAAGTTAAAACAGCAAAATCAAACACTACAAGCATCGATCGAGGAAGCACCAGATTGGGAGTGGTGTGACAGCCGTGCACTTACCCAATTGACTCGTCCCGGGCCCATCCCCTTGGCAGAAGCATGGCCTGGCTGAACTGCGCCGGGATCTGGCTGTTCAAATTAGATTTATTTGATTCCGAGTCGGATCTTATAGGTAATTTTTTTATGAGGATTGCAACTGGCTGCTCATGGCTCAAAGTTTGTTGTTATTAATGGTAATGTTGGGGCGGCGAAGAGGCCTATGCCAGCCCAGGCCGTGGGCGCTGATATCCAACTCTCTGGAATCAGCTTGATGCTTTTGATGTGGGAAAATGAAACCCCTGCTTGTGGTAGGCCAAGGTTTGGACAAAAGCCGTTTTTCCCGGATCATGTCTGATTAAAATGAATCCTTTTATTGGTTCCAACAAACTATAAATATATCGCATTCGGAGCTGAGCTATTTGTCTCACAAAGTTCCGCCGGCTCACGTGCCCGTCCAGCTGTCTATCTGGTGGCAGAACCTGTCTGTACATAGATGGGTGTGAAGGTATGATGGGCATGGCACTGATCCATCAGATCCAATCTCACTGGTACCGTCGGAAGGGGTGAGGGGGCGGGGCTGCAATTGTAATATACACGGATCAATCAAGACCAAGCAAAGCAAAGCAAAAACAAATAAACTAGTCCGAATGAAACTCGGGGGAGGGAGTAGCTCTGAAATGCTCTCTCTAGTGAATAATATCACCGAAACAGGCAGTATTGCCGAGAGACATAATTGCAGCTTAACCTCGCTGTCTGGTACCACCTCGTTTGTACTTTGCGGCACAGTCTTCGCAGAACCATTGGCCCTTGGGGGGACTGGTCAAGCCAATGCATGGCAAATGGAACCATTCACGCTTACAGTCTGGCCCATCACATCCCACCATTTCTCCATATGAAACTTGTTGGCAATAGCAGTAAACGGGTTCTTCATCCTTTCCTCTAGCTCCTCTGCCACTAGACTTGTTAGATGCTCTTCGGTTACCGGTAGGAGTACTCTGTCTCGGCGAAACTTTCTCCTCTTCCCATGCGTCTCCACCAGTTTTTCTTCGTTTGGAATCAGGTGGCTGTTCCCCAACATATTGATATTGTCCTCCATTATTTCGCTGTTGTTGGTAGTAAACTGCTTGGTGGGCCCCTCCTGCACCAGTAGGTGTTGCATATACTGATCCACCCCCAGGAACCACTGCCATTCCAGTTTCATATTGATAAGGAAGAGCTGTAAGCCCACCTTGAGCAGGATATCCTGCCACTGAATATTGTCCGGGCATTCCTGCTCCAGTACCTGCACCTGCACCTGCTCCAGATCCTGCTCCCGCTCCTGTACCTGAACCTGCTCCATGTATAGCTTGCTGTGTAGATGGCTTACGGCCAGAATTTCCCGATGTTGAAACCTTGGGCTCTGTCTTGGCACCAGCTTTGGCTTTACCGGAACGACCTGCACCAACTGCTGGTGTCGATCTACCATTATCAGCCCCATTGGTATTTTTCTCCTGAGCAGCTTTCTTGGCTGCAATCGCCTCACGTCGGCTCTCAGATCGAGCTGCCTGGGCACTTTTCTTAGCTTCCTGAGGATATTCTGCAAACCCTGGATGATCTGGATTTCCATATACCAGTTCCTCTGGAAATTCATGCTGAATGATCAGCTCCCAGTCATATTCCAACCGTTCCATGTGCTGTGCCATGGCATCCGCTGCCACACCAGCAACATGCATCTTCTCCTCCAAGCAAGGCATGAGCTCCCGAATCAAATCCCGCACTTGAGCCAGAACTTCCTCTCGTTTCTCTTTTTCGCCTTCCATAGGCATGGTAAGAAACTCTTTGATTAATTTTGTCAGCATGGGTGTTGCTGTAGTGCATTTCGCGTCGATTTCTTTTAGTAAAGTGAAGTGTCGCACCACCTCCAAAGGAATGGCCTCCAAAGCATCACCAAAATCGTTCAATCCCGGATAAATTCCTGTAAACTGATCACGGGGAAACTTAGGAAGCTGCTCGCCAGAATCGTCTTCCTCGGCCTTTTTCTCTGCTTCTTCTGCGCCCTCTGGTGAATTTCTACGGCTCTCCACCCCGCTGTCTTCAAACTCATCCTCTGGCTCCTCGACTTCAGCTCGGCCCCTTCCACGGCCCCGCCGTCTGGTCCCAGTAGTACCTTTAGCTGCAATTCGCCGACTGGGCTCCCTGGGTGGTAATTCTGTCACTATTGGCATGATGTTTGCAGGCTATGTGTGAGAGATTGTTGATAGCGTTCGATGAGTGAAGGGATCGGGCTATTGGAAGATGGGTCACGTGACCAACTTCCCTCGACGAGGTCTTTCCAGTTCGCCTCTTAGCTCATGCCAGCTATTCAGGCCAGGCTAATTGTTTACAATATCCGAAGAAAAGGAGAAAACAAATGGATGGCTTCAATCAGTAATTGCTCTTGCGTTACATCATTTACATTAATTGCCGAGACTTGTAAGGCCCAGCTCTGCTTGATCTATCAGTGTGCGTTGCAATAAGTCATTAAATATTACAGGTATAATGTCGAATTAGATGCTTGGTATGTTTTAGTTGACAGCTAAAACATTGATTTGAGTTAACATATTCTCTAATGCAGTGGTGAATCGAGTGAAACTGCTCGAACTACCTTTCTCTTGAACAAACACTGCGTTAGTCTTATTGCCAACAGCATGTATGTTGATTCGGAACTTGGAAGATCGAATGCTCAGCACATTTCTTGATGAAATGTTGGCACGAATTGTCGAAGTTGCGCTATCCTCTTCAATGTTGGTGATACCATATTTTTGCCATTCTTCGAGAATCTCAGCAAGCATGTGCCGGGTTCTTGTCGGCGACATGCTAAACTCCATCACTTTGGCACCTCTGCCATCCGAAACAGTTCTTCGTGCCTCAGTAGGAGCTGAAGTAGACTGGATTGGTGCTGGAGGGGCTGCTCGCTTTGGTGTTGGTGGTTGTGGACTGAACAGCTTCATGAACCAACTTTGCTTGGGCTCAGCACTGCTCACACGAGTACCAGGGTTACTGGAAGGAGCAGCAGCAGCAGGTGGTGGTGGTGGTGGTGGTCTTTTAGGGTTCAGGCTCAACTTTCTGAGGAAATTAGCACCCTTGGTGCTATTTCTTCGCTTTGGAGCGGCGACATTCTCGGATGACCAATTGGCAGATTGTTCTGCATATGAAGATTGAATATTGGTAGACATTTCTTTTCCGTTGATGGTAGCGGTGATTCGCACATTAGAACCAGTAAGGTCTTTGAATGGTTTACGGCCATCAGTGCTAGCTTCAGGCTTCTTAACCACCTTAGGAGCAGTTGTCTTGTTATTAGCTTCTTCGGCAACAGGCTCTTGGACAACAGCCTTCTTGACGACCTGCTTGTAGGCAGCACCTTCTTTCCTACTGTAAACCGTGAAGCCGGTATGAGATTTGTTGGTTCTCGTCTGAGATTGTTGAGGTGGTGGTTGAGAAACAATCTTCTCTGTGGCAGGAGTGGCATTAGCGCTGACGGTTGGCTGGGGTGTTGGCAACGGTCGCGGTATTGGAGTCTGCTGAGAAAGGTGCGGAGGCAAATTGCCTTGTTTCCTATATCTTTCAGGTTGTCTGCTCATTACCTTGATGTCGATTTCTTCTTCAATTGCATCGGCAAATCGATCCTCCTCAAAGATCATGGGCAGAATGTAATTGGGTTCCGACACTGACCGAGCACCTTCCTGAGGCTGAGGCGGCAAGATAGAATTAAAGTCGAATGTTTGACCATCTAATACTTCCGTTTCTGGTGGTGCGCCGCCGAGGTGTACCGCGGGATCTACTCGATTGTAAATATGGCTACTGGCTGTGGTATCATTAGGCTCAAGTACAAGATCGTCGGGAAGCTCCACAGAAGAGACTGATTGTGTTCTTTTGGACTTTGTGGCATGAGCAGCAGCAGCCTTTTTGGTAGCAACAAACGAAACGTTCCGTTTATGAGAAGCAGATCGGATAGAAGATCGTGAATTGGAACGAGAATGACCAGCCGATGGAGTCAGTCGTGAAGCGGATCGCTTAGTCTTGAGAACGCGAGAGTTCGAATGAGTGAGAGACTTTGTAGAAGACGAAGCCGGAATGGTAGACGGAGCTTTGGCATTAGCCAGCATGCTTTTTCGGTGATCATGGCGATATTTGAGTAATAAACAATAAAAAGTTTTTTCAGCATTGGGTTGCCGTTTCAGGAGATTTTCAATGACCTGTTCTCGAGAAGCACCATGCCAAAGAATCTGAAGATTCTTGACTATTTCCATGTCAATATCATTGACAGAGTCCAGGATAGAGTTGTTGGTGCTGAGAGTAACCTGTTCGTTATAATTCTCCCATTGACGGCGAAGTGCAGGAGTCAAAGGGTATTTGTTCAGAAGGGGATGATTGAGAATATCAGGCATTGAAATTCGATCCTCGGGTCTTATTCTCAACATGCAATGAATTAGATCCTTGGCTTCGATTGAGAGGTCCTTTGGCATGGAAAATTTTCCAGCCTGAACCTTCATGAGAAGTTTTCTGATATTATCATCATCAAATGGTAGATGACCGGTCAATAAAGCGAAAAGAATGATACCACAAGACCAAATATCACTGGGAGCCCCGTGATAATTGGCACCAGCGACGATTTCAGGTGATGCATAATGAGGAGAACCACAGGAAGTTTCAAGCATGCGATCGGTGGTTTCCAAAGCAGCCATTCCAAAATCAGCTATCTTGATGTTTCTGTGCTTGTCCAACAAGAGATTCTCAGGCTTGAGATCTCGGTGACAAATGTTAAAACGATGGCAATAATCAACGCCATAAATGATCTGACGGAAATAATGAACAGCCTCCTTTTCATCGAGTCGTCCTTTCCGAATCAAATAGTCAAAAAGCTCTCCACCCTCGATGTACTCAAGAACTAAATAAAGCTCACCCTTGTTTTCCCAGACATCATATAGAGCCATTACATTTGGATGCTCAATAAGTTTCATAATCACCACTTCACGCTCAATGCCATAAGGAAGCCCAGCAGCATCGGTTCCCGAGCCTACGACACTTTTCGGGACGATTTTTACTGCAGCCAATTGGCCAGTAACTGAGTGCTTTGCGAGCCGGACCCGGCCAGAACTACCACGACCAAGGGTTCTACCAAGCCGCCAAGGGCCAATGTGAGATTTCGAACGTTTAGATGCATTACTAGAAGTTGTAGACGCCTGGCTTGTGCGTTTGTCGGTGGCAGCAGAGGATGTGGAAGCTCGTCGTTCGTTCATGGCATGGCTGGCAGCGACCTCAGCAGCGTTGCCATGCATTTTGATAAGCGAGTAGTAGCAGCAGCAGCAGCAGCAGCAGCAGCGGGACCGAGAAGGGACGGCAAGGAAAAGCCAAAAGAGAAAATCAAAGTCCTGCTGTGAATGAAATTATAAAATCCGTCAATTACACGGACCTGGTCGCAATGGTCGATGGATGGATTCCAAGGC
This sequence comes from Zygoascus hellenicus, assembly GCA_030564625.1. Lineage (NCBI taxonomy): Eukaryota > Fungi > Ascomycota > Dipodascomycetes > Dipodascales > Trichomonascaceae > Zygoascus > Zygoascus hellenicus. The sequence goes on from JAJLWE010000014.1 coordinate 281,302, forward strand.
TGGAGATGGGAAGCGTAAAGCCAATTAGATAATGTCAAGTTGAGGGAGTGAGGAAGCGGGTCGGCAGAATGTTGTTGGAATTTGACAAAACAGATTCAAAACGGGCGCGGATGAAAACAAGCACTGGTATCTAAGCAACGAGAGACGGGGAGAACACTAACAAAGCAGTGACAACAACAACAACAACGGCAGCGGTAGCGGTAGCAGTAGTCGCGGTTGTAAGAGCTAGGAGGAGAAAAATAAAGACGGAGCACACGAAGACTCAAAACCTCCAGAGACGTGAACAAATAAACAGTATATCCAGTGGTCAAAAAGAATAAAACTAACGTCTTGCCCAAGCCTGGTGCAAACTTATTAGCTCGTCGCTAAGTTAATATATCAGATTTGTAGGCGGGTTGCAGTTGGAATGCAAGCCGCAGATCAGTCGACGTGTGGAATGTGTGTTTTGCCCCGAAGATATGCGACAAAGGGATGCTAGGAACGAAGAAGCAAAGACAGCCGACATGACACATACAAACAACGGCAGGGACAGTAGACATAGAATTAGGAAGCTCTTATTGCAAGAAAATGGCTGGCCTGTCATTGACCGTTGGAGGGCTTGGGCTTGGGCCTGAGCTTGAGCTGAGTCTGAGGCTCATACCTCATGTATGCGAGATCCAGCTTTGCTCGTGCAAAGTGGGTCATTGTGTTTTAGGCGGTGTACACCCAACTCGAAGGGGGGATGAACATTTGGATTACGAAGCTTCCCAGTAATGAATGGATCGAGGCATATTCCTGGCTAACTATGAATTATTTGCACTTAGGGCCCTCCCATTCCCTTTCCCTTCTCCAAAACAAAAGAACAAACAAAAATATGCCCAGACCTGGCAGGGACCTGGGGCCTGGGTATGCTTCTCTACGCGTGTGGCTCTTCTTTTTAATTGCTGGAATGCTTCTCTCCCCCATACCTGTTGTGCATGCCTGCCTGTTCATGCACAGATGTCTTTAAAGTCTCCTTCACCACCACCACCACCACCCTTCCCCCCCTTTTGTCCTGATTGGGCCGACTCGCATAGCTGGGAGGACATAACGAGAACACCACTTGCCGATCCGGTTAGACAGCGGTAGATGAGTTGGGTGATCAAAGTTTATAGAAGACTCACGTCGTAAAATCGTCTTTTAGATGACTTGCTATGTTCCCACACCTCTCTGCTGCTTGCTCTCCTACAAGTTGGTGTGGCTGACGATTATCTTAATGTTGCGTCAGCTTGAGGCACAGGCTCATTGCCAATCTTCAGTGGAATGGTGGGACAGCCCACTGGCTCATCAGGGACATACCGGAGCGTGATGGCCAGTCTGACTCGGGATGGAATGATACAAACACACCCAGGTTTGTTTTCAAATATTGTTCAAAGCATACTCGAAGTTGGATTCCTCACTAGATGTACGTCTCAGCTTATGTGCATTGGATTCTGAGTCTAATACCATTGGATTCCATTGGTAGCCGTAGCCGTCTCAATCCGCAGGTGATCTTCGTATTTTGAGTCTAATTCTGCCCATTACGGTCCACGCGCTTTGGGCTTTGGGCTCTGCAATTTAGGCGTGGTGCTCTGAAAGGAACACATTAAGCGGGTGAAAGGGTGAAGTTTCAACCATGGGTTAGCTGCTTGAGGTTTGCGGCTACTGCTACAAAATGCGAAGGCGTCTATGCAGATTGTTGATATAATGATGGCTATGGGATTTCTTTTGCTTTCTCCATATCTATCGCCCAAGAATTCAAAATAGGCGGGAAATGGTGCTCCAGGGTGCTCTCAAGTCATCTTCAGAACCATCCCAACTGGTATCTCCTTCACCATACAGAGCCAAGTCCAGTCAATCACCATCTCACTAAGAAGAACCAAATCCATGCTGATTTTAGCAACGACAAAAAACCCGGAATGTTGGTAGTCTCCGTGAGTACGAGAAAATCGCCGAAGCGCTCTGTTCTCAGAGTGGTGTGCTATATGTAAATATCCCTTTGAATAAACAACAGTAGCCTTTATCAGCTACTTTTAGCTAAATAGCGATGCCCCAAAAAAAGTCTCCATGGAGACTCGTGGAGAAGTGGTGCTGCTGCTGGTCTGGGGGTAACATGTATTATCAGAATACAGCATCGATCCGCTATCAAGTCCGGTCTACTGGCCCTGATTTGGCTGCGCAAGCCGTCTAGCTGGCTTGCGGATCCTCTTACTGACAGGCTACATCTCTCTCTTGCGTATTCACAATCACCAGGCACCAAACTTCTCACTGCCCCAGCACAACTGTCTCCCTCCGCCTGCTTACCTACGTACCTCGCCCTCTGCCGCCTTGTCTAACCAAAAGTCTCCCCTTCCCCCCCTCCCCGTGGAACTAAGCCAAACACCCACACCCACCCGTTTCCGGTACCACGCGGCTAGCTTCAGCCTCCTTCACTGGGCCTGTCCACTGGTTACCATCCCACCTAACACCAACTCTGCAGCCATGAGCACTTGGAAGCTAACGAAAAGTGAGTTGAAAATGAAAGACGGGGTTGAAGATTTGTTTGGTTGAGAATGTAGTGGTTTTGCCATTGGGGACAAAAGTTTGCTCTGGTTGTTATTGTTAGAGTTCTATGCTTGATTGTCTAGAAGGGGCCGGACTCTGTGCCTCATTTGACGGATGGAATTAGCTATTCAAGGGCTCTTCAAAAATGCCAGATGATTGCATTACCCCTCGACGGTTTTATTTCTTATGGATTTTCAATGGATTATCTATCATTCTCAGTTATTACTTGTCAACTGAGCCCTCTGCCTAAAGGTCTTTACCTGGGTTTACCCCCACTTCAACTAGTACTAACCGCTCGCTGTTTTTTCTCCTAGAGCTAAAAGAGACTCATCTCTCTTCGCCTTTCAAGTCCTCTTCTAGCAATTCGGCTGCTTCTGGTTCTTCTGTCGACCCTCCCTCTTTCAATGTCGCCACCTCTTCCTCATCTATTGCTAGTGCTGGTTCTCGTCGTTCCGAAGACGTTGTTGACCTGCCAAAGTCTTCTTCCAATAGAACTCTCCGAGACAATACCATCACCCCTGTAAATGCTACCGCATTACCTGCAGATACTCCGAAGCATGGAACCACCTCAACTGCTTTCTCTCCGGGCCTTCTGACCGTATCTATATCACGTGCCACTGGTCTTTCGCTGCCTGCTGGCTATTCGTGGCCTCAGGCTTTCTTGGATATTGGAAAATCTTCTAATTCTGGCAAGTATTCAAGGTCCTCTGTCACTTCTTCTGTGGCTGACCGTCGCATCGGCTCACTCGATGCTGACAAGCATCCCCGGCCTGTTGGTGGTGCCGGGAAGCGAAGACCTCCTATTTACCTGGTTTTGGAGTTTGATAAAACTCAAGTCATTGTCGATGCTACAGGTGGTACTGTAGACTCTCCAATTTTTGATACCACATCGAATTTCGACGTTTCTAGAGCAGAGACTCTGTCTGTTCAGGTGTTTGCAAAAATCCCCATTGTTCAGGACGGCTCCAATCCCGGAATATCGTCCTTCACCCCTCCCGGCATCCCGGAAAATGGTGCGCAAAATCAACACAGCAGCAAAAATCAGTCGTCATCAAGTGATGACAAGAATAAAGAGGATTCCATGCTTCCTCCAAAAGAGAGATATCAGGAGGTATTTCTTGGTTCGTGCAAGATTGAATCTAACATGGCTTCCAAAAGCTTTAACGGTGTCAAGAACCTTTCATCTGGAACCGGTTCTTTGGCAATGAGCACTGCATTCAAGGCTAACAAAACCGCAAAGCATCTGACCATTGAAGATTTCGATCTACTCAAGGTGGTTGGAAAGGGGTCGTTTGGTAAAGTCATGCAAGTGCGTAAGATTGACACTCAAAGAATCTACGCTCTTAAAACAATTCGAAAGGCTCATATTGTGTCCCGGTCTGAGGTAAATCACACACTTGCAGAAAGGACTGTATTGGCCCAAATTGACAATCCCTTTATTGTTCCTTTGAAGTTTTCTTTCCAGAGTCCGGAAAAGCTTTATTTGGTTCTAGCATTTATCAATGGTGGAGAGCTCTTCCACCACCTTCAGAGAGAAGGCCGGTTTGATTTGAACCGTGCCCGTTTCTATACTGCTGAGTTGTTGTGTGCATTGGAATGCTTGCATCAGTTCAATGTCATTTATCGTGATCTCAAACCTGAGAATATTCTGCTCGATTATACTGGCCACATTGCCTTGTGTGATTTCGGTCTTTGTAAGCTCAATATGGATAGCCAGGACAAGACAAACACTTTTTGCGGCACCCCTGAGTACCTGGCACCAGAGCTTTTGCTAGGCAAAGGTTATACAAAGGTCGTTGATTGGTGGACCCTGGGTGTTCTATTCTACGAAATGCTGACAGGTTTGCCTCCTTTCTACGACCAGAACACAAACGAGATGTACAGAAAGATTATGCACGAGCCGTTGCGTTTTCCCGATGACATGGATAGAGAGGCTCGATCGTTGTTGACTGGTCTTTTGGAGCGAGACCCTGCTAAGCGGTTGGGAGTCAATGGAGCTGCGGAAATCAAAGCCCATCCCTTTTTTGCCCAAATTGACTGGAAGCGACTGATGAACAAGAAATATGCAGCTCCATTCAAACCCAGTGTTGAGTCGGCCATTGACACCAGCAATTTTGACCAGGAATTCACCTCTGAAGAACCGGCCGATAGCGTTGTCGACAAGGATTATTATTTGAGTGAGAGTGTTCAAGAGCAGTTTGGAGGCTGGACCTATGTCAATAACGACAGTAAATTAGCAAGTAGCGGCAAGTGGTGAAAACTCGTGCTGTAAAACAAGTAACTTTTTGCATTGATAAAATCTTTTTTTCGTAACTGTTATATCCGGATAGACCACCTACTAATAATAGCTGTCTGTCATGCATGTTTTTAAAATCTCGCCTTCAATCCTCCCCTCTAGCAGCTTTTTCAGCTGCTTCTTTTTTCTGATGTTTTCCACCTTGTACTCCAATTCTTACAAAGAAGCTCAGCAGCAAACCGAGAGATGCAATTGCCAAGGCAAACTGATAGGCTGCTCGGTAGCCCATCATGGTTTGTTCTGGAGTAGCATTGTCAGGAACCTTTGCTGCGACAATTCCTGTAGAAATGGAGAGACCAATGGCCGACGAAATCTGAAGGACCGTATTGAAAATCCCAGCTGCAGTAGATTGCATATTTTTGCCGACTTGAGACAAGATATGCATGTTGCATATGTTGTAAGCAAGATCTAGGCCTACTACAATCAATAAGAATGCAGGAAACGGAAGGGCCCAGTATGAGGTGTGGAGATCGACAAAGCTCCACAATAAAGATGATGCAAAGAAGCCACCCATAGCAATCATCAGAAGAATTTTTCCCGGAATTTTGTGGAGCACAAGGGCTGCAAAAACGTTAATTAGGATACCCATGATTGCCTGGGGTACATAGTAAGCGGTGGTGAGAATGGCCGATGCATGCCGCAAGTCCTGAAAATACAGCGTAGCATAGTATGCTAGAACTCCCACATAAAGCATCCATCCGCAGGCACCAACTGTCATTGTTAGGCAAAATTGAACATTCTTCCACAGATACATGGGCATGATAGGTCGAGCCGGTATGTAAACCTCGTAAATGACAAACGACACCATCAAGACAACACCAATTACAAGGCAACAAATGATATAAGTATTTCCCCAGCCACCGACAGCATTATTCCATTGGGATAGAGAAAAAATGAAAAGAGTCAGTCCACTTATTGCGAGGACTATTCCCCCATAATCCATAGATTTGAGCTTCTGCACAAACTCCTCTCTGGGAATAGGAGCGTCTTTTGGAATCACCACAAAACCAATTATGGATGTAAGTCCGTAGAGAATCGAGTAGAAGTATAAAATGGAGTGCCAGTTGAGAATCTCGCTGCAGATACCTCCTACTATGACACCAATGACAAACCCGATAGGAGCTCCCGCAGAAAAGGTGGCCATAGCACGGTTTTTCCGCTTTCCCGGCATATATCCAGCACCAATGATACCCACTGCTGAAGGGACTGCTGAAGCTCCCGAAATACCTTGCATGGCTCTGAGAATGAAAAACCCAGTGGGATTTCTCACCAGACCACCACCAAGAGACATGAAAGTGAACCAAATATAACTGGCTAGCAGAAGACGGCGGCGCCCAATGGTATCAGCCAACTGCCCCATAAAAAGCAGAACAGCACCAGTTGCCAAGGAAGTGGCCGATAACGTCCATCCCAGAGTTCCACCATGAACATGAAACTCATCACCGATTTTCGGGAGGGCTATAAGCAGCCCACCATTATTCAAGCTAGTAAGAGCAGGAGCCATGGCCAGAACAGCAACTGTCACAATTTCATGGGCCAGATTCTTGAATATCTTTGGCCTTTTTTCATAGTCATTAGATCCCATAGTATTAGTTGTGAGAATATTGGAGACAGGAGCCGATCCCTCGAGGTCTAGGGGAGCTACAGCGGAAGCACCGTCGTCAACATCAGTCGGCTCAGTTAGCCCCATAAAATGATTTACAGCAGCATGGTCTGTCCTAGACTCTGTGCTTATTATCTTTTCTTCTTGCTCCATGTTCAATGCTCCCAGATCACCAGAAGATAAGATTCATGGCCCGACCAAGAATTTTTTGGCACCGTTAATCGGAGAAGCCGAAGGTTGGTGGGTGTTTTATCGGATTGGGTCTAGGCGGGAGCCGAACTACCAGCTAGCCAGCCAGCCAGGGACCTGGTGCTATTACAACATTATAAGAACAACAGGCGGAAGAAGGTGAATAGCCAACAACAAAATCGGCAATTTGGGTGTTGCAAGTTAGGGGCCAAGTTCCAGGGGAGGGCTACTGGCCTAAGTCAAACCAATCAATATCGGGGGGTCTGCGCCGAGTAGTGGGTGAATGTCCCCCCTTCCCTTTCCCCTTAATAAGGCTTAATAATTCCATGGGGATTTACACGGAGTTTACGGAGGAGCAATACGAGTAATTTTTTTTTTGTTTTGGTTTCCCTCTACAAGCGTGAAAGATAGCTCCGTGGAGTTATCAGCCGCATGACGCATGTCCATCGCTACAGTACGGCGAGTTCATCGGAGGAAATGGACGTTCCATGATATTATTTCAATTCCGTGGAGTTAAATGCCAGTGCTTGGTCTGTTGATGCCGGTGGGGGATCAGACATCCGGAAGAGAGAGATTTGCCACCAGTTTAACTGCTGTAAGACCAGTCCGTCTTAAAGGGATCGAAAAAAGATCTTGGTGGGGCTGATGGTAAATAGCAAAGAAGAACTAGCTCCACAGAAATGTATGATAGATACGAGCTTTGGTATGGATTTTTCAAAGTTCGCATATCCGGACTGTCAGAATCCTCTATTACAGTTATTTTACTGCTAGTGAGGCACGTTTGGCGAGGCTGTTTCGAAGCCAAATTTTATTTGCAGGACAATAGATGAGAGCCGCATATTTGCGTATCTCCGAGAAACCTGTAAATCCGTACGGAACCCGAATCATGAAGATTTCATGCAATTTCTTTTGAATGCCTGACTCACGCAAGCACAACTGGGATTTATAAATATAGGCTTGATTGCTGGTGGTATTGTCTATTGACAGTGCACAACATTTTCCTCTTCTTCAATCATGGTATCTGAAGAGCAGTCGCAAAACCCCCACCTAGCTTCGATTTCCAGTAGGGAAATTATACCCGCAAATGACCAGGATAATCTTTCCATCATAGAAAAGGGACCTGCTGAACCAGTAATCAATGGTCAAAACGACGCTGGTGATGGAACCCGTGCTGAAGACCAGCTTCTGCATGGACCTAAGCTCATTCTTTGTACAGTTTCCTTGCTTCTATGTATGTTTTTGGTGGCTTTAGACCAGACTATCATTGCCACGCTTTTGTCAACTGTCGGTAACCAATTCAATGACTTTGGAAAAGTAAACTGGGTTTCTTCAGGTTTTTTGTTGCCCACGGCCGTTTTGGCTATGAACTGGGGTAAATTTTCTCTGATTTTTGGTAGAAAGTATACAATGCTGGCTGCCATTTTCCTCTTTGAGGTTGGATCTCTGGTCTGTGCTCTTGCAAATTCTATGAATATGCTCATTGGTGGTCGAGTATTAGCTGGCGTTGGTGGTGGTGGTGTTCAAGTGCTGGTTTTCATGATTCTCACTGAAATCGTCTCTATTGAAAGACGAGGTATTGCTCAAGGCTGTGTTGGAGCTGCGTTTGGTATCGCTTCAGTTCTAGGCCCCATCATTGGCGGTCTCTTCACCACTCACGTCACCTGGAGATGGTGCTTCTACATTAATCTGCCTATCGGTGGTGCTTCTGCTGTATTCTTCTTCTTCATGTTCAATCCTCCACCTCCTAAGGGAAGTATCATGGAGAAACTTAAGATGATTGATTATATTGGAACCTTTATGCTCGCTACAGGAATGGTTCTTCTACTTTTGGGATTGACTCTAGCCGGTTCGCAGACTGACCGATGGGATTCTGCCATTGTAATTGCTTTCTTTGTTGTTGGTGGCTGCATTGTTATTGCATTTTTTGCTTACAATTTTGCTCTTTCCAAAAACCAGTTGTTTCCTACTGCCATTATGATTTCTCCGCGAGTAATCTTTGTATGCTGTGCTTTCTTCTGTATGTTTGGAGCTTTCATGGCATTGGTTCTTTATCTTGCTACCTATTTCCAGGTTGTCAAACATGCTGACGCCCTCCACTCTGGTCTGGATCTTCTTCCTCTCATTATTCCTGTCGTGCTTCTATCAATAAGTGCAGGTATATTCATCTCCAAGACCGGTTTCACTAAGCCTGTGGCCATTACTGGCTTTTCAGTAGCTTCGATTGGTATTGGTCTCTTAACCTTGTATGATGTGGATACCCCTACCTCCAAACATATTGGATACCAGATCTTGGTGGGTGTTGGTATTGGTTGTACCATGCAATCTATGACTATCAATTGTCAACTTGCTGCTCCTGTCAATGTTCCTGGTTCAGTTATGATGGCTACATCACTGATGGCATTTTTCCGATCCACTGGTGGTGTCATTGGTGGTACTCTTGGTCAAACCATTCAATCGGTTATTTTCAAGCAAGAATTACAAAAGGTTCCTGCTTTCAAGGGCCAAGACATTAATGCTCTCATTAATGAACCTGAGCTTTTGGAAAGGCTTCCCGAAACATTGAAAATGGCTGCATTGGAAGCCTTTGTGAAAGGATTTCGAGGAGTCGTGTACTTCAGTCTAGGCCTTTTTTTGGCAGGTTGGTGTTTCACTCTTCTCTTCACTAACAAACGTCTACAAATCAAGAAGCCTGATCCCAAACCCAAAATCATTGAAGATAAGGATTCCTCATCGTCCATGAAAGAGGGCGATGAGACTGCTACTGAATCAAAGTAGACGTCTCATGTTCAAACTATCTCAAACTCTTAATTAATTATTTATAGCCCCTGTAAGTATCGTCAGTCAATTCAACTCTAATATCTTCGAAACCTCGATTTGAAATGTTTATCTGAGTGCTCAAACTACTGATTATTAGTTAAGTTGCTGAAATCTACGGATTGTTATCTGGTCAGTGGAGTTATATGCTGGGAAATTACATGGCATATTAAGCAGCACATAACTATTCCATTGTGTATACATTCCGGTATTAAAAATATTGGGAAAAATAAACTATCATATAAAAACACAGAATAATATATTGTAATACAAAATTTTTCAAATATTGATGCTAGAAAATTGGTTTGTTATATTGTTGGGTATCACCTATTACAATGGCCCGATCATAAGAAGAGCAATGTGATTTAGTAGGGGGTGGAAATTCAATAAAAAAGTATCAGAAGACACATACAAAGTAGGGTGCATTAGAGTAAAATAGGGCCATATAGGCGGAAATAAAACAGCGACGAGATAAATGAATAGTAGATGGGGACAGAAATAAAACTAGGTGGTACGAAAAGTAGCTGTAGATTATCAGATCTAATGCCAACAAAAAGATTCAAAGTCAAGAGCCAATTGAAGACATACGATAAAACTCAAAGACAGCCAGCCAGCCAACGACACTCAAAAAGCCAATAAAACTGTAAGTGAAATGACCCAGCTACCAGGACGAATAACATTTTAGACCGAGACGACTAAACTATAAATCACACGAGCCAAACCATAGCACAGTCCCACCTATAATGAATTACATTACCCCAGCCAGGGCTTCTCAAGGAGACATCCGCCAACCAAAAACCACAACAATCCAACTACGCATATTCTACGATTCAATTTTGCCAATCAAAGACAAAACTGTGGTGAAAATAAGACAATAAACCAGCACACAAGCACAAGCTAACGTCTCCACAGGGGATATTAGCATGGCAGCTGGCTTCTTTGGCAACATGAACATTATTTTTATTTTATGACATCCTAATAGAACAGACGCTTAGTTCTTCTTTCGGTATCGTCGGTCGGGGATCTGATGGTGAGCGACGTGGACAACAGAAACAGGGAGCTTGTTGAATCCAAGAGAAGCAATGAGGCTCTCAGTGTCAGCATCAACTTCAAGACCGTTCTCGTAAGCAGAAACGTCCAAAGCAGAGACCTCGGGAACGTACTGGTCTCGTCGTTCTCGCTCCTCTTCCTGGAGCTTGAAGGAAATACCTCGAACAGGTCCCTTCTGAATTCGCTTCATTAAATGGGTGGTGTAACCAGCAATCTTGTTTCGCAATCGCTTGGAAGGAATGATGGCAATCTCATCGGAGAGTCGCTTGTTGGTCTCGAAGTCCAAGGTGAGCTTGGGGTAGTACTTCTCGATGATCTGCTTAGAAGCACGCTTGACGGTCTTGGTTCTAACTCTACCCATTTTGTTGTGCGGTGAATGAAGTTGTTGATGATTTAGAGGGAAGAAGAGTTGTGATAAAAAAGACACTTGTGAGTGGTAGTGTGGCTACAGGGTATATTTGAGACTGTCACTACTGGCCCTTTGTGTGACTGTGTTTTTTGTTCAGTGCTAGCTCGAATGGGAAGCGCGGCGGCGCAGGAGGGAAAAGTATCGACACGTGACCTTTCTTCCCAACCTTCTTCACCCACTTCTTTAATATCCCCATAGATTTCACTAGAACCTCTCCCTGGGCTTAGAAGCAGCTGGTCGCCTCCATTATGACGGTTATTCATCGTAAAGCCGCCGAATCTGGCGTCAAATTTCACTGCGACGTGTGCTCATGTGATTGTACTAATCTCGTCCGTATAAGATGCGCAGAATGCCAGGATTATGACCTGTGCGTTCAATGTTTCAGCCAGGGCGCTTCGACTGGTACCCACCAGCCATACCACGATTACATGATTGTCGAGCAACATGCATATCCTATATTCGATCCCGATTGGGGAGCAGATGAAGAGCTTCTGTTGATAGAGGGAGCCGAGACCAATGGCCTTGGTAACTGGCAGGATATATCGGAACACATTGGAGGAAGATCAAAGGAGGAGGTTGATGCTCATTACAAGAAGATCTATTTGGAAAGCAAAGATTATCCTCTCCCAGAAATGAATAAGAAGTTCGATTTCAGTCCTGGAGAGTTTGCGGAAAGAAAGAGGAAACGACTCGAAGATCGAAGGAACAATGCTCTTGCGTTGTTGCCTAAAACTAAGCCTACAGCATCGGTGCCAAGCTGTCATGAAGTTCAAGGCTGGATGCCGGGACGTTTGGAGTTTGAGACTGAGCTGGAAAACGAAGCTGAAATCACAGTAAAGGATATGGTGTTCGAGCCTGATGATGCCGAACAGGAAGTGGAGCTCAAGACTACGATTCTTGAAATTTACAATTCACGGCTCACGAACCGAGCAGAAAGAAAACGTGCTATTATCCGTCATGGTCTTCTCGAATACAGAAAAATGACTGCTATCGACAAGAAGCGATCAAAAGAAGAACGTGATCTACTTAATAAGATCAGGCCATTTGCAAGATTGATGACTGAAAAGGACTTTGAAATGTTTCAGGATAACATTCTCACAGAACTGCAATGCCGTCGACGTATCTCACAATTACAGGAGTATAGACGGGCTGGTCTCAAAACTCTTGAGCAGGCTAGCAAGTACGAACGTGAAAAGGCGGTGCGTCTTAATGCTCTCAACCGACTCAACGGCCTAGCTTCCAATTATATGCCAGCAGCCGTTCCTCCACGAACCCACACTGTATCACCAGATAGCATTGCCGCAGGAATTCCTGCTAATGCTACACCCCCCATGGGCGATCGGCCAAGATCAGCCATTCAGACAGACATTGACAGTCTCAAGGCAAGAAAACCCACTGTTAATCCATTAGACATTAGCCATGCTGCAGACGTCGAGCTTTTGTCTCCGGAAGAACAGACCTTGTGTAGCCAGCTCCGAATCCTGCCCAAGCCATACCTAGCCATCAAGGAGACGTTGTTCAGAGAGCTGCTTCGTACAGGCGGCGTACTCAAAAAGAAAACTGCACGAGAACTCATCAAAATTGATGTCAACAAAACGGGCCGTATTTATGAGTTTTTCCAGCAGCAAAAATGGATTTAACCAACTCTGGCATTGGATTTGTCTATCAGCTGCAGGTGCTTAGCTGCAATGGCCGTCCGGTAATGGTCCCGCCTGATCTAATCTACCTGCGTCCATAGCTGAGTTCCAAATTATGTATTTATTATCAATCATTATTTCATTATTTTCCCTCGTCTTGCAACGTTTCTTTCATCTCATCTCTATAGTTAAAATTACCTGCTTGTGCTGCTTGGCCATCCGTTCCCCTGGCCTATGACGACGTGGGTCCCTCCGCCTTATACATGCCGCCGCACAACAGCCGTTCCCGTCTCAGGTCGATATAATTAGAAGATTGCATTGACTTACCACCTCAAGCATCTATTCTTGTTTGAAATTTGCTGAAACTGGAGGAGGAGAACTAAGAATAGTAATTGAAGATGAAGATGAATATTTTAGCTTTTGGGCTGATTTCATCTCTCTTGTTTGCTCAGCAGAGCTGTGCTATAAGCGTTGGAGATCCCGTCAAGGTATCCTATATCAGCCGAAACATTGATAATGGCGAGCACAAGTTTGATGAAAATAATAATATCATATATAATCCATTTGCTATATGTCGAGAAACAGGCAAGCCACTGGAGTTGCGCTTTATGAAGGATGAGAAGATCAACTGCACAATCAGTCTGGTGGATGAGCAGTTTCATTTGTTTCAGATGTATATTCACGAGGATGTTCCCTGGAGCTGTAGACTCACTGTCGGCTCAGATGATGAACATGTGAAGGAGAATCTGGGATCAGATGGTCTTGATCTTGATGATGACGAAGACCATGGTGCTGTTAAGACCACCTCATACAATGTGTCAGTGCCCTTCATCATGAATGCTGAGTTACATGAAAGCCACCTACGAATTGATCCCCGTATCAATATACTTTTGGTAGCTAACGAGGACGAGGATGGAAGTTTCAGGCTGAAATCTGGCGTTGGGTTCGGCAATGGAGACCCCAAGGCACGTAAGAGATATGTTATTGATGACGACGTCAATTTCGAGTTCAATGTTTTCTGGCAGAAAAGTCCCCAGAGTAATGCTGGAGTTAAAGATATATTTTATGCATGTTTCATGACTTTACTAGTCACATTATCCATTCTTGGAGTAGCATTTTTTGGATTCATCAGCCGACGAAAGAAGATTGATTACAGCAAACTGGAGTGAACAATGAAAATCTACAATTTGTAAATTTGAAGAAACTATGAAATGCACATATTTTATTATACATAAAAAAATAACTGATATATCATCACAGAGTCCTGACAAACGACCGCAAAACAGTTTTGATATTGTCGTCAATGCCCTCTTCCAAAATGCTCTCAACGTAAGTTTTGATTTGTGTCTTGTCGGAATCCTTTCCAGTAGACCTCCATCGAGATATCATCGCCTTGACCATATCAGGAAGATCCTCGCTCGAATGATCCACTGCTCGCAGCGGAGTCAGGATGTATAAAGTAGAGCCTTTGCCATGAGTTTTCAAGTAGTTGGCCACATGATCCAGCAGATGCAACTTATCCAAATCTCCAAATTGCACGAAAAGCTCAACTGAGTCTTCAGCAAACTTGCTCTGCTTTTTGACTTTTGGCATGGCGCTATCGAAAATAGCCAGGGCAATGTCACCTTTCAAAGCGGGATTGGTCTCTACTGAGCCCAGCATTGACATGTTAACATCAGGTAAATCAAGCTTAGCAGATGCAACCAAATCAGAAGAAGTGAGTTCAATGCTTTCTTTCTCAGCACCAGCCTCGGCTTCTGCTTCTTTCAGCTGTTCATCTATACCTAGAAGCTTTCGTCGAGTGAGAATCTTGGATGCATAAATCAACTCCAGCTTCATGTACTCCAACCACAAATAATCACTTTCCGAGTTGAATCTCAACCCTCGCTGTAATATGGTTCTAGCAGTCACCATGCTGGCATTCTGCTCGGCCTCGTATTTAGCAGCCAGGACCCAGAGATCTGGCTTTAAAGGATGCAACTGTAATAGGCTTGTGAATATTTTGGCCACCACATTGGAGGAGTTTTGGCTTTTGGCATATTCTAGATATTGAAGCCACAGAGCAATGTTTCCCGATAGCTTTTTCGTGGCTCGGTCGAATATGAAAAAAGCTCTTCGCTGGCCCGAGTATCGAGTCAATCCACCACTAGATGAAGAGCCTAGAAGGCGTTTCGAACGCTTTGCTCGCAGACGATCGACGTTAATTTCATACTGGACGTATCTCAAGTAATCACTAGCTTTTGGCTGCCGAGAGTTGATTCGATATTCAAAATCTGATCGCTTTTTCATGATAACTGCCAGCTCTGGCTTGGAAAACAGGCCCTTTTTGCCCAGCTCTTCGAGCTCTGACACACTCTACATATTAGCCTCCTTTTCACAAGTGCAAAAAATGCCCTACTTATACTCACCTGCTCCAGATAGAATCGGACCTTGTCGCTCATTTCTGATGGTGAAGATGCTGGAAAAAAAATTTGGCAAGGCTGAAAAATATATCCGGCCCTGAGCAAGATGTCCGCACCACTAGCAGTGCAGCGATGTTATGCTTAGAGCCTGAATAATTGTTACCTGCTGTATAAGACCTTACCGTCAGATTCAACTGATGATTCTCATTCTTGTTCAAATTATCAATCCCCCCGCGCTGGCTCCCTCTTTCTAGTCTGCTCCGTATTTTCCCGCCGCCTTTCTCCTCCAGCCTTTTCAATAGTTTTCTCCGCTTGGTCCCCCCGGACTGCCGGCATCAAACCTAAACTTCCCAACGCTGATTTATCTCCTGATCCCCCCCGTAAAACTCCCAAAAACTATTGTTTTGTCTCACTGCTCCCAAGCATTTGGGTGGGTTCGCCCTCCACCTTAAGGGCCCACTCACCGGGAATATTAGGGGGCAAACAAAAACTCTTCTTATCTTTCCATCTTGCCGTGAGCAGCAACCATACTTAACTTTTCCAACAAAACATGTCGTTCAAGTTCAACTGGAGCGCTTGTAAGGAAGAGTCGTTTTCGACTCGGCTAAGAGGGCTTTTGACAGATGCTCTCAAGAGCTCGGCTAAGCCATCTATTATCATTGACGACATTATCGTCAAGGACCTGGTTCTGGGGAATGAAGCGCCAAGGTTGGAGATTTTGGACATTGGCGATGTGGCAGATGACAAGTTCCGGGGGATTTTCAAAATCAACTATACAGGAAATGCCAGTATAACGCTTGCCACGACCATCGAGGCTAATCCCATGCGCCTGTATGAACAAGGGGCGGCTTCTTTTGCATGTCCAACCATAGTGGCCGCTAGTAACTCGTTGCCCATGCCTCTTAATTTATCTTTGAGTGATATCAAGCTCAGTGGAATTGTGATTCTGGTGTTTTCCAAGGCCAAAGGGTTGACTCTGGTGTTCAGAAATGACCCGTTAGAAAGCATCAAAGTTTCGTCCTCATTCGATACTTTGCCCATGATATCCGATTTCCTTCAAGTCCAGATAGAAAACGTCATTCGAGCTTTGTTCCGAGACCAATTACCTGGCATTTTGCATAGACTCAGCCAGAGATTTACTCCGGAAGGTGCCTCTAGTGCTCCGGCTTCAAAGCGTCCGTCCACTTCGGACATTCAGCTATCTTCGAACAAACCAGTGGCATTCAATGAAATCAACCCCGAGTCTCCCGAGTTTTCTCTTAGCAATATGCTCAAACTAGAAACCATGTGTGCATCTCAGAGAACGCTGAATCTTTTCACCCCGTCCATCCCTGATGCCGTTTATCGTAGCAACCTAGATGTGTTTGATAATGGAATGATGGCTGATGAAACGCTCAGTTCTGATGTCGCAGATATTTATCGCGCCTACCAGCTCAAGGGTGCAAGAAAGATCAAGCCGAAAAAGCGAGTGATCAAGCTTGGAAAGAAGAACGAGACTTCCTCCAAAGAGCAGCCTGCTGCTAAAGATTCTCCTGTTCCAAAATTTACTCCTCAGCTGTCAAGAGCTTTATCCGAGCCTGCAATCTCAGATCTCAGAACTTTCAATTCTAGGCCTATTGAACCCTCATTGGCCCAGAGGAGAATTGCAACTGGCTCTAGACAGTTGTCGCCAAATAAGACCGAACCCCCAGAGAATCTTAAGCCAATTATCGAGGAATCCGATAGTGTTCCCGTTAAACCACGTCTTGTCGCCGATAAAGTGACATTTGCTCCGACTGAAAAGATCGAAAAGGCGGAGAAGACGCACGTTCGTCCAAAGTCGGAGAAGTCTTTTACTGATCATAAGATCAAGCTCGAGGTAGTAGAGCCCGATTCTTTGGCTCAATCAAAGGCGACGTACAATTTACCGACTGACCATGAGGCAGAAAAGAGGAAGATTCACGATGAAGAGTCCAAACAACGATTCTTCAAGACATTTTTTTCTGCCAACTTTCAAAAAGATGGTCCTCCACCTGCTTATGTTGCATGAATTTTTGTTAGGCATTTTGTTTTTGGGTATTGGGCTGGTATTTGATAGTTGTTACGATCGTCGGCTTATTATAGTCCAGTGAGATTCGAAGCTAGATAGATAATAGATGATGTTCCTATGATAAAGTTTGATGTGCTGCCACATAAGTAACACTCTTGTACAAGTTTCTTGCGTTCGTTACTACAGAGTTCGCGATTTAGCTATGATTAAGTGATCTGGAGCTGCATACAAGTTATGGTGGTGAGTATCGCATGTCGTTATTTTTGCAATCCCAATATTTAGCTCTTTGGAAATGGATATTGTCACCATGATATTTACTCCTAAATTACTTCCGTGTATTTTTCTACCGGTGAACTTTTCAACTCGCGTCTTGGCATAGTAGAGCTATAGCTCAGTATTGTATGATAAATGCTTAACCTTTATTTGAGATGCTTTCATCAGAATACCGAATGAAGCTTGCTTGATTACAGTACCAGCTGTTGAAAAGACAAGCGTCTCAAGTAACATCTGTAATGAGAGCAACATGGAATAAGATGAAAAATCTGGGTGAAATAGCAGTTTTTCCCTGAGTATAAAATCTCCGAGTACTCACTGTTCAATAACTAAAGATCAATTCTCTATTATAATCCAAATTACCATTTTTACCACTTACCTAAACTGTAAGTATGATGCTCACATCATCATGCAATCCATATTTCAACACCTAATCACAAGCGACAAGGATGAAATTAGCATCAAGTTCATTCCCCATACCAGGATTCATTAAAAATCAAAGAAAACAAATACCATTTTGTGAAGAGCCACGCACTTTTGTACATTTGCTTCTTAAAAAATACATACATTGGACTTGCCCGTGCTGTTATTATAATGGTTTATTCCTCTAGAGCCTTTTTGGCCATCTCGAGAACTCCCTCAAAAGTCTTGGCTCCGCCAATGAAACCAGCAGCATGGACAAATATGCAACCGTCAATACCAGTTAGCTCAGAAAGCTGCTCATCCCTGACACCTCTCCAAGCTTCAGGAAGGGGCTTTCTAGATACGAAGCTGCTGGAACTCTCGGCAACAGCCTGGACTCTCCAGTTGTTACTATAGTCACTGTAAAGTACATACAGAACAGACCCTACAGAATCCGACTCTTTTTCCACAGAATACAAATGCTCTTTCCAAGGAACGTAGTTTTCAAAAACCACAATTCGCCCCTTTTCATCATATTTGGCTCGATCGTTGAAAGCAGCTGCAACATGCTTCTTTGCCGGGTACCAGCCCCGACCGTATGAGTTGACGACATTCTCAAAGGCCTTGCCCATCAAATCCGAGGCTTTGGCAAATTGAGCATCCATCACCTCATCGGAATTAGGATCTCTCCAAGTGGGATTCAAAGCTGACACCATTCCTGGTAAAGTGATGTTGTTTGATTTGAACTTGGCCTCGATGTCATCGGGGTAGGCAGAGATACCATTGTCATTAGCATCCAAAGATTCAATGAAAACTGAGTATATCTTTTGATAAAGATCTTCAAGACTTTCCTCGTTACCAGCAACATTCTCCTCGTCGTCCTTGAGCAGCTCCTTCAAGACGTCTTTGCCAAAGTGCTTGTAAACCAAGCCAGCTGATGATAACTTGGTGTGGAACTTGTCAGAAAACACCTCATCAAATCCTCTCTGGTGATGATCAAAATACTTGGGTTCCTGGTATTTTCCCGACACATCGACAATGATATCACAGGTCTCGAGTGTCTCTGGATCACGGCTTCGAACCACCTCTGCATCCTTGAATTGAGGGAGAAGCTTGAGCATGTACACGGCCAGAGACTCGTCGGCATGGAAAGTACCGCTATGGGTACCAATCTTAGGCATGATTTTTATTCTTTTAGCCACTGCCATGGACAAAAACCAAAGTTTTCGTCGGATTATAATGGAGTAGCGATTGATCAATCACAGACGAGAGAATTTTTTTTACTAACTCCAAGGCTTTCGAACTGGGAAGCAAGCGCGGCTGAGGAAGAAGGGTCTAAGGAAGACAGTTTAATAGAAGGATGATTTCTAAAAGGTATAACAGAAACGAACTTATATAGTGACTAAATAGGCGATAGGAGCTTCTCCGATCTGGGCCGGCTTGCTAGCATGAATTCTCATTAGTCTAGCACCACGGCACGATATTCATTCAGTGAAGTCGTCAGGGGTTCAGGAGCTACTCCATGAGCAGGGTGGAGGTGAGTGACTTGGCTGGGAACCTCACACTAACTAGCACGGCTGCGAAGTTGCCCAAAACGGATTATCGAGCATTGATGATAGTCAGCTAAGAAGAACCCCCGGGATCATTTGGCAATAATAAACAATTACCAATCCACATGATAAATCTCCCGATTCTGAAAATGGGAACGAAAACGCAAAAATGAAAACAAAAATGTCCGTCAACTCGGCTTGGTGGTCTCCAGTCTCATGGCACGGCTGGCAGCTGGAATCTGAACCTCCATCCAAGTTGCTCTACATTTATGCCCATGGTACGGGATCTTGCTTTGTGCCTGCAACGAGCATGTCTACTCAAGAGGAAACAGATTCACCACCGCGAGCGGTGCCGTGGTTTTTCCATGATTCGGATGCACAGCTAGATGATCCGAATGCACCGCTTCCAATGCCTGCTGTGAGTGTTTCGGCCACTGGTCTGCTGACTTTCCCAGAGGAGGCTACCGCTGTAGCAGCGGCAGCGGCCGGTACTCGAGGCTCGGCAGCCAAGGCAATTAACGAGGATAAAAATGTTGCGGATGACGAGAAGGCGTCGACTTCCGAAGCAGATCTTCGCAATAAACCTAAGTTCACTGTTACCTCTGCTTATGTGGGGTCTGTATCACCAAATACCCATTGGTATGCATTTAATCCCAGTGATAATAAGCATATTGAACATGAGTACCAGAAAGATCATGATTCCAAAAGGCCCGTGTTGGTGGGGCTTAATAGATTGTTCCAAGCGTCCCTGGATACCAAGACTCTGCGACCCACATACTGGGCGCCAGTTGGAACGACTCCTAATATCCATCGTGCTGAATGGTTTTATTCTTCCACATTGACCCCGATTTCCCCTGAGCTTGAGGGCCTTGTGACAAATGCATGGAATCAAATCAAACCTTGGAGTGCCAGCTATATCTCAGAGCTGGCCTCGGCTCTGGATGTTCCCGAAGCAATTGACAAATTCCGCTTGCCAATTACTCTCCAAGAAGGCGGCAAAGAAGCCAAGTATTTTCTTGTATTTGCACCTTGTCTAAGTCAAGAGCGACTCGAGGATTCTGCTGATGCTATGAGCGCTCTTTTGGCTGAAGTCCAGTCGGAGGAGCTCAAAGAGAAGCTCGAAAAGGTGATTGAAAAGCCTGCAGCAGACAAATCCCCAGAAACCCCGCGGACCCCTACTTCTAAAAGAAGTATGGATTTGAAAAGTCCCCAGTCTGATACTGAGAAAAGTCCTAGCAGAGCTGAGCATGGCCCAGTCTCACCTTACATGAAGTACCCCGTGGCTTATTTGTTCAGTTTGCCAACCATCAATATCCCGTACATCACTGGTATACCCACCACAGCTCAATTGATCCAAGCACTTTTGAATGGTAAATCCCCAGGCGGGGTGGTATTTAAATTGCAGCGTCATTTTGAGTGGAGTGAATACAAAAAAGTGAAAGGGTTTAGTAGAGTGAGACCAACTGATGATCCTGATTTTGAGCCTGTTCCAATCAAAGAGCTTGTCCTTGTCTTTCACGGAATAGGCCAGAAATTAAGCGAGCGAATGGAAAGCTTCAATTTCACGTTTGCTATCAACAGTTTCCGAATTCTGGTGAATGAGCAGCTGGATCAGGGGGGTGTTAAGCAATACGTGGATGATCACGAGCCTGGCAGTGTAATGGTGCTTCCTATCAACTGGCGACGAACTGTCGACTTTGAAGAGCTCAAAAAGTCCAAAAATGACTCAGGGGGCGCCGCAGATAGAAGGTTCAGTCTGGCTGATATAACTATGAAGAGCATTCCGGCAATCCGAAACTTGATCTCCGATGTAATGCTGGATATTCCTTACTACATGTCCAGATACAAACCTTATCTTGTAGAAGCTGCAGCCAGCGAGGCCAATAGAGTTTACCAATTGTTTATGAGAAACAATCCGGATTTTGATGGCGGGGTCAATGTCATTGGACATAGTCTAGGCAGTCTGATTTGCACAGATATTCTGTCAAATCAACCAACAGATGTCTATGAGACATCCACGCCTCGTCTCGCCCCAAGTATGACACGGGAGTCAGCCATGGTATCAATCGACTCCAAGTTTGATTTCAATACTCGAAACTCGTTTTTTGTTGGATCACCGGCAGGCTTCTTTCTGCTAATGGAAGGAAATCAGCTATATCCTAGAGAATTGCTGGATAAACAAGCAGACAAGAAAACGTATTCCTATGGATGTCTCGCAGTGGATAATCTTTACAACGTTTTGCATCATTCTGATCCAATAGCATATCTGCTCAACCCGACCGTCGATGTCCACCTTGCAACAAACATCTGGGAAACAGCGAACCTGCCCAGCGAGAAAGCATTTCCTGATCCTGAAAAAACGACAGCCACAAGTACCAGTTTTTTTGACAGCGTGGTAGCCAAGCTACCGTCTTTCAATAGGCAATTGGCAGTTGAAAATAAGGCCGCAGAGGAGATCGCTGCTGAGGTTATTCATGCAGTAGAGCAACACAGCCCTGAAGCAACAGTAAGAACGACAACGGAAGACTCCCTAGCCTATTCTGGAGTAGAAGAAGAAGATATTCCGGCCGTGGATCTAGGAGATGTCGTGGAGCTGCAGGATCATGATTTCAAGCGGGAAACTGCCGGAGAGGATCGCATGTACATGCTCAACGATAACGGTCAGATCGACTGGGTCATCCCACTTACTGGAACGCTCGAAAACCAGTATGTCAGTATGATCACAGCTCATTCAGGATACTGGGATAATCGTGATTTTGCACGCTTGGTAGCTATCGAATGCACCCGGAAGCCCGGCCGAGACTCGGCCATTGACCAGTTCAAAGTCCAGAAAAAAGCTCTTTAATTCACTACTGTATTTATTTATAAACGCAATTTATTCTTCTCTCATCTTCTTCCTTCCTACTTCTTGTTCTCCTCCTTCCGCTACTTCTCCTTATCGCATCCCTCCCCAATGAGCCCCCCCGATGCCCTTTCATTGGGGCTTC